>JAAXCT010000487.1:0-478553 GCA_012490785.1 Eragrostis nindensis | reverse complement strand
CCCGCGCGCCCGTGCTCGCCCTGCTCGCCATTGCCGTTTCGAGAGCCCAAATGAAGCTCGCCATTGCGTACCGAGCGAAAGCTCGTCGTCCTGCTGCCACCGCGCCATCCCAACTCCCACTGTAGCGCAAGGAGCTGCGCAAGTGGCCACTTAATCTCATCCCCAACTTCAATTGCATGCTCTAGCACGGTAGCCCGAGATCGATGCGATCTTTCCTCCTCATGCCTGGAAGTTGACAACCTCGCCGCCGCTGTCGATTCTCCTCGCACGGTGAGCGGTTCTTCGATTCCTCGTGAACCAAACTTCCTCATAATCTCGCGCACCTCCCTGATCACTTCCCTCTGCATTTCCACAGCCGCGCGAGGCACCCTCGAGCTTCGCCGCCGTCAAGCCGTCGCAGCGCACCTCCGCATCGACGACCTCCCTCCCGGCCTCCTCGTCGACGATATCCAAGACCCCTAGGTCTGCAGCACCGAGGTCCTCAGCCGCGTCCTCGCCCGCAGCCTCGACGGGACGTCGACACGGACAGCCTCGACGGCACCGAGGTCCTCACCCGCGTCCTTGCCCGCAGCACCGCCGACCTAGTCGGCCCCTCCGATGTGGGCCTCGCCATCGGCCTCCAGCTCCTTGGTGCAGCGGTGCTCATCGATGTGGGCCCCGCCTCTGGGCTCCAGCTCCTCGCCGTGGTGTCACGCGTCGTCGCAGCGCTCACCCAGCTGCACGGCAATGGCACCGCGCTCCCCGCCGTCCGCGCGCGCCCCGGTTGCCCTCGTCAGGGAGAAGCAGCATGTGCAGCTCCGTGAGCACGCAAGCCTCTCTGTTGTCGGTGCTAGGCACCATGGCCATGGCGCACAGGGGCCCCTAGGGCTCGGCGCCGGTGCCTAGCAGGACGCATGCGCTCTGCGACGGCGACGGCGCCGGCGCCACCAAGTTCCTCGCCAGCGCGGCGCGGTTCGCGCGGGGCAGGGCGTGCCGGAGGTGCCGCCGCGGCGCAGTTCATGCGGGGGCAGGTCGCGCGGGTGGCGACGCCCTACTCCTCAGCGCCGGCAAGAAGCGAGCGGCGGAGGGGGCAGCGCGAACTCCGTGGACGATGCATCGGAGGAGAGAGAGTGTGCATTTTTGCATCTTCTCTCTCCTCAAACGGCAAAATGCCTCCTCCTTTGCATACTCTGTTGGAGTTGATTTTGGTGATGCATACTACCTTTTGACATGCATATTTGGGTTTGCCTCCCATTGTTGAAGTCAGCCTTATGTTGGAGGAGCTTCACGCGCATATATACAAGCGACAAGCTTCACGTACAAGGAAATCATGTACACTTTTTTTTCTTTCTAATAAAAAGCGTAATTACTTAGCTACTCCAAAATAGAAAGGGTCTTATCATCTCGAGACTAAAATCGTTTTTTTTTGTCAAAGATTAGATAATCAAACTTATGATAACGAGCAAGGGTCACGTTCCAAAAACCGTAAACCGTCCGGTTTTTTAACCGAGCGAAAACCGCTTGGTGAACAAGTAAAACTGAGCGGTTTTAGTTTTTGCTACTGTAACTAGTTACGGTTTTTTTTGGCAACCGATCGGTTTCGAAACCGAATCGCAATGGTTTCACCTTTTTATCGCGGTTTTCGAAACAGTTTTTCGAAACCATTCGGGTTATCAAGCACGAGCTTGAACTTACGTCCCAAAGCAAGCTCATTCCCAAATCCCAAACCTAGCTCTACTCTGAACCCCCCCCCCCCCCCCCCCCCCCCCCCACCCCCTCCCCAATAACGGAATCCAGCCCTCCTTCACCATTCCTTAATAATTAGATAATTTCTCTAGTGCCGTCACAATTTCACTAAGTCTATTATTTATTATTGCACAAATTGTCATCCTTTGTATGCTACCTATTTGCTAAAACTTTCCTCTCTATTCATTATTGACCAGTCAAACTAAATTTGGCATATGAAAATACTCAAGTGTCCTGCCTAGCAGTTTTTTTGAACATACATAGACATTCACAAACACGCACGAGTAATCACTTTTATGAACACATGCACGCAACCCATACCTCTATGAGCACGCCTGAAAGACTGTACCGACTCACCACACAGGCGCCTTGTTGTCGACAGAGACGTCTCCTCCCACTGAAAGAATAAATAAACATAAAAGGCGCAACATCCGTGCCTAAGTTTGGGACTTGAACCCGGAAGAATTGATTTCACAAGAGGTACTAGTTTCTTCCACGTGCTTCTTGCACTGATCCCACAACCAAATTGAAGACAAGCTCACGCGCGCTATGGCCTCTGTGGCCAAGGCCAAAGTTGTATGCAAGTTATGGCTTCGCGAACTGTGGAACGAATCACGTACGCTGACTTACCCATGCCCGTACAATCCAGTCAGAGCGTCCCAAAAGAGAGCTAAGAGTCAGCCTATATAGGATTTTGTCCTACGTAGAGGAGAGAAGAAGATAAAAGAAAGAGGAGCTAGCTTTTCCTTAACAGACAGTCTCTAGCATTTACTAAGTTGCGATAGAGCCCGTCATTAATTAGACACAATGTAAACTATTAAACTGACTCATAAATAAGGTGAAGAATCAACAATGACTCAACCTTAAAACCCTCTCATGGCGGACAGGGACAAGCTCCCCGCATAGCCAGCCATGGTGGGCTAGGGACAAGCTCCCCACACGCACAACTGATGCCTACTCCATCGGCGGCGAGTCTACGGTAACCATCCATCAAGGTGTTAATGGCGCAGGCGAGCCGATTAGGTCCTCAAAAGAGCAAGAGATTGAAGAAAATGACAATTTTAGCCATTTCGGAGAAAATATTACTCCATCCATCTCAGAAAAAATGACATTCTGGTTTTATTCTAAGTCAAACAATCTTAACTTTGACCAAATTTGTAAGAAATAGTATCAATAATTGATATGAAAATATGTTGCAAGATGAATCCAATGATACCAATTTTAAACTACAAATATTAGTACTTTTTCATCAAAGTTTGGTCAAACTTCAAATGATTTGACTAGCATAAAACTAGAATATCATTTTTTTGGGACGGAGGGAGTAGCAGTGGAAAAAAAATTAACGTGAATGAAGTAGATTATAAGTGCCTTTTGTTAATTAAGGATAAGTAGCACATTTTTTTAAATTACAAAACTAGGGGCGTTTTGGTAATTTTTGAAAAACAGGGGAGTAGCAAGCCACAGCAAGCTCCTTCTGTTCTGACCCCCTCGTGAGCAACAGCAACTCAGAAAGAAGAGAGAAGAGGGGAAATTGAGCTCACCGCCGCGGCGACTCAGCCATGAGCCGCGAGCGGGGCCACGGTGGAGGACCTCGCGGCCCTCGGGGGAGCTCGGGCGGGAGGCGTGGCTCCGAGGCTGGCCGCGCCGGCGGCAACAGAGGCCGAGGAGGCCAGCCCCCGGCCAGCGACGGCGAAGGGCTCGCCGGTCGCGACAACGCCTGGCAAGAAAGACCCGGCCCTGGAGACTCGAGCGGTCAGCAAGCGCACGGGCGCAGCGGCGACGCCGATTCAGGGCGCCGCGAGAAAAGCTCAGGCGTTCCACCAAATGAAGAGGGGCAAGGCCGGCGTGAGAGAAATGTGGGCGGTGGAGTTGGTCCGGGCCGCGCCCTGCCAACGGAGGCCGCGGTCGGCGACGGCGACGGCGACTCCAGGCAAGAAAGACCCGACCTTGGTGACCCGAGCGGTCAGCAAGTGCACGGGAACAACGGCGGTGGAGGTGGTCGAGGCCGCGCCGCCGCGGCCAGCAACGGCGACGGCGACGGAGCCCGCGGTCAGTTCAGCGACGGAGGCCGCAGCTCAACCGAGAACGGCGAGGCCGCCCGTGGTGGAAGACAGGGAAAGAACCGCGGCGGAGGCGGCAGTGGCGAGCAGCGCGGGGGCCGTGACGCCGTGGCTGACGCCGGCGGCGGCAATGAAGACCGAGATGTCGAGGTACAGGATGCGCGCGTCGTGGAGGTACGCGACGCCAGGGGCGGCGGAGGTCCTTGCCGTGGCCAGGGAGGACGCGATGGAGACGTGGAGCAGAAAAGGCTCCACCTTGGAGGCCCTTGCGTTCAGCCAGTGCAGCGCGGCGGCCACCATTGCGCTGGAGGACCTGATGCTTCAAGTCCCAGCGAGGGCGGAGGCCTTGGCGGTCGCAAGCATGGAGGCTTGGGCGAAGACAATTACAACACTGATCAAGAAAGCCTCGGCCTTGGAGGCCTGGGCGGCCAGCAAGTGCAGGACGGGGCCGAGCGGCTGACAGGCGGCAGTGGAGGTGGCCTAGGCGGTGCTGCAGCGACGAGCCGGCAATCGGCTACACACACGGTGGAATTGAAGGGAAAGAAGTTGAGGGCCAAGAGGAAGAGGAAATTGAGGTCCGAGAGGAGGAACAGACGGAGGACCGAGGTGAAGGCTGCACTCACCCCGTCGACATTGCTGCCTCCGAGCAACTTCCTGACTTCTTGTTTGCTTTCCTGGACCATACAAGACATCCTTAACGATCAGCTCTATGAGAAAGAGGTATTTACTCTGCTTCCCTTACTGTTGTTGCAGCTATATTTTCAGAAGTTGTGTAATTTTTCAACTAGATGTAATCATTCAGAAGTTGTATAATTTTACTGATAGGTAGTCCACTTTACTTCGGTCATAGTCCACTAACTAGCTAAATATAGATTACTTTACCCCCAATATTTACCAAATTAGCTCACTTTTCACATTGTCTCTTTAATCCAATTTTGTATCTGTTATGGTCCTTCTACTCCGGCGGAAGGGTAGCAGAGGACGGCGGCGTCGCTAGGGCAGCAGCCTGGCGCTGCTGAGAGGGGGTAGTGATGGCGAGCTAGGGTTTGGTAGGAGGGGGGCGCATGGCCAGTGGGGAGAGAGAGGATGCGGCGGCAAGGGAGGTGCTGGAAGAGATTAACCTTTTTTTTTTTTCTTAAGAAATTCTAGCTACATGCCTCTTTCTTTATAGGAGAAACTAGACTTATTGACTAAGTAATTCCAATCTAATCTGCTAGAAACCCTAGACCTAATCTTAATGACCAAGTAATTGCTAATGACTGCCTAGCCACTTTGGGTGGGCGCTTTGGCCCCCCTTTCTGGTCGGCCCCATGATGGACTGCTGCCTCGGTGTCGCGGCTCATCTCCTCCTTCACGTCGTCGATGCGCTGGCCCATCATCGCTGCGTCGTAACCCATCTCCTTCTTGCCGCGCTGGGCAGTTGTGGCCGCGTTGTGGCCCATGTCCTCGTTGCGGTCGTCGATCTCATCTTGGCCCATCTCCTCCGCACTTCGATGTCCAGAGCGTCCTCGTGTTCGGGTGTTCTCCTCCTGGGCTTGAAGATGATAGTCGATGGGTCGTTGATGTCCGAAGCTCCAATATGTTGGCAAGGCCGCTGAAGATGATGCCAGTGAAGCCGGCCTTCACGACGCACACACAGATGGTTGTTGAAGAAGATTGTGTTTGCCCATGTGGGATATCCTATCTCAAGTGGTGCATTCTTCGTTGCTTGTAGAACGCCTTTGAAGAGGGTGGTTGACTTTACACTCTTGTTGTCGTAGAGGGCGTGGGGAAAATCCCAGCTGCAGCGTTATTCATGTTACGCGCCAAGAGAACGGATGACTCGTAGCAAACACCTCAAACGTTAACACAATAGTTGAGTGCTGATGTTAAGTCCAGATGATGTCGACATTGAGGAAGCTGATCCTATTGATGGGAGTCCTTGGCGCCGTACAAGACTAGGGTAGGCAACTGAGTCCCACCCTTGGTAGCATCTCGCTAGGCACCTTGATCGTTGGGACCTCCTGTCCCAAAGATGCATCCAGGATAGAGCCTCTTGCTCTAGGCTGAACGACAAAGTAAGCCTTAATTTGAAAGGGCAGAAGACATGTCGTTCTTCCATTTTTGGAGCTTTGTTGACGGCAAAGGGAGCTGGCAGGAGTAATAGTGCAAGCAAAAGGATATTGAACAACAATGAATTAGACATGTCTTGCTTACTGTCCTTGATGCTGGCCATGTTGACGGCCACCTTGGCACCATCTAGGCTCGCCGTGTTGCCTCCCTGATGTAGAGTAAAGCCATCGGCGACATCATGGCACGTACTCTCCACTTGTAGATTCAGATCTGCTGCAGCTGATGTTGTCTTGGTGATAAAACTCTATGTTATCATCAACAATAATCTCTTTAGATGTGTCATCTGCGGAGTTGTTGATGACTGGAACAAGAACAATTGTCGTCTCGACAACTGTTGGTGAAGGCACGCCTCCTGGTGGCAGGGGTGTGTGTTCATAATGAACCTCTCGACAATTCTTGGAGTAGAGGCCGACGAAGTCCAAGTCCTCGACGCATTGGTGAGCACGAGGAACGAAGGTAGCATCACCCCGAGAGAGTGGCATAGCCCCCACTGTAGCAATGTTGTCCACCATGGGCATGTCGACCATAGGCTCATCTGGGAGAGTGTGAGGAAGTGATTCATGACCATCCAAGGCAGATCGTGTGACTCCCATCAGATGAGCATCGAGCGTTGTGTTGTCAATGAAGTCCTGGGACACATGAACACCCTTGTTGATGAAGTTGAGGAGGAAAGCGGCCAGATAGCACGCAACCTCTACTTATAAGGCTAGATCGACCGCTGTAACTGTATGACAAGTACTACTCATCCCAAGAATAGTAGATTCAGAACGTTGTTGATGACTGGAACAAGAACAATTGTCGTCTCGACAACTGTTGGTGAAGGCACGCCTCCTGGTGGCAGGGGTGTGTGTTCATAATGAACCTCTCGACAATTCTTGGAGTAGAGGCCGACGAAGTCCAAGTCCTCGACGCATTGGTGAGCACGAGGAACGAAGGTAGCATCACCCCGAGAGCGTGGCATAGCCCCCATTGTAGCAATGTTGTCCACCATGGGCATGTCGACCATAGGCTCATCTGGGAGAGTGTGAGGAAGTGATTCATGACCATCCAAGGCAGATCGTGTGACTCCCATCAGATGAGCATCGAGCGTTGTGTTGTCAATGAAGTCCTGGGACACATGAACACCCTTGTTGATGAAGTTGAGGAGGAAAGCGGCCAGATAGCACGCAACCTCTACTTATAAGGCTAGATCGACCGCTATAACTGTATGACAAGTACTACTCATCCCAAGAATAGTAGATTCAGAACAAGTAGACGTCGCGACGACTAGAGAGCTTGTTGGCGCCGGATCCATATTGTTGTAAATGGGATCCGAAGTGGGAAGGGGTGTCAGGTCGGCAAGCGGAGGTGAGAGGTTGCTTACCAATGCACGAACATCAGTCAACGCCCCCAGAATGACGATCTCCGCAGCAGAATCGGATGGATCTGCCATCTACTGTAGTGAAGGTACTTTAGCATTGGTATAGGAGTCCCGAAATTTGTTGAAATTCGCCATGGCAATGGACGAACAAGAAAGGGGAGCCCTGAGAGAGGAGGCGCGAGGATCAACAAAGACTAGTGATACCACGTGTTATGGTCCTTCTACTCCGACGGAGGATGGCAGCGCCGCCAGGGTAGCAGCCCGGCACCGCGGGAGGGGGTAGCGACGACACGCTAGGGTTTGGTGGGAGGGGGCGCACGGCCAGGAGGGAGAGAGAGAGGGGGCGACCAGGGAGGTTGGAGAGCTGGAAGGGATTAACCTATTTCTTTCTTAATAAATCGTAGTTAAATGCCCATTTATTTATAGGAGAACTAGACTTATTGACCAATTAATTCCAATCTAATCTGGAAAATCTGGAAACTCTAGACCTAATCTTAATGATCAAGTAATTGCCAACGGGCTGTGTAGCCACTTTGGGTGGGTGCTTGGGCCACCCCTTCCTGGCCAGCCCCATGACGGGTTGCCGCCTCAGCGTCGCGGCCCATCTCCTCCACATCGTCGCTGCCCATCTTCTTGCTGAATTGGGCCATCCTTGCCGTGTCGTGGCCCATGTCCTCATTGCGGTCGTTGATGTCATCCTAGCCCATAATAGTTTCACTTACATGGAGCTAGGTCAAGACAATTTCATAGACTTAGCTCGGACACGCATGCCTTTCAAGTTGCTGTTAGCCATCCTTGTCGATTTGTAGCCAAGAGTTTGTCCTAAGCTCTCTACAACTCCCTCTACTAGCCATCGTTGGCAATCTCTACCCAAAAGTTCGCCCTAATCGTTGATTTTGTGGGTTAGTGACGTGTATGAATAAACATGTGTTAAATTGCATTAATAAAACCGCCTTGAACTGAGTCAATCGCTTTGGATTGGAGAGAAAAGGTGAAAAGTGAGTTAATTTGGAAAATGTTGGGAGGTAAAGTAAACCAATTTTTGCTTAGGGGGTTATCCAAACTATGGCCAAACTTGGAGGGAGTAAAATGGCCTTTATCTAACTAGCTAGATATGCGTAATTTTCAAAAAAAATATGGACATGTTCATTTTCACATTACCAATATATACATAATATGGTGTTCTTTATCAACATCTTTTCTTGCATGTTAATTTTTTGTTTTCCGTAGCAACGCACGAGCAAGTTGCTAGTTTACTCATATTTGTGTTTGGCTTACCTCATGGTTATGGCATGGTGTACTGCACTAATGTGATCAATTTTTTGTTGTTCAACAGGTGAAAAAAGTGCCTTCACAATATGATTCAACTGCCCAGTTCATTGACTTGCATCGCAAGCTACTGGTAGAAGAGACAAGAGCATCTCTATGTTCAGCAATAAAGAACATTGCAGAACTGCAGCATTGTCCATTGCTTTCGGTCGAGAAGTGTGAGTTGACATCGCTTTATTTTATAGATATTGATCTTGACATGGCCAGTTCTGATGCTATTGGTTGTCATCATATATTTGTGGACTGCGATGTTTGTTTAATTTCTTCTCGACCACTCTTAGACTCCAATATAGACGAATTCTATTGCTCTCTTGGCATTACAGTTGGAGTTGGGAGAGATACCTCTTTTCAAAGGGGTTTCAGAGTGATGGTTGCAAATTATGAGGATTTTCAGCCGGATAAAATGAAGTATGTTACTTTCTTGGAAAATATTAAATTCAGCATCGAAATAGCTGAAGTCCTGTCTAAGGAGAAGGATAGCAAAGCAGTTCAGGCGGTTCTTGATCTTTATAAAATGGTAAATCATTTCACTCTCAACATTCTTCTTTAACTCTAACTTCGGAATGAGTCTACCTTGATTGTTGAACTTCATGCTTGTTATGAACGCAGGTTGGAAAGAAATGTGACACTTGTGCTGAACTTTGCAAAGATGGTATGCAGACACGGAGCCAAAAGTCTCTTTCAAGCCTCAACTGTTTGCACCAAAATCAGGCAGAGATTGTGTGGACTCCTCCTGGAACTTTGAATGGCTGTGTTGCTGCTGTGCTTAAAGATTTTCTTCATCTGGCACCAAAAGTGTTGATTTGTGTCCCGAGTGCATCAAGTCTTGCTGATATTATGGTGGATCTCGAGGAACTCTCCGTCTCAGACGTTCTTGTGCTTAATAGCATTAGGGGGCTAGAAAACTGCAGCAAATATGAGAAATTTTCCCTTGAACATCAGTCTCAGGAATTATATTGTTGTTTAACACAATGTGAGGGGTCGTTAAAAGGGATGTACACACTGCTGAACCTGCAGGCATACTATCACACACAGTGCAGTGATGCCGCTTCCTCCTGTGCACGATGCAGCAAGTCTAAGCTATTGAAATTCTCTGTGAAATCTGTTACAAGAAGGTTTGATGCTATTATTGGATTCCTGGAAGAGTCCTTGGTTTACTTGAAAAAACATGCAGCATCTTTTTCTTTGCTTGATCCAGAAACAACCAAATTCAAGGAATTGCTGGATAACCTAAAGCAGATTGAAGTGTTGTTGCATGATGAGAACCTGCGGGCTGATTACGCGAGAGAAGATTCACTTACTACTTCCATTGATGCTGATTGCACTCTCGCCATGTCACTGAATGAGAGGAGGACAACATGTACAAAATTAATAAGTGATATCTTATATTCACTGCACTTGCCTCTACCTGAAAGTAGAGAGAGTATTGATAGACTCTGCATTAAAAATTCAAAGATAATTGTAAGTACGCTTGATTGCACCTGGCAGTTGCATGAAGTAGAGATGGATCAATTGGATCTGATGATTATTCAAGGTGCTGGACAGATAAAAGAAAATGAATTGGTTGTTCCACTTCTTATTCCAACAAGACGTACTGTGCTCTTTGGGGACCATTGTCATTTGGAACCTGGTATTAAAAGCAAGGTTTGCATTCTATCTCCTACTCTGCTTTCTAAGGTGATTTAAGTGGAAATGCGATGATATCAAACTACTGTTATTAACTTTGTTGAAGTTAAAACAAATCAAAGTGGACTGACCAAAAAGAATCATTTTTTTAGTACCCTCACCATCTGGTTTTGTCAATATATGCAAATGAAAGTGGTATGATTTGTTGTTTACATCTTAATTCTAGCATTTAAACTACTTAATTTAGCTCTAGAGACAGTGCAACCTGTGCCGCTTATCTCATTGATTTTTGTTTTGTTTTGTAAAATGTTAGATATGCGAAGAAGCTGGCTATGGTGTCAGCATTTTTAAAAAGCTACAACAGCTGGTATCAAGAAAAGAAATGCTCAGGCAACAATATGTGTTTCATCCTCTCATTATTCAATTTCCAAATGAGTACTTTTATAAACGGAAAATTGTGAATGGCCCTAATGTGATGTCCACCGAGTATAATGGGGAGTTCAAATTCCTAAAGTTAGCTCCCTATGCTTTTTTTGATATTCCTGCTACAAAAATGAAACAAATAAGGAAAAGCTTTCTGTATTCAGCGGCAACACTTGGGTTGCTGCAACAGTTTTGTGCAGGTACGGTTTTCTCTTTTGGAGAAACCTTTTTTGCCTATGCTAAATGCTAATCTCGATAAGCTTTCACCATATGTAAACTAAGATGTGTTAGTTACCTTTTCCTAATGTACTCCATTTGTGGGATGAATGAAATGTTTTCCAAGACATACACTATGGGAAATAATATGTGGCCATTACATTTACAGCAAAAAATCTGTTTATTTGCTGATTATTGGGATATATATTATTATCTTTGCTCTGCTACGAGATTTGTTATTCAAGATTCAAGAACTATTTTGTACAGAATATTTATCCAATCTTTTGTTTTGCTTTGCCCCCTAGGAATGTTGAATACTACTCGGAAGTTCAATATTGCTGTGGTGTGCATGACTACAGCTGAATCTAATACTGTTAGAGGTCATTTACGATCTGAGGAAGAATTACATGAAAAGATTCGGCTTCAAGTAACATCAGTTGGCAGCTTAAAAGAAGAATCTTTTGACGTGATAATTTTGTCAATGTTGCTGGAAGATGAGACTGGGCTTAAGTCTATCAAAGAAAATATATTGAATGTTGCTCTTACGAGTTCAAGGTATGCATTTTGATTGTGAATTCTGCTGTTGGTAAACTGTTTATAACAATTTTATCTTCCTCCAGACATTGCCTTTGGATGGTGGGTGAGCAGAAAGTATTGAATGACAGTGGAGGCATATGGAAAAATTTAGTTCGTGATGCGAAGAAACGAGGATGTCTTGAAAATGTGGCCAGGGATAAACTTGCTGAAGTGGCAAAGAAATTCGAAATAAATGATAATGGCCACTGCACTAATTCACATTCTGTGTTTTCTGGCAAAATTATATGCCTGGTAAGTCTAAAGACATGTATGCTACATTCTCCAACTTAGTCCTGACTTCGAGCTCATACTTTGCCCATGTGAAAATAATATAAAAGTTCAAATCTAATTATTATTATCTTAAGTCCCTAAAGTTTTGAACTATCACTTCGATAATTTATGGAGTAATGTTGAAGAAACCCTTCTATGCAATGCTTACTCTGTGCACCTGTTGTTTTTATTGTTCTTTTTCTGTTTATCGTTTATAGTTGGACTGGATGACCAAGGAATGTTAATTTATTTGCAGCCAGGGCAGGAATTTACTTGGGATGGAAGACCGTGCAGGACTAAATATACTTTAGCTGATGTACGGGACCAAAGTGGGCAGCCAGGTATGTAACATGCGATTTAATGTCCATATGTCCAGGCTTCATGAGCTTGGATTCCTTGATCTAGTATCTGCGCCTTTGTCTAATAATTATGCATTTTTGAATTATTAAATAAATGTTTTTTTTTACAATTTGCTGTTCGGTCTTCAAAATCTTCCGTGTTATATGCAGATACCTGTACTTTGCAAGCAAGCCTGGGGGCAGTGGTGTCAATGATGAAATTCTGGACTGCTGGTTTGGAACCTCCACAGGAGTTCAAATGGGATTTCATACTAGATAACTTAAAAAGTCAGTATGAAACACTTGTGTCTAAGGAATTTAGATCAGAGGACAAAGCTGACAGAGGGAAGAAACGGCTTGAAACTTTACTTGACATATTAAAAAAATACGGTGTTCTGGCCAACAATGAATCCAGGACTAAGGTGCGATATGCTTCCACTTCTTTTAATTCTAACATGGACAGTATTGGTAAGCCAGTTATTTGTCGTTTCAGAAAAAAGGCAATTATTTGTTTCATAAGTCATGATATGGATTATGAAGGAGCTTCTGAAATTGTATGCCTGTAGAGTGTAATGCTGCATAATCTTCTGAAATTTTGAAGGAGCTTCTGAAATTGTTACATAATCTTCCCATTAGTAATGTAAATGACTGTAGAGTGTCCAGTCCGTTTGAAGTGAAAACTCTATTCCTGCAGATATATTGTTTTAAATGACACATATTCTAGAGTTCTTTTCTGTTCATTTTGTCAATTTAAATTTTGGTTATCTGACATGTGGCTAGGTTTAGGCAGTTTCAATGTTGATTAAATCTCTCTGCATTTATTCCTCTCCTTAGCTAGCTAATCCGATCAAGAATATGTTGTGGCATTCCTCAGAATAAAGGGATGCGATGGGGGTTTCTCTGCCACTTTAGGCTTTTCGCGGGAAATTGTTGTGTGCCGGATCTTTTGTTCTTGGTGACCAAGGTTCCTCTATTTCATGCATAGGACAAGGGCCAACTATAATGATCATGAGTTAGAGCTACATTATTAATAGGCTGCATGGAGCTTCATCAATATTCAGTGGTCTTATTAGATCGAGATGCGGTACAAGCTTGAGCATATGGTCATTCCTGTCTTCTGTCATTTGCTTTGATCAAGCATTTTTGGAGATCCATGAATGCGCTTCCCTGGTTTGCCAATTGGCTTGGGATGTACCATGTCCGGTGTCCCATCTCAAGTTACGCACAATAAGTAGGAATAATAGGAATAATAGATTAATTAATCCTACGACGATCACGGTGAATGGCAAATATGGAAGGACGAAATCATGCTGGAGATGGGGGTAGGTCAGTTTGGGGGAAGCTATAGGACTTTAGCGCCTCACTCAACCTTTTCTGCAGCTGAGGTGGACAAATTTGGATACTGTGGCTGCTCTGTGCTGCCTAAAGGGATAGATGTAGCTAAGGGTGATGATTTCTTTATATTCTTGAACTGTTTTACAAAATGAATCAGCATGTTGCAAGTCAGACTACTAAGTGTTTCTGCCTTACCTGTGTCTACCTGTCATGCAGTGGCGGGTATTCAAGATCCTGGGATGGGAGTCCGTCGACCCTGCAAACACCGAGGCAGTGAAGAAAATCCTTAAGCAGGGGTCCATAATGGTTGGCCATTTCCGGGTATCCCGGAACTACTACAATCTGAAGCCTGGCCAGGTGTACGTCTACGACAAGGATCAAGCTCTTCTAAATCCCAAGTCGGACCAGCCGGCGTCGCATGCTGTGATGATGATTGGCATTGGGCGCAAAGGCTATTTTCGTCACATGGGGATGCAGAACAGCGAGGGCAGGATATTCGGGATCAATGGCCTCGGAAGGGTGGCGAAGGCCAGTGTGGAGGGCCTCTACCGGATCAAGGTTCGGTAGATGAAAAGAACAGCTGGCGTTGGAGCTTGATACACAGATTTGCAGCCATGCTTTGACTGTTATTTTGAAAGACCGACATGCTTTATAACTGCAGGAAGGAAGATAAGAACATGCTCCTGTGTGTGCAAAGCATGACAGAACTGTGTCAGCTGAGGCATCACAGATGTGCAACTGTGTGCACTCACAGCAACATCAGCAGATTTTTTTGTTTGAGGGAGCTGTGGCCATTATAACTAGTTTCTTTAGGTCCCATTCGTGCAGCACAAAC
Organism: Eragrostis nindensis; assembly: GCA_012490785.1. Classification (NCBI taxonomy): domain Eukaryota; kingdom Viridiplantae; phylum Streptophyta; class Magnoliopsida; order Poales; family Poaceae; genus Eragrostis; species Eragrostis nindensis. Next base: position 464,348 of record JAAXCT010000487.1, on the reverse strand, counting down.
TCGGTCAACTCCGTGCTAAGAGTAAACTGTAGTATCTGCGTTTATCGATGCTGCCGGTGTTCACTGTCGCCTACAGTTTTCACGCTGCCGGTTTTTACCGTTCCATTTTCATTTATGCTTATTTATAGTTCTTACTTAGACCACATGAATTTTAGCTAATAGCACCTACTGCTCCTACACTGATAACAACAATCACAATAACAACAATCACAGATACTTTAAATTAACAGTTATAATCCCTCTTTTTTTTAACAATTATAAGCAACTTCTCTCCCTGGTTTTACTTTAGTTCGTAAATGGCTCCACTGCCAGTTTTTTTTTAATGAAAAAACAAATTTTCCATTACAAACTCTTTGAGTAATTGGCAACAGTCCAAATCGTATGTCATGAAAGTATGTCCTTTTTTGCCAAGTAAAAACCGTGCACTTCAACTATGATGATATGGATAATTTCATCAAAGCATACCATAATACATTAAATATATATTACTGAAATAACAATGGGTAATGTTATGGCATAATAACATACACCATTTTTTCTATACCATTTGTATCAAGGATAAACTTTACCTGTAATTGCAAATATCCAAAGTCCCTTACGTGCCAGTGTGCCCCTCATGCCAACAGTGTATCAACAATGAAATAAACAACAGGGCAACTTAGTCTCTGCCTCACTTGCATGTGACTAGCTACAGAATCCAACCAAACGTCTCACAAGTACCGCGAATGAACCACAACAACAACAACAACATAGCCTTTTGTCCCAAGCAAGTTGGGGTAGGCTAGAGATGAAACCCACAAGAAGCAAAGCTAAGACAAGCACAAAAGAGGCACAAGGCAAAAGGTGGATAAGGAGATGAAAAGGAGAAGAAAAAGAAAGAGATCATGGTTCAGGCACGTTGATTGCGAATCTCCAAGCGCTCCTATCCATAGCTAACTCCTTGGAGATATTCCACTCCTTCAAGTCTCTCTTAACCGACTCTTCCCAAGTCAGGGTAGGTCTACCTCTACCTCTCTTTATATTATTGGCTCGCTTTAGAACCCCCATACGCACCGCCGCCTCGGGTTGGTTGTCGACTCTTCCCAAGTACCGCGAATGAACCATTATGAAATAAAAGGTTGGTTGTCGTATCTCTTTCACTCAACTCAAATGTTTCCAAATCATGCAGACATGAAAAAATCATATCAACCGACAAAAAAATCGAAACAAATGCAGCGTTCCATTACGTCATCACAATAATACTAGCATAATCTCAGTATCACAGGAACAAGTATCATCCACATATCCTAACTTCAGTATCACAGGAAATAGGAGGTAAGGCTGGATAAATTATCATCCATAGATTCCCGAGTCTAGATTGCAGTCAACATCATCATTCCTTTACAATAATTCTACCATAAACTGTATTGAGCATCAGGTGAGCCCATGTCGAATCCACCCGTACCCGGGTGCTTCAAATCCTCCACTCCTTGGTTCTTGCAAGCATAACAGTCACCTAATGAAAATAAGAGCACAACAAAATGTATTAGAACTCTGCAAATACAATGATATATATAACATGTTTCAAATCATTCAGGAATTAATACCATCCTCATCTGGTTCCAAAGGACAGCAGAAATAGTATTTTCTCCCAAAGATTTGCTTCACTTCGGCAAAGTAAAACTCCAGAACCCAATCGACTGAACTGGGCACCTTCATCATAACTCTGAAGTTATAATGATGAAACACCTTGTTGTAGCTCTCCACATTAAAACACTGATGACAAAGTTCATCAAGCTTGTACTCAAGCCCCTGACAAATCAACTCTTGTCAGTAAAATTTGGTCAAAGTTAAACAATTTCACCAATAAAATGATTCAGATCAATGTATACCGCAAGATCTGCACATCTCTCAAGGTATTTCTTAAAACAGAGCATCACCTCCTCACACATCCATGCCTTTCCTTTTCGAACAATGTCTTCAGTTGAAGCTTCATACCTGTATTCACAACTAATTTGACAGCGGCATATTATAAGAATCAATTCCACCAATGGGTTATTTTATCAGCTACATACATTATTAACCAGGTAACAGAAAACAATGGTATAGATAATCCCGACTTACGAACACCGCAAAGTTTACATGTTGGCAAAAATACTACTTGTTTAGAAGTATCACTTCCCAAGGCTGGAAACTCTAGTACCATAGGACAAGCACTACATGGGAAAATGGTATGGTGTACAGGTAAATGATAGTCTCGTGCAAGAATATCATCATCCCCTAAATATTTGCAAAAGGGGGATCCCTTAGCCAAAATATCATCGGTAAGTGAAAAACATACAACCACATGCACGTATAGTAGCGATCATAGTGTGTTAAACCAAAATATTGTGCCCTGAACAGTGTGAGTGATAGCAGACCGAATTTTTCAAGGCTCACACTGGTCTGCGTGTCTACTGGGGGGGGGGGGGGGGGGGGATCCGATCACACTGAATTCACTGAGAGCTCAGAAATATAAAACCTAGTATATAAACCGAAAAGTGCATCATAAAGCATCTATCAAAGGAATTCTGAAGTCTTCATTTTGCATATGACAGGTAAGCTTGAAACCTGATTATTATTATTATTATTATAAATAAGGGAACAAGACATGTAGTGTGGTTTTGAAGCTTCGACAATAAAAACAATATAGTTTAGAGAGAAATCAAACTGACATCAGCAAGAGAGAAATAGAAATACGATAGGAAGAAAAAGACTCCCGGAGACTCTAACCTCTGCATAGCTGCAGCAGGAGCCTGTTGTGGAGCCTGAAGCGACCCTGTTTCCTGTTGCTGTTGCGCCTCTGCAGCAGCTCGGGCAATAACACTTGGCGGCTCTGTACCCCATTCAGCAGTGTGGGCAGTAGGAGTGTCATGCTCACTGGCTGAAGTTCTATCGGAAGCTTGCCAGAGGTCGATACAAGGACGGGCAGCTAAATATTCGTCCATCTCACGCTGAAACTCATCCGAGCTGAATACAAGCATATGCCAACATATGGTTAAAACTAAACAACCAATAATACACCGGTTTCTAGAAGAAATTAATGAATACCAACTGTGATCCAACAGCGGTCACTATCGATGCCACTTTAATTTCTGGAAGAAATTAATGAATACCAACTGTGATCCAACAGTGGCCACTTTAACTGTATGCCACATGGCTGCTTATGTGTCAGTGTGTTAGGAACTAGGAAACACATCCCACATTCACATCTGACTAATGGAAGCACAATCAAAGTCAAATAAGCTTAAAATAATTATAAGAGTTTATGATTTGTGGTGCCAACACTAATCATATGCTACTTGCTTATTGTGAAGTATAGTGCATTACAGATATTCAAATAGCAAACAGTAAAATATCAGTACAGAAATGAAGTAAACTTTTACATACTCCACATCTGAATCTGGCTTCGTCTGCTCTTCCTCGTCATCTGATACCGTTATAAAGTGGGAGTCAGCACCCAGCACCATGGATCTTGACAGACCTTTTGGTTGGTTAAAAAGGATAAAAGTCTGTCCACATGAATAAACTCCAGGCAGCCTACGAAGGTAGGAAGTAACTCATGTAAGATGATGATATTTGCGCATTTCAATTTGTTATGCTTTCAAATACAATGCATTAGTTTCATGGATGGAGAAAAAAAGGACAAAACCAAGTAACTCATAACACTTGATTCTGCAGAAATGCACAAACCAGGTGTGCTCTGTTGATTCTTATTTTATTAAAACCTATGTATCTACAAGGTAAAGGTTTAGCCCTGGCTTCTTGCTGTTAAAGATGGAAAGCATTAAATTTCAGTGGATATACGTACTCATCATCATCATCAGACACCTCAAGAGGTGCCCCTGTGTCATTCTCTGACAATGTCTCAATTATTGGAAGATCTGTAAGTTCCTCATCCCTATCAAAACAGACATTAAAAAATGAAAATAAGTATCTCATTCGATAAAAAGAACTATATTAATGTTATATTTATTATAATGATAGATCTATGAAAATAGTAGCCAAAAGAATGCATAATAATACTTCAGAAGTAAGCACCAAAGTCAAGCAAAGAAAACATAAAGAGAGAAAAAACTCAACGGTTAGCAAAAAGCTTTATGGCTAAATGCATCAAGGTGTCATGGCAGCAATATATAGCAACGAAGCCATTGTGACCAAAGATCGTAAAATTCGTCACCACCCTCAAGCACATCAAAACCTCTTGTCCAGAAAAAATGTACATAAAACATTTTACCCCTTTTTTCTCGAACGCGCAGGAGAACTGTGCATCTTTGTAGTAAGAAGAAAAACGTCTAAAATGGACAGTTACACACACCATAGGGGCGTTAGGAACATTACATAGATTAATTACTCTGTAAAAATAACTTGACCTTGCACTAACTCGATTACGGCCATATGGCACTGAGCTCTTTGGCTCCTGCTAAGCACCACATCTTGGCCTTGTATTGGATTTCCTGCAAGAAGAGGTGAGTGCTGGGGGCAGCTCCACGAACACACACCTATTCCTGTGCTTCCAGATCCACTACAGAATTGAAACTGTTTCTATGCTTTGATGCAACTGCACGTTGAGCCCTTCTCCGCCACTCTTGGAAATCTGAATTGTAAGGATATAGGAGAGGTAGCCTCACTTCTCACCAGAGAAATATAGGAGGCGACTGGTGATTACTTCTTCATTCAACGTCTTCTAAATGGATGCACACATTTTTCTTATATACTCCCTCCGTCCCTTATTAGCTGTCGCTTTGGGGAAAATTAGAGAAAACAAGGGACATGGAGAATGACCCTGCTACCCTCAATTAATTTGACCCATGCGCTGCTCCGCACCCAGCCATCGAACAGAGCGCCCGCCGCCGCACAGCTCACCACCGCCCCCAACCATGAAGAGAGGAGAGAAGACCGGAGCACAGGCGAGTGGTTCTCCTCATCTCCGCCGCAGATCTGCTCGTCATTGCATGATGGCGGGGCGGCCGGCCGTCGCGGCGCAGCTCCTCTTAGCAGCTGGCTGGGACTCTCGCACAGGCTTGAGAGCTGCACCTCGCCATGGAGCTTGGTAATCAGGTGGTGCTTCTTCTCTTTTCTTTTCTTTTGTTTATTCAGAGGAAGCGCCATGGAGCTTGGCTTGGGCATCGGGAGCTGCTCCCCCTCCTTTGTTTTCTTTTCTTTATTCAGAGGAGGACAGGGAGGGGGCTGGACTGGTAGGATTAGATGGGGCACAGCTACGGAGTCCAAATGCGACATCTATTTGTGGGACAAATAGATTAGGCTAGAACGACATCTAATTGGGGACGGAGGGAGTACAATGTTGAATATAGAACAAATTGGTGTGCAATTGTTGTGTTTAGCAAATGAGCCAGTAGCTTCCTGCTGACAGCCTGACAGAGACAGCACAGTAGGGTTTGGAATGGCCCTTTAAGAGAAATCAATAATAGACATGCAGCAACTGCATGTCAATACCTTTTATTTATATATCTACCACAGTAGGGGCTTCCCCTACTGCATTTCCCTCCAAAAAATTATATTACCTATAATAAATGTAGAAATACTAACAGCTTCAATAACTATCTTGTACTCCCTCCATTTTTCATTACAGTGTACTAGAATATGGCGAATCTTGAAATGTGTACCTTGACTCTAACATATCTTACCAATAGTTAGAATAAATATGGTATTAACATGTATGTGAAATCTGAATCTGTTGGGAGAACTTTATACACTAATTCTGCATATAATTTGACTTAACTGTTGGTCAAACTATCAAGTATTGACCTTTTCATATAAAAATGCTGTGTACAAAGAAATGGAAAGAGTATATTTCTCCCTACACTTCATTGAAGACAAGGCAGTGCCATTTGTTCACTCATTTATGATGCAATATAATACAAATCATAAGTTTGAAGGGCCAGCAGAAATTCTGTGATCAAAACGTGTAACTTTTCATTTTGCATGCTGCTCTGCCTTTTATATTTATCATATTATAAATCGGTGTATCTACATATACTAGTGGAAGAAAACAAAAGGAGGCATTATACATACACATCTTCATCATCACTTTCTTCAGATGTTTCTTCATCTTCAGGGGTCAAAAGTGGTAGTTCACTCATCAATGACAGCGCCTCAAGTCTTGGCAAATCTGTAACTGCCCGACCAAGCTCGCTGCTGCCCACCTCCAAAGGATGCTCCTCAATCCTGGTGAAAGAGAGGAACCATTATGACCAAATACATAATGCTAGTTCATGGCTTGAAAAGAAGGAATTCGACGGCAATCCTAAGCATTTTTTGAGGCCTAGGCCACATAAGATATTCTAGGATCAAAACGCCAGAGAGCATTTTATGCCTTCAAGACTCACATGGAGACAATTTAATGTCGCATGCTTGATGAGGTTAGGAAACATAAACCTATCTGTGCGGACAGGAAACTGAAGATTACTTGTTTCCTCAACGTGCTCTGAGTTTTGCTGTGCAAAGTTTGGGACCAACACATTTAGGTGGATTTATTACTTTCAGCAACCAATTATGTCCTATCAACACACAAAAAAAATGGCAAGACAGAATTCAACTTCTTTCATAAGGGTTTTTTCATATCAATCCATTTCATTGAGCGTGGAAAAGACATAAGTGTTTATTTATCAGGGGATAGCAAATAGCCTTCAAACCAAGGTACGATAACCAACATATTACAACAGTAACGCCTAGGATGGAAAGACACACACACCAATAAGAAATCTTAAGGTCGGAGTTCTAGATTACACCAAAACATTAATGATGAATTATTGAGTTTGAGATAGCTATGTAAGCAGAAACATATATCGGCAGCTCCAGCATGCCATCTCTTCATAAGCTACTAATAACCAAAAAAATGGAGTCTTTTGGGTAGGAAACAAGAGGAAATTCCGAATGCTCAAGTTCCTCTTCCAACATCATAAGGTTAGTACGGGGAACTAAATACACATCACTAGTTTTACGGTTCAGGGTTATGGTCAAGGGAAGATATAGTCTCTAATTTATAATTGTTGTTTTACGTCACCCATTTTAATTGTTATTGAACGTTCACCCTGTTCCGCAGTGAATAAGTGGAAGGAGCATGGTGTCATCAGATTACACACAGCCTAGTCCCTTGGGCAATGGAAACAAGAAAGGGGGAGGAAAAGCAGAACTCACTCAGAAGGGAACGCAGTGGAGGAATCTCTCACTGAAAGCGCCTCGAATGTCGGCGGGTTTGTAACTTCCAGATTGCTGCTGCTCACATCACTAGAATGCTCCAGATTCCTAATCAAAGCATATTACAGTGAAGGAATTGGAAGAAGATTTTTAAGTATCTCATTCAATAGAAACTCAGCATATCAAGACTTACCGTGCTGATCTTCTGTGTCGAGAGCGCCTGGGGCGATCCGCATAGAGCGCACTCTGCCGAATACGTGTTCTACTTCCAGTCCTTTCAGCTCCAGGATAACTGCTAAGATTGGATTCAGAACACAAGTTTAATAACAACACTATACTATGTGTTTGATGTGGTGGAACCCGAGGCAGTGTTCTTTAGTCAACATTTTTATCACTTAAGGTTTATTTAGAGGGAAGCAAAAGATTTGCGACAGAAAGCTTCAAGGTGGCACATAAAACAGAGCAGCTTACGAGATTTCTTCACGATAAGGATTCAGAAAGACACGCACTAGATAAGCGACGTAGCAATCCTAATCCCTACATGAATAGTTGAATTGGAGTGTTCGAAATGGCTCGCTTAGCAGAAATTTTTTCTAGAACGCGTATTTCATTAAGAGAGAAATTGATTAATTAACAGACAGCAATCAGCAATCATACAGCAATACTCCTAATGTGATCCGCTCATCAACAACCCCACAAAGCCGAGCCATGTTTGGGAGCAAGAAACAAGACGGATAGATATTTAAGTTCCAACATCAAAAGCTAGAAGGGGAAGAGCGATTCAGGGAGAAAAATGCCAACTTTCGCTACTCTGCTTTCTAATTTGCTTCACGGGCCACAGATTTGAAGTGTTACTGCAAGAATTCCATCTGTTCCTCAGCAGAACAAGAGGAAGGAAGGATGGCGGGCCCCATCAGACTGCGCAGAGAGAGCCTAGGGCTGGGGGAAATGGGGGAAAGGAGAAAAGAACACTCACTCGGAGGGGGTTGCAGATGGCCCGCGGTGGGAGAGCTCACGGGCCAACGCCAAGTCACTGGGGCTCGTGATTTGCCATCCGGGGAACCGATCACGCAAGTAGCCCGGGACCTGCAGCGGGAACGACGACGGCGGCAGGCCGAAGGGGTCCGTCCCCCGCTCCAGCCACCAACGCCCGCGTTCGTCCATGGCAGGCGGGCGGGAGGCGGCGGGGTTGAAGGGATCGACGTTCGAGGGTGGCCCGCGCCGACGCCGGCTGCGCGAGCTCTCCGGCAAGCCATGGTTTGGATTGCCCGTCAACCAGTCGCTTGTGTGATCGGCATCGCCGTCCATGGCGGGCGGCGGCGAGCTGTGGCTAGCTTTAGAGGTAGGTCGCGGCGCTCACCGCTCACGAGTCACGAGCCGGAGCTGTGACTGTGAGAGCTGCACCAAACAGGCGAGTGAAGTGTGAGAGGACGAGTCACCGAGGCCAGTACCAGTAGGTACACGGAACCATTATTGCTCTGCTTTGGCTTGGCCTACTAGACTGCTCAGCTACGCGCCTATACGGCTGTAAAGGCTCTCGGCCTTTGGAGTTTTTTTTTTTTTAACCTCTCAATCCTGAATACAAACGTAGTATCTGTTCGTGTACATTCAAAGAGACACAACCCACTCAAACACACGAACTCCCCTACATCTATATCCAAAAAACAAACGCGTCACTCAAAAGAATATTGCACGACTGTCACCACGCAACGAGAGGTACCAGAAAAACAAAAGTCCTAACAGATTACAGAAGAAGGCTGGGATTAAGAAAGAGACTCCTAGGAGCCCCCAGCTCCGACGCCCGCTTGACGCGGTTCCAAGCGCCAAAGCCGTCGTTGCTCGACGCGCCGCTGACCGCCATCGCCGTCGCCATATCGCGCCGCCAACCGCCACAGCTCCGACGTCGCTCAACACGTCCGCTGCTCACCGAAGCTTGAACACCAACTGCTCCTCTGCAACCCTGGACGAGCTCTCCTAAGCGGCTCCCGAAGGATCCCATCTCCACAAGCTCACCGACGGCGGTGGAGAGCAAAATGCCGTCGATACGGCGGAAGCTCGGGAGAGTTTATTCCATAGACGCACCATTGCCGCCGCAACGCTGATGCGCCCTGGACACAAGATCTTCTTGTCGCCGGTGAGCCTCGATGGCAGCACCCAACAACAAGAAGCAAAAACACCCGCCATCACCAGCAGCAATGCCAGCGAGGGGAAACGAAACTCCGGCAGGACCTCCAGTGGAACTCGCCACCGACGCCACGGCAACCGACGCACCACGGCAACCGACACGAAGCCACCACCGGCAAGGCCACTACCGGCACAAAAATCCCCGTCCAACAAACTGGAACGAGGCCAAAAATCCGACGCGCCGCCGCGCCGAGGAAGGCCACCAACAACCGCCGACAACACGACGGCGTCCAGCAGCACCACCCACCGCCGTGCACACCTCGAAGACGAAGACCACCAACACGGGCCTCGCGAAACGCCATCAGCGCGCCGAGGAAGACTGGGACGGCGGCCACCGGAGCGCTTCGTGGCAGCTCGGCAGCCACGCGCACGAGCCGCCCGACGGCGAGCCCAGATCGCGGCACCTCTGCGTCCGCCTCAGCGAGACGAGAGCGGAGGGATGCGGCCTCCCGGCGACCGCGGCCCGCACGAAGCGCAGCGCTCAGCCTCCATCAGGAGGCCCGATGGCCCATGAAGGACGGCGGCAAGGTCGTCAACTACGGCAGCAACGGCGACGGCACCGGCGGCGGCGGAAAGACTCCTACTCTAGAGGATATGTACACCGGCGCCAATCCGACCGTCCCCCCAACCTCCAGCACCAACGAGGACGCCGGAGGCGAGGAGGACCGGCCGGAAAAGACGTCGGAAACGGCTGTCGCCTCCGAGTCGCCTCGATCTACTGTAGCAAGGAGAAGGGAGACTCGGCCTTTGGAGTTTGGACTCCAAAAAACACCAAAGGTTCTCGAAAGCTTGGTTTAAATTTTGAGCATCTACGTTCCCGTGCTATTTTTGGTGTCCCGGACAAAGATCAAGTAGGTTCTCCCTCGGTTTTATAGTTGACATTCTGGTTTAAATTTTGTCCCAAATAAAAAAAATAAAAGTATTGTCCTAGAACGGGGGAGTAGAAAACATCTGAAAGCACTCGCCAACAAGGGGCAAACTACCACTCATAACCAGTCAAATGGTCAAACACTATAACAAAAAGGACCTGTAGCGACGCAAAGCAAAACATAATAGCGGCGGCCATGAAAGAAAACCGCCCCTACAGACCCTTGGAGGGGCAAAAAAAACGATCCGCCGCTATTGAGACTCTGTAGCGGCGGCTCAAGATGACAACCGTCGCTACAGCTCATCTGTAGCGACGGTTGACGTTTCCAACCGCCCCTACTGAGGCCTGTGGCTGTAAAGACGGCCCATGTTGTGAACCGCCCCTACAGGATTCATTTGTAGCGGCGGTGCATGAAGTGACCCGCCTCCAAAACTATCTGCGCGGCCCATTTTAGTCTAGGCCCATATAAACGCACGTCCAACCCTAGCGCTCATCAGCCACGCACATCCTCCTCCCTTCTTCACTCAGCCGCCGCCCCTCCTCCTCCTCTTCCCTCTCCTTCTCCTTCACTCAACGGCGGCAGCAGGAGTGGTGGTGGCGCGTCGAGGCTCCTTTCCCCGGTACACGGCGCGGCGAGGCCCTCGTCCCTGTCTACAGCGGCGCGCGCGACAGGGTGCGCGGCGGGCGGCGCACGGCGGCGTGCGGGGCGCGGAACAGGCCGCTCCCCCTGTCCGCATGACGGCGGGTGGCGCGTGGGTTGCGGATCCGCCCCCTCCCCCTCTCCGCTTGGCGGCTTGCGGCGTGCAGCGGCCGGATCTGGGTGGGGCGAGACGAGATCCGGTAGGGCGCGTGCGGCTCCGACCGCCTCTGCCCCCCTCGCCCACCTCCATGACGACGCTGAGGCGGTGCGGTGCTCCGGGACGACGACGCCAGTGTGGGGGCACTACCTCGTCGACGTCGTCGTGCGGCTGTTCTGCGGTGGCGGGTCCCCGAGCGGCGGCCCCAGGCGCGGCGGCGGGTCCCCGAGCGGCGGCCCCAGGCGCGGCGGCGGGTCCCCGAGCGGCGGCCCCAGGCGCGGCGGCGACCTCGGCTCTGTGGACTCCGGTGCTACGGCGACCCTGGCTTCCTCACGGCCCCTCTCCCTCTTGGCACTGCTTGTTCGGCCGAGCACGACGGCGGCGGCATGGGGCTGAGCATGCAGGACGTCGGCGGCGCGGATTGGGCGGATCCGGGTGTATTTTTTTTTATTTTGTTGATTTCTTTGTAGCGGCGGCCAATGTTTCCGACCGCCGCTACAGCGTCACTTTAGCGGCGGGTTCCTAAGCCCGCCTCTACAAATGGTTTTCTGTAGCGACACATTGACAGCGGCGGGTTGCTACCCCCGCCGCTACAAGGCTTTTTGGACCGCCGCTACAGGCTGTTTTTGTTATAGTGAAAAGTACTAACCCCGTGCACGAATACATCAACAATTTTGACTTTCTGGTCCATCATTTGGCCGCTCAGTCTTTTTTTTTTTGCAAGTATAAACAGAAACAATACTACTGGCTCAAAGTCCTCTTGATTACAAGTGTATTAAAATACAACTGTTAGTACCAATAACTAAATGTTTAGAAAAATATTGTTAATCAAAGTATTCAATAGTAAAAGTTAAAATTGCCAAGTATAAATATGAACGATTCAATTGCCTAATTTTATGGTTGTATTTTACTACTACGTAGTTTTCTACTTATAGTACAATTTTAAGGCTGAGCAAAGTTTATTCCTTTTTACAGAGCTCCAAACCTAAATAATTGGTCCATCGATTTTTGGAGTTGGTAAAGGTGTCTAGTTAACCATTTGTTCTTAATTTTGATGCACGTTGACCAATAAGTATCAGGATAGACCGGATCCCCTCAAAACCGCAAGCCAAAGAGAGGTGGATAAAAACGTCATGAAAAAATTAAAATTTATACCGTTAAATTCTATGTTTAGAGAACAAAACCATTATATTATGTGTTTACAAAAGTCATTTTATTATTTGTTTAGAGGATGAAGGGAGCACAAAAGGCAAGTTAATGTCGTACTACTATTAAGAGAACATTAAAAGACAAAAAAAAATAGAGCAATGTACGCTCGACCGGTCAAACTGACCGTACGTTAAACCTCGATGAATCCATTGCGGGGCAGCGCCGGCAGGTAGTCCTTGACCCGTGCACTGTTTTCCGGCCGTTGAACACGAGGCGGCGGCGGCGCCTGCTAGCGCCGAATATATCTCGTCGATCAGAAGAAATAGAATTTGCTGTTCCCGCGCCTTGGGCCTTGGATACGCAATGTAAATATCGAGGGCCCGATAAAACAATGTCAAACCCGGGTTCAAACTGTTCTTTCACGAAGAGATTCGTAATGTTTTCCGAGCTATCCTTATCTGGTAACTCTGATGTTACCGCGAACGCTCTCGTATTGTATACCGCTAATACGTATTGGACACTTATACTCCGCCGATACATGCTAGATGCGTATCGCACATTTTTTAATTTTAAATAATAAAAATAATTCTGATACTTTATCGACTCATAAAAACACCCTACATGCAGCTGGTTGCCTAGTCTATCATGCTAGGAGGCCGAAGGCGGAGAATCATCTCGTGGATGTTCGTCAGATTTGTGTTCCCACAAAGCGAATTTGATGAAGAAGGCGACGATGAGTTCAACGATAGGCTCAACGATGACAAGTTCATCGTATTTACCTGTAGAAGGTTAGCAGTCTACCCCGTTTTTTATGAAGGGATGGATTTCGGTTTTTCAGAGCCTGAGATTAGGATAACAAGGGTGGATAGTGATGGCTGTGTTAATTGAGATTGGAGTTCTCATCCATGACATATCCGTCTGGAATAGTGATCATAGATGATGAAAATTATGGCTCTTTCAAGGTTTTTTGGTCTTCAATCAGTGCAGTCGGAGTTGTTTAGGGTGTTTTTTAAATCCGGAGATGTACATCAATGTGTTGAACCTGTCTCCATTATTCACTTAAGCGTTACAAGGTATTGCACCTCTCTCTCTATATATATTTTACAGTCAACTGAAGAGAGTACAATATGGGATATTATTTAGCCGATGGAATATATTCTTAGTGGGCCACTTTTGTTAAAACCATCTCTGTACCACAGACTGATAAACATAGAAAGTATCAAATGTGAATATACTGTTGGTAATTAAACCAGCTACAAAAGACGTGAGGTATATGAAAAAGATATTCAAATTGAAATAGAAAAAATATAAGTAGCGGCATCATCATTTATTGTTTATTTGGACTTTAGAATATAATATATATATACATGGTCGGCTAATGCTAGACTAATATAAAATGATAAATTACCTGTTGTAACTTTCAGACTAAAATGAAAATCGTCGAAAACGATCGAAAGAGTTTAAAATTATTTTCATAGTTGTTTCTACCAAATACTTCCACTTTTATTTTCATTTTCTTGGTATAACGTTTCCAACTAACTTTATCAAGCACGATCTTGAACTTTACCTCCCAAAACCACCTCTTTCCCAAATCCGAAGCCTAGCTCTATTGGAATACCCCTAACCGAATCCAGCCCCCCTTGTTATCCTTCATATGCTAGCTATTTGCAATAACTTTCCCATCTATCTAATTGTTGATTAATCAATAAATTGGCATGTGAAAAGACTCAGTGTCCCCACCTAGAGGTTTATTTTTGCCTCCCCTCATGCAAGATTGGACCGAGCTTTCCGACACACAAAGCAAGGGCTACCAATGGTCTAGCTCTTCTGCGCGCTTCCTGCTCTCAGTGCACACAACCAAATAGTAGAGAGAGGGCAAGCTCATGTGGGCTATGGCCTCCCCGGCTAGGTCCGAGTTGTATGTGCGCGTGGCTTTCGCAGGCAGTGGGGCTGTGTCACCTACGTGGGTTTAGCCATGCTTGCGCAGCCCATCCATGGCGGTCAGGGCCAAGCTCCTCATGCGCCCAGCCATGGTGGGCCAGGGCCAAGCTCGCTCAGGCATTGCGGCCTCCTCGGTCGGCGGCTAGTCTACGGTAACCCTTCAACGAGAGTTTGAAGAAAAAGACATTTTAGATATTTAATAAATATATTGGTAGTAAAAGAAAATAAACTGATGTGAATGAAAGTAGAGGATACACATTTTTACAAGCGTTTTTAGAAAATTATAATGGCGTAGAAGAATTGAAATTTTTTTACAATAGCATGAAAAGTGGCGGAAGTTGGACACTACTACAATGGGGGTCAATGTGTTTAGAAATTTAGCCAAAAGGAAAAGTATATTTCTGAAATAAATCTAAAAACAAGGGAATTTTTGTAATTTCTTTAATACCATGGGGCATCATTGCAGCTAAGTTCTAACTTCGGATCATACTTTTAATGTTTGGACTCCCTTGTTGCTTTAGTAGAACTTGAGTTAAACATAAGAAGATAAATAAAATATTAATTACATTACACATATTTTAACTCCTTCTTTCCACACAACACATTGTTGGCGATTTCTAGAGTATCATTTTATATGCCAATTGCGTCATATTCTCACCATATTCTTGTCATAATTGTGCATTATTACCCCTAATCTTGACGAATTCCACTTGTAGTGTTGTTTAAGTGCTATGTTGCAGAATTAGGTGAAATGACACTATAAAGGCTCAAGTATGAGAAGTATCGACATGAAGCGCGACTCGCCATGCAAGTAGGGCTTCCCACTAGCCCATGACGCATCCAAGGCACCTCTGGACGTCTATGGAACCCAACATGCAGGTCGTGGCCCAATGTCTAAGGATTTCAGAAGGTTTATCCAGAAGGAAAGATCAATTCGCGCAGTCCAGAAACAGCATTGTATTGTCACGAGGATTTCGAGTTCAAGACGTGCTCTAATGGGAATCCAATATACAGGAAAGTAGTGGATCTTGTCGAGAGCATTCCGGAACATATATGGATTATCCCGTTTGGACTCCGGAGCTAGGAGATATGGGCCCCGCAAAGAGACCTACGCAGAGGAGTCCGAATCAAGACAGATATTGTGGCATCGCATATTTGGGAATCAAGACGGCCGAATCTGGAGATCTATTGAATACCAAAGTTGTAGATCTTTTCGAGGGCTATGAGATAGAGTGCTCATTTGCCTCATTTGGACTCCGGACGAGGAAGTTATGATTTATGTAAGTCGGCGCTTATTATGGAAGGTACGAAACCGACTTGGATTCAATCTCTAAGGGCTAACTTCGTGGCCAAGCAAAGGAGGACGTGTCCAGGACTATAAAAGGAGGCTTCCACGACCCAAATCGAGGGAGTTGACATCTTAGGGTTTAGGAAGCCTCTGCACATAGCCAGGGGGCCGCTGGAGTTGAAAAGCCACCATATTGAGAGATGTAGTCTAGTCAGGTAGTCACCCTGCGTGGTCGCACTACACCGGAACTTAGGAGAAGTAGAGCCATGTATCTTAGGAGTCATCAATGGTGCACTAAAACGGTGCCGACCGGCACAATCTTGTGCCGATTGGCATCTCTCTGACGGTGTTGAATAAAGGTACAATGCTTATATTTATCTATGTGTCTGTCTTAATTCTACCCTTGGCTGCGGTTGTGTTTGTCTTGATTTTATGGTCTTACATGCACTTGTTCCTATGCTTAGTGACGGCTAAGTATTAGATGTTATCTTAATTGTGGTGGCAGTAAGAGGTGAGATTCAATCTCTCACTATCTCCATTGTGATTAAGATAATATCCGGATCTTGTAATGCATCATAATTGCACATTTTCTCTGTACCTCAACACGCTGGAATACGCGAGATCCTTGAGATGTTGTGTAGAGTGGAAAGCGGCCACCGATTAAGGAGAATTGGTCGTGACAGGGCTCGACGGAAAGGGGTTTCTTCCTTCCGATCTTCGATGTTCACTAACTGTTTAAAGTGCCAAGTAAAGGACTATAGATGTCACATTGTTGTTGCTTCGGTGCCGACCGGCACACCCGTGGTACCGATCGCACATCCTTTCTCCGACCACTAAATACATACAGGCTAACTCTAGGTGTTCCTGTTTAGTTATGTGTATGCATTCCTGTCAGTTTTCTTTAACCCAATCTGCGAACTTGAAAAGCCTTCATATGTGCAATAAGTACTTCATGCTAGGATTGATTTGTTAGACGACGTAGAAGACCTTACACGGTTCTCTTGCCGATCCTTGTGGATTCAATATAAACCTTGGAATACTCTAAGGGAAAAAGCTACAATGTACACCGTCCACTTACGGTATATAAATAGGTGCATATAAATGACCAACAAGCTTTTTCTGGCGCCGTTGCAAGGGATAGGCAACTCGAACCTAAGGCGATCTATCTAGTTTATCGAACTAATCCTATATCCTTTTGTTATACATATCCTGTGTTTTTCTTGTTTGTGTGTCCATTAAAAACAGGTAAAAAGCTAAGCACACAACCATCCAAGACGACGATCCCATTCAAGACGACCATTCAAGACGAAAAAAAGAAAAACTCCTCAAATCTCGTCGCCATTCTAGCTCATTGGTGGTAGGTGCTAACGCTGTTAGTGGCCCATAATCCACCACTGAGTTCTTCATCATGGATGAACAGGCGTAATCTCCTTCATGCCGATCGGTGCAACGCCCATGCCGATCGGGACTATACCGTTCTATCAAAACAAGGTACGCGCGCTTGTGTTAATTTGTTGTTGACTAATGCTCTGCGAAGATTTGGTTTATTTATATCAATAGGTGATGGGAGAGAAGATCGAGGGCTATTTACCATGAAGATCGAGGATTTCAATTGATAACATTGAATGCATGGTGGATATGTTCTTGATCATGAGTTGTTATTCTGTCTGCTGATTTCCTGGAGGTGTGCACGTCAGTACAGAGGATTTCAAGGCCTACAAATTTGATATTCTGAGAGTGCACCAAGTCTAGTTTGCAATGGTCCAAGTCTCATATTATTTGGAGCTTTTTATAAGGATTTATGGCCAAAACACCAGACCCTGCGCAGGCTGTCTGAGAATTGCGCGAGAATTGCAACCAATTGGAAGATTGAAGCAAATATAGAATTGTTGGACCGTATCAACGTGATCTATGGGTTTCTAGACATCTAGAAGACTTCCTTTTGATGATAGATACGGATTCAAGTCGTTCCAAACACGGAGTTTGAATATTTGGAAAGTTTGAATTCAATTCGAATTCAGCGCGAGACAGCCTGACATTCCTTTAGAAAAAAAGGCCATATCTCCCTCATACGGAGTCCGATGAGGACGTGTGCGTACTCGTTGGAAAGATAATTTGATGCCCAACGCAATGATACAGGTCGCAGCCTCTAATTCCTCCTAGTCTGAGCTCAGAAGCATGAACAAGTTGTCGGCAGGAACACAACACGACAGATTTCTTCGGAACTCTTCTCCCGTCAACGTGGTGGATCAATGGGCAAGCTTTGAGAAGTTGCATCGACTCTACATCATCATCATACCTTTCTGGTGCAATATTGATTAAGATTCATAAGTCAAAGGACAAACCGACACATGCTCCAATGCTTAAAAAGATTAAGTCATCAAGATCCTCAGAAGAAACGATCAAGAAGCTGAAATCATTGGTGATTCTATGAGTTCTCCGAGCTGATCAATATATGAAACTTTTATATCT
This sequence comes from Eragrostis nindensis, assembly GCA_012490785.1. Lineage (NCBI taxonomy): Eukaryota > Viridiplantae > Streptophyta > Magnoliopsida > Poales > Poaceae > Eragrostis > Eragrostis nindensis. The sequence continues at coordinate 446,470 of JAAXCT010000487.1, read as the reverse complement.
AGATAGAGCTTCAAGTCTTCTTTTCAATGCATCAAATGATGCTGGATTTGGATGTTTCTACAAGGATTTATGAGCTAATCGTTGGACGCTGCGCGAGCTGTCAGATTTTCAAACAGCACGCAGCCTTGGAGTAAAAAAACTCATAAGTCCTTCATACGGAATCCGTTTGAGGTGTATGAGCACTCGTTGGAAAGATTTTTTTTCTACCTACATTATGGTATAGGTTTTAGAACCTGTTTCATTCTGTTGGTGATGCGAAATTCAGAGAGAACAAGAGCTGCAGATTATTGATGACATGATTAAGGAAGGAGATGAAGATGACAACAATGAAAATAGCTTGAGCAATTCTCTCATGAGCAAATGATCATAAGTTAAACAAGATTAAAGAATCAAGAGCATTATATCATTTACACACATTGAGCAATATGCAACACAATAAAGACGGGCTATGAGTCAACCACGATGAAGTTTGCATAGTACAAGCTGCATAGATATCATTGGGATCTTACACCAAGAATCATGGCTTCGCGACAATCAGGTATGTAAGGAGTCTAGCTATTCGACTATAACTAAATCGCTTTTCGGGAGGCAACCCGTGTTTTTGAGTGTTTTGTGTGGATTGTTTAGTGCTGCTAGGAGGGCAACCTAGAGTTTTCGCTTTAATATGAGCTTTACCTGACTCAATTGATTCACTTGTGTCTAATTAGTGCTAGTTTAACTCTTTATGTTTGGACCATCATCATTATGTGTTTTGTTTGCAAAAATCATCCACTGCATGCATAATATGTGAGCACTTGCTTTGTTTTTGTATCTGCATAATTTTTCCGCCTGCATGCATTTAACCATCTGATTTCAGCCTACCTAAGCCTTCCACCACTCATTTTTCATAACACTCAGAGCCAAGACCTCTCTGTGCCCATCAGCACAACTCCATTGCCGATCGGCACAACACCTAAATGCTTTTCTAAGCATTCCATCGCTGTCACATAACATGTTCACGAGCCTCTAACTTTGCATGATCATAACCACAATTTCACACATAATAGCTTGCTTTGAACTTTTCAATGAGTACTAAATTGCTTTGCTCGAGCTTTCTTTAGCAAATTTAGGTGTAAACATCGTGTTTATACTTGTTTGTTGAACAATATTGGATAGTTCATTTGCCGAGCTATGTTTAGTATTATTTGCATTGGTTGGTTGCTACTCTTTTTCAATGTGCTATCTCTCTAGTTCATCGGAGTTTTGCAATGGCTAAGTCATGAACATGGTGTTTAGACTTTGTTTGTTAAAAAAACTTTCGTTCAGATTTGCTAGCAATCTAGTTGTAAGCATGGTGCTTAGAGCCAGGTGTAAACATTGTTCTTGTTTAGTTTTACGCTATTAATGTTCGTTGCTAATATCATAAAACCTTTTCTTCACTTTGATAGCATTGTTTCAAGACTGAATAATGAGTAACTTACGTTTCTAGAATTGTGTTGATCGCACATTCATTTAGCAATTTTGTATGAATGTGGTGTTTAGACTAAATTGTGGAATAACATTATAGTCTTGCTTGCTTGCTAACATTGTGATAATTAACTTCATGCATCCACACTTGTGCATACACGTACACTCATTAGGATTTTGTTTTCTTTTCTCTACTAGAATCAAATTGACACAAGTAGAACTTTAAAGTTGTTGTTAGCTGGTAGACATTCTTCTACTCTCGACCATCATCTCGGGGGTAGTATGTGTGCCTCAATTATTTTGCAGGAATGAAAGAGTTACTCTTAGAAAAAAAGGAAATTGAAGGAATTATGGAGAAATAGCCGTATATACAAGAGAAGTGTTGGGACAGCAGCTACAAGTAGAAGAATAAGTTGAATATCTTATAAAGACGAAAGGTGCCGACCGGCACAAATGTTGTGCCGATCGGCACTCCCATGCTGCCACTATTATCGAGTTTCTGTCATGCAAATCAACAACATCTTTAGCATGGGGGAAGCATGCTGAACTTCAATTTACCAAAGGACGGTAACATCTCTTTGCTCCTTCTCTTCTCTAATCTTATTCTCTTCTCATTCGCTGCTATTGCCTTTTGCTATCAACTTGGGTTTTGCTTTCTTTTATGATGTGGTACCCTTCTCGTTTTGTTCATGCGAAAGGTTATTTTTAATTTGCCACTTAGAATTTAGAATAGACAATGACATATCCCTAATAGCTACCTTAAGGTGACCAAATGTCACTACTCTATCTTGGGGAGCTGGTTTGTATCATCATCGCCTATGTGTTTGAGCTTTCACTTCGAATAATACATATTTATGATGAACTTGCTTGAGACATGATCAAAATTGCTATTGTTGTTGAAACTTGCATGCATGATTCGTTGCATATAATTGTTCCCCGCTGAATTTTAATAAATTTGAAGTAAGCACCAATTCTATAAACTCTATTTGCTCTAGCGGTGGTGTTTGTTGACAGATGATTTGAGAGAGACTCCATATGATTCAATTGTTCTTCATGACAACATGCTTTGCTCTCTAAAAAGAAAACTCCAACATAGCTTGAGTTCTTACTAATTTTTGGGAAAACTATAATGTCTTATGTCTCTAATCCTTGCAAATATTGCTCTCTTGCATTGATCATACCTACCAAAGCCAAATATGCTACACCTATATGATAAACCTGTAGATTGCAACATAGAATTGGTGAGTTGGGTCAAGTTTGTGTTCTTTTGGTATGAGACTTAGAAGCTGGCCATTCCGTTTGCGTAAATATCACTTGTTTTCTACCCTTATTCATATTCAGTATTCCTATTCTACTCTGGAATGTGTACATACTTCGCTGAATATTCCCACCTGTAAACCCATATTTCTTTTGTTGGTGTTGTCCATTCCTTGTCCACAACCGATGATATGAGTTTCTCGTCGAGCCATTGCACTATTTCTGTGGTTTATGCACAAATTATCAAGATATCTTGCCCAAGATGAAGATTTTCATCACCATACACCTCTGAAGACTTTCTGAAGCGCAAAGGATCAATATGAAGCGAAAACGGAAAAGTCGGGGTCGCGCCAATCGACACAAACTCGTGCCGACCGGCGTAAAGTACAAAATCAGCAAAAAGCCTCCTGTTATCTCCAGAAATCAAGTATATGTGTTTCAGACGGTCAAGGAGAAGAAATAAAAGGGTTAACTAGTGCTTTTTCTTTTTCTACTTCCTATATGCTCGAGACGAGCATCGTTTAAGCATGGGGGATATAGATCATCGTCTACACTTCGAAGCACTAGTTAATGGACTTCAAACATTGTTGATGGAAGATCAAGATTGTTTATAGTTGTATCAAGTTGCAAGATTAGAATTCAAAGAAGATTTGTGCATAATTCCTTATTATTCAAGTAAGTGCATTCAATTGGCTAAAACTCTATCCTTCAAACCATATGCAATCTGATTTTGAGAACTTCATTTGTGTCTTGAGATCATCTTTTGCCATTTGCACATGTCCATCTTTCTAAAGCGTGTGTTTTCCTCTCTTTCATATGTTATTCCAATGGCCTTTTTGACAAGTCTCTGTAAAACGAGGTAGAACTATCTCTTGATTTGACAATATTCTAAGTTACATTGTTTTGCTAGTTGTTTTCCTACCAAGCTATACATAAAGCCTTTCACTAAAAATTTGTAGATAGAATCACTTCTAGTTGTTTGGTTTGTGAGATTTGTGAGATGAGTGTTGTCTTGATTCTTTGCAAGAGAATTTTTGTTTGGATATATGAGACTGAATTTTTGAAAAAACTCTGATCTTAAGGCCTAGTTTGAGGAGTAATTTGCTTTGAGAGTTGAAGCTACTTTATTTGATCATTGTGGTCGGTTCTAAGTCATAATCTGTTCCCCACTAGTATCTTTGAGTAGTAGAATTGGTGCAATATAAAACTTTTGAACTACACTCTTAAAGCGGGTTGGATATGTATGTGCTTTGATGAATGCAAGTGAAGATGACATGACTGCAACGCTGATCTCTCCTTGAGAGGGTGAAGTGATTTATTTACTCAAGGACGAGCAAATGTTTAAGCATGGGAGAGCTGTTGGCGATTTCTAGAGTATCATTTTATATGCCAATTGCGTCATATTCTCACCAAATTCTTGTCATAATTGTGCATTATTACCCCTAATCTTGAAGAGTTCCACTTGTAGTGTTGTTTAAGTGCTATGTTGCAGAATTAGGTGAAATGGCACTATAAAGGCTCAAGTATGAGAAGTATCGACATGAAGCCCGACTCGCCATGCAAGGAGGGCTTCCCACTAGCCCATGACGCATCCAAGACACCTCTGGACGTCCATGGAACCCAACATGCAAGCCTAAGGTCGTGGCCCAATGCCTAAGGATTTCTAGAAGGTTTATCCAGAAGGAAAGATCAATTCGCGCAGTTCAGAAACAACACTGTATTGTCATGCGGATTTCGAGTTCAAGACGTGCTCTAATGGGAATCCAATATACAGGAAAGTTGTGGATCTCGTCGAGAGCTTTCCGAAACATATATGGATTATTCCGTTTGGACTCCGGAGCTAGGAGATATAGGCTCCGCAAGGAGACCTACGTAGAGGAGTCTGAATCAGGATAGATATTTTGGCATCGCATATTTGGGAACAAAGACGGAGGAAGCTGGAGATCCCATGAATACCAAAGTTGTAGATCTTTTCGAGGGCTACGAGATAGAGTGCTCATTTGCCTCATTTGGACTCCGGACGAGGAAGTTATGATTCATGGAAGTCGGTGCTTATTATAGAAGGTACGAAACCGACTTGGATTCAATCTCTAAGGGCTAACTTCGTGGCCAAGCAAAGGAGGACGTGTCCAGGACTATAAAAGGAGGTCTCCACGACCCAAATCGAGGGAGTTGACATCTTAGGGTTTACGAAGCCTCTGCACATCGCCAGGAGGCCGCCGGAGTTGAAGAGCCACCATATTGAGAGATGTAGTCTAGTCAGGTAGTCGCCCTGCGTGGTCGCACTACACCGGAGCTTAGGAGACGTAGAGCTATGTATCTTACGAGTCGTCAATGGTGCACTAAGGCGGTGCTGACCGGCACAATCTTGTGCCGATCGGCATCTCTCTAACGGTGATGAATAAAGGTACAGTGGTTATATTTATCTATGTATCTGTCTTAATTCTACCTTGGCTGCAGTTGTGTTCGTCTGGATTTTATGGTCTTACATGCACTTGTTCCTATGCTTAGTGACGGCTAAGTATTAGATGTTATCTTAATTGTAGTGGCAATAAGAGGTGAGATTCAATCTCTCACTATCTCCATTGTGGTTAAGATAATATCCGGATCTTGTAATGCGCTATAATTGCACATTGTCTCTGTACCTCAACGCGCTAGAATACGCGAGATTCTTGAGATGATGTGTAGAGTGGGAAGCGGCCCTCGATTAAGGAGAATTGGTCGTGACAGGGCTCGACGGAAAGGGGTTTCTTCCTACCGATCTTCGATGTTCACTAACTGTTTAAAGTGCCAAGTAAGTTAGCACTATAGATGTCACATTGTTGTTGCTTCGGTGCCGACCGGCACACCCGTGGTGCCGATCGGCACATCCTTTCTTTGACCACTGGATGCATACAGGCTAACTCTAGGTGTTCCTCTTTGGTTATGTGTATGCTTTCCTGTCAGTTTTCTTTAAGCCAATCTGCGAACTTGAAAAGCCTTCATATGTGCAAAGTACTTCATGCTAGGATTGATTCGTTAGACGACGTAGAAGACCTTACACGGTTCTCTTACTGATCCTTGTGGATTCGATATAAACTTTGAAATACTCTAAGGGAAAAAGTTTCAATATACACCGTTCACTTACGGTATATAAATGGGTGCGTATAAATGACCAACACACATCATTCTAGGATTGAAGTTTTCTCATAATGCTTGTCATTCTCAAATTCGAATGCACTTTTAGAGATGAACTAACTCTCGAAACCCCTCGCTGATACACCCACATGTCTTGTCGAACATTCTCTCTCTCTTTTCCCTCCCTCTCTCTCTCCATTAATAAAGGAGAACATGTAATTTGTCATACTTTGTTGTTTGCCGAGTGATTTAATAGAAGGTCAAGTAAATTTGAACAACACAAAGACAATTTTTATATCTATTATGGTTATTAGCTACTCATGTCATCCTACTTTATGAAGACAAGTTTTCTACATGCAGAATTGTACATGTCATTGGAATTGTGCCAAGTGATGCTAATTGTGTCATTGAAATACATCACTTTCTTCGCAAACATTAAACTAATCATAAAAATTAATAGATATGTTCTTTCTAATGAGAAGTTACGCAAAGTTCATCTTTAGTTCTAAGTTCGGAATCTGATTTCATTTTAATGTTTGCACTCCCTTCTTGGTTTAATAGAACTTTAAAACATAAAAGGATAGATAAATTCTTAATTTCATTACAGATGGTTGTACCCCTTTCTTTCCACAATACAAATAATTTTAGCATTTATTGTTTCTCACAATGCTTGTCGTCATTCTCAAACTCAAATGCATTTTCATAGATGAACTAACTCTTGAAACCCCTTGCTGTTGCACCCATATGTCTCGATGAACTCTCTCTCTCTCTCTCTCTCTCTCTCTCTCTCTTCATTAACTAAGGGGAACATGTAATTTGCCATGCCTTATTGTTTTCTTGAGTGATTCAATAGGAGGTTTAGTTTGAATAGAAGAGTACACCCAAACACTTTATATATGTGTTATTATTATTAGCTACTCAAATCATCCTGCGTCTTGAAGACACGCTTTCCTACACGCATCATTGTATATAAAGAAAATTGCCAAGTGGTGCATTCCATATACACTCATCCCACAAGTCCCTCGACTCTATATACAATGGTCCCATTTAAATTAATTTTTATTTTTATTTTGTAACTCATGTAATATTCATGAATTCAATAAAAGGTTAAAATCCTTCAAGCCATACTTAAATTCAAGTTTGGTTCCTCGGAGTACACATTTTGTGCCTTTCGATTAATACAACACGCTTGAACTTTAGTTTTAACTACTTCACAGAAATGCCATCGGTGCGTCCTAAATCTGCATCATACTATGGGGTATGCTTCAAGAACCGACAGAGCGCCAAGCACCTGGCCATGTTACCCGGCCACAGACGCGACATGAACTCATTAGGTTCTCAATTGGTTGTAGTTTTCTAGTCTAATCACATACTACCTCCATTTCAAATTACTTGACGTTTTTGACTTTTGGACAAAACGTTTGACCGCTCGTCTTATTCAAAAATTTTATGCAAATATAAAAACAAATAAATCATGCTTAAAGTATCTCTAATGATAAAACAAACCATACAAGATACTATATTTGTACAAATTTTTTGAATAAGACAAACGGTCAAACATGATTTTGAAAAATCAAAAACGTCAAGTAATTTGACGTGGAGGGAGTAGAGTATATAAAAGCAGAAGTGCCAGGGTTATTCAAGAAAGAAATGATGCATTTATTTTGGCATATCATCAAAATGTTTATAGACAAAATGACCACATCGAGACTGAACATGTTGTACGGTTCCTTTTTTTTTCTATTAGCAATGGGCCTTTCACCACCGTTTCAAGCAGGTAACAGAGTACATTACAGAGTATTTGAAACTAAAAAAAGAAAAAAGCACTACCGCTCCTGACCATGCCACTCGACATGACAAACCAACAGAAATCGCCTACCTAGCACAAGACTACCAAACGAGGAGCTACCCTTTGCTTATTACTACAGTTCAAGTAGAAAAAGGAACAACTCCATCAGAAACAACGGTAAAAGAACACCACGCGCCCTGAATTCTTCTGACAGTAAAAGCCTCTGTACACAACACATCTCTGTATTTCGTTTTCAGTGTTCACAACTCAAAGCCTCGAGAAAGAACAGCAAGAAATCAAAATCCTTGCGTGCCGCGGCATGTACACACGCACATCAGATGCACGCATGAGCACGCACCAGCTTGAGTTGCGAGCCATGGCGCGGCGGCAGCTAGCTGGCTTCTCACAAGTCACAGCACCCTCTCAAGCTCCGGCCGCCGTCCTTGGATGCCAGCGCGGCGAGGGCCACGGACACGGCGGCGAACGCGCCGACGACCGCCGCGATGGCCACCTTGCCACAGAACGCGCTGGCGGCGTCGCACACGCTCCCTCCTCCTGCTCCGATCCCGGCCCACGGGGCAGGCGCGTCGCCAACCACGCCGCGCGTGGCGAACGCCGCGCCGGCGGCGGAGAAGAGGAAGCCCTGGGCGAGGACGTCGACGACAGCGACCAGCGCGCCGGACTTCCTGTTCACGGCAGTGAGGAAGAGCCCCGCCGCCGAGCAGACGGCGGCGAACGCGCAGGCCGCCACGAAATACCTGCATGCGCGGGGGATCGAGCACGAATCTCAAGGCGGCCCAAAACTACCTACACGTGTAAGAGAGTGTTGAATGCCAAAAGTGCGCGTCTTACACGAGAGCCTTGTAGTCGCTGTAAGAGACGGAGTAGGTGGACCATTCGCGGCCACGGCCGCCGTCGTCGGTGGCCAGCTGGCTCGCCGTGCCCATCACGATGGCGGCGGCCACCGACATCCCAAGCGCTGAGATGCGGAAGATGATAGTCAGCGCCTTCGAGCCCTTCTTCTTGGCCATCCTCAGACAAGGCAAGGAGTGTGACAGGACCAATGTCAAGACCAAACTATATAACCGAGTCCAGTTGCTTGCAATGGTGGATGAGCTCTGCAAGCATGCATGTAGCTGAGGAAGCAACTGCCAACCATCTGTTCTACTTCTTCCCTCATGTCGAATACTAAGATTATGAATGGCCTCTTGCAGTAAAAAATTATAGCATGGAACTCCTCTCGCTTTGTTATGTGCTCTTAAAGAAAAGTAAGCCTTCAGATGATCAACATTGGTGGTATTTAGTTAGATGAGATTTTGAAAATGTAATCTGTTTCAGGTATATTGTTATTTGGGTTACACTTGGTGTAAGAGAAGAGGTCTGTTGGTGAGCAAAACACTCAACATATGCGTGGTCAGTTGCCTTATAACAGTTAATTAACGGCTTAAAAATTCTTTCGTGTTCACCAAGTTGCAGCGTTCTTTTTAATTAATTCAACAATGAAGAGGCGTGGATCAAGACCCTGATCTTACTTTTCAGCTATCACCTTTTTTAACAAGGAAATGTTTCCCATTGAAGACTGTTGATTAGATCCACGACTAGTGGTTGTTGGTTCAAATCAGTGGGTTTGAGACCATTGGCAATGTTATTTTAATCTTTCATGTAAATATAAAAAAAAATTGTTGCACGCGATTGGGAAAATGGAAAATAAAGATTCAGGTCAAAGGCCATCTTCAGACAGTATGTTTGTGGCTTCATCACATTCAGAGCTGCCTTGTTCTGCCAAAAAAAAAAAACCAACAATTTGCTCAGTAAGATCTCAGCAATGTCAACTGAAATACATGTTAATCGAACTGAACTGTCAAGGAGTTGTTCCATGTATATTTGTAGCCATCAGTTTCTCCCCCATATGAGTATCTGAAGATGTCATATTTACCTTATAAGCAATTCTTATGTACACAATCGACTTGCAACAATACATTGTACTACCTCCATTTCAAATTACTTGACACATTTGACTTTTTCAGATCACGTTTGACTGCTTGTCTTATTCAAAAAATTTGTGTAAATATAAAAATAAATAAATCATGCTTAAAGTATCTTTAATGATAAAACAAACCATAACAAAATAAACGATGTTTGCACAAATTTTTTGAATAAGACGAGTGGTCAAATGTGATTTACAAAAGTCAAAAACATCAAGTATTTTGAAAAGGAGGGAGTACGAGACTCCGGACAGTCATTATTTACTCAAGTGATTATTACTTTTGTCAGCAAGGTTCCAAACGATTAATGCAAACACGTTCACGCTCTTATGTCATCACACAGAAACACGTTCACCTCTAATATCTGTAATAACTAAAGCATATATAGTTTCTTGATTAGGACTCCTAAAAATATCTTGATAAGGACCCACAAGTCACAACACAAAAAGTAAATGCTACTTGATTATGATAATATATATGTTGTTGTTTCCTTTGTCAATGTAAGAAGTACCTTGCAATTGCAGGCAAGTTGATTTCCAAAAAATGATACCAAGTAGTATTGATTTCAAATATATATACGCAGTCTAATTCTTAAAAAAAAATGTAGTAACAAGAGGATATGTAGGCTTGGTCTTAATAAAAAAGAATACTCAGCCTTACCTAAAATAAACTCCATAAGAACAACATATTGCCTCCCCTTTTCAAACAAAACTAATTACATATCGAAAATCCTTCACCAAAAAAAATCATGTTGAAAGTATGCATTGTGCTCTAGATTAAGTTACACAAATGATAATTATTCGTTTGAACACGCCTGAACATAAAACCACCCCTAAAACCAACAAGGAACCAATCCTCTATTTAATTTTGACTTTGATTACAAACATGACTCTTCTTTTAGTTACAATAAGAAGTTTATTAAGGGTCATTCAACAATCCAACTATTTGCATCAAAGAAATTTAACAATCCAACAAGCAACAGTTTGTAAATTCAATGCGTTGACGACGACTGTGTGGTGAGAAAGAAGCAGAGGGCGGACCACTGGCAGAACACCGACATCACCTTGGTGGCTAGACCACATCAGCATATATAACTGCATCATCATGCATATCCATGGATAGCAACGCATGGTAAAAACAGATTGATCACGGGCTCAGCCGCTCAGTTCAGACCTTGAAAAGTTAGCGATCAAATCCCGCAAGTCACGTCACACGCATGAGCACTTCTCATCGTCAGACGATGACGACGACGACGATGACATGATCGATGATGGATTCCAGCAAACCAAACTCACAACAATTTCGAAGGAACAGAGAAGGAGAAGGACTAAGGATTTTGTAGAACTCTGAGCTGTGGCGTGCAGTGTATGCGCGCATACAAATATATGTATATATATACACTAGATATATGTAAGTTTGATGGCAACATGTATGGTTGATGACAACTAATAAGTTGATGATGAGAAGATGGTCAAATGGAGAGTGATTGGGGAGTGGCGTAACCGACGTTCGCTAGCACGCTGAGGTCACCTCTGATTTATTTTCTTCTTATTGAGTAAGTATTGAGTTGGTACCTAATGGCAGTTCTGCCTAGTAGCAGTTAGAAGCCCTGTTGATTGGCCATTAGTTTAAGAGTATGAGCAATGATTAGAGAGGCCATAGTTAACTTGTGCTAGTAGTTTTTGTCAGGCAGAAATTGTACTGGCAGTTAGGTTCGTAAGTACTACTCAGTTCTTTTTTCGAGAGATTTTTTATGGCTAGTTTGAAACCGTTTTTCAAATTTGAATGCGTTTGGAATGTTATTTTGTGAAATCACATTACGTCATGTTCTGGTGCATGTGAACACTGAAAAATCGCTGGACAGCGATTAAATGAACTTGTCAACCACTTATTCGATACTAGTACAATGTATATCTCTTTCTTCCTTTTGATTCTCACGCTTCTATCTAATTATCTTCATTTTGAAAAAAAAAAAAGAACGATCACAAAAGCAAAAATTAATGGAGACCTCTTAGCAGCATATTCACCCATAAAGTTTTGTCAAGTCAACGAAACTGCACAAAGAAGATAGCAACCACATCAAGCGGTCATTAACTGTAATAAGATTTCCATAATGATGAACCCAAAAATGAGACACACCAAGCAGTAAAATATCGGAGAGAAAGCATACTGGCAATTTAAGCACACACAAACAAAAGCTAATTAATGCTTGGAATGGCACCCATGGCCGCAGGAATCGGACTCAGAATCCGAGTTGGAGTCCGACCCGCCGGACGATCCTGAGGAGGATTTCTTCGACAGAGCCAGGCCCTTCACCAGCTCGACGACGGTCACCATGACGGCGGCGCCCAGCGAGATGAAGATGGCCAGGCGCACCTGGCGGCAGAAGTTGTCGCCGCCGACGCCGGCGTCGCAGACGCTGACGCGCCTGCCGTTCGCCGACGTGTAGGTCATCATGTTGTCCCCGGCGGCGAACGCTGCGCCGGTCGACGAGTAGAGCAGCGCCGTCAAGGCGGCGCAGAGGAACGGCATGGCCTTCTTCGCCACCTTGTCCTTTCCCTTCTTCCACACGCTCAGGAACACGACGATCGCCGCCAGGACTGCAGCGATGGCGTTCGCAATCACTAGGTACCTGCATGTACGCAAAGAAAACGCCATATGTGTAAAAGCCAAGATTTTCAAGTAGAAAGAAGCCAAGATTTTCCGCCAGAGATGTAAAGTTTTTGAACGTACACGAAGGGGCGGAAGTCGCTGTACGTGATGATTCTGGGGCGGGGATTGTAGTCGGCGTAGATGGTGCACTGGCTCGCCGTGGCCATGAGCACCGACGAGGCGACGGCGAGGCCTATGACGGCGATGCTCGCGGCGACGACGACGGCGTACGCGCACTTGCAGCCGGACTTCTTCTCCCCGTGACCCATGGTCAACGACGATGCAACAGATCAAATTTGCCCACAGGGAATTTCAAGAACAGAACTTGTAGTGTGTGTGCATTGGGCGCATACATGTATGTCTTGTCTATATACACAATGCTCGCACGTTGGAGGTCAACTGAACAATGTAATTTAACGAGGATTGCCAAAAAAAAAAAGTAATTTAACGAGGAGCAGATGAGTCAAATGACAAGAGTGCCATTGGAAGGGTGGCGTGTTCAACTAACTCTACATTGCGAGTTGAGCTCAACTTGCGACCTTAGAGCTTGAACTGGTCTCTAGTCGTACTTCTTTCATGTGTCTTCGGGTGATTGGGCCCTGCTGGTTTACTCACTTAATTTCACTTTGTTTTTAAGCTGGATACTTGTTTTCTCCAAATCGAGTGTACGATACTACAACCAATTATTAGTAGAGAAACCTAGGATATATACTAACTCGTAGTGGTTATTAGGTATGCATTGAATGTGTCAAATCTCAATAGCTCAAAGTGCATTTTTGTTGGGTTCCAAAATTGGTCGATGCTGGTAATACACTATGATCAGTGATCAGTAGAGGCTATATGCAAGGTCAATGAATAGTTGTTATTTGTTTCCTGGACCTGTCAACCTGTTCACGGTTTTCTATAGAAAATCTATCTTGCAGAGATATTTCTTGGAGGATTTTTTTTTTTTTTGAGGGGGGATTTGGAGAATTTGCGAAGCACGCATGTACGGTCATGGGCCAAGCCCACATCCCCTCAAGGCCTCAACAACTAACGGTCCACTGAACCGACCTGTATAACCTCGTGTCACTTTTACAGGGAGCGCACGCCCTCACGGCACACAGTGTTTTGAATCTCGGTTTAAAAAAATTTCCGGCCAAGAGCGATATAACAAAAATCAGAAAATTTCGGCCGGTTTCGGTCCAAATTTGAATGAAATTTGGCCAAAAAATTCAAAACCGGTCCAAAACCGTACGAAACCAGCCGGTAACACCAAATATCGGAGGGTACTGGTACAGCCAAAATTCGACGAAATTCACAAAATTTTGCCCAAATTTTTTTACGCTGGCGGCACGTGGCAAGTATGTCCTGCCGGGCTCTGACAAACTGATCAAGAAGGGAGCTCGGGACTTTGTTTTGGATATGGTCGCTAGCGATTTGCTGAGCGCCATGGTTTAATGGAATTATTTTCCGTGTCAAAAAAAGTTAAGGTTATGATTATGCTAAAAAAAAGGTTAAGATTGTGATGTGTTACCTACTGTAACCAGAAAACAAAATATCAGACCATGCAGTATAAATATTCGAGGGATATATGCAGTGCCTAGCTTGTTTATGTTTTCGTTAGAAGGCAACCTATACTCACTACAGTATCCTGAACACAGAATATTGTGCTATAATAAATCCTGCAAATTCCAAACACGCCATGTTCGCTTGCATGTAAACACTGAAAAATCACCGAACACGCGGATTCTTCGTCACCAGCTAATGAACTTCTCAACCACTTGTAGAACCTCCGTCGTCGATGCAGACAGATATCAACCTGGGTTTGACAATCCTTCTTCCATACTAGCACAATGGATATCACTTTCTTTCTTCTGATTCTGTCGCTTATCCTCATTTCAAAAAAAGAATGACCACAAAAGCGAAAAAATTAATGGAGACCTCTTAGCGGCATATTCACCCAGAATTTTTTATCAAGTCAACGAAACTGCACAAAGAATTAAGACAACGACAACATTAAGCGGTCATCAACTGCAGTAACAAGATTTCCATGACGACGAACTCAAAAATGGCACACACCATTACCAAGCAGTAAAAAATTCAGAAAGATGCATACTGGCAATTGAAGCGCACACACAAAATCTAATGCTTGGAATGGCATCCGTGGCCGCAGAAATCGGAATCCGAGTCTGAGTCCGAGTCCGACCCGCCGCCGGACGAGCACTTCGACAAAGCCAAGCCCTTCACCAGCTCAATGACGGTCACAGTGAAGGCGGCGCCGAGCGAGAGGAAGATGGCAAGGTGCACCTGGCGACAGAAGTTGCCGCCGGCGATGTTGGCGGCGCAGACGCTGACGCGCTTGCCGTACACCGACGTGTTGGGCATCATGCCGTCGCTGGCGGCGAACGCCGCGGCGGTCGACGAGTAGAGCAGCCCCGGCACGGCGGCGCCGAGGAACGGCATGACCTTCCTCACCACCTTGTCCTTGCCCTTCTTGTTCCACACGCTCAGGAACACGGCGATCGCCATCAGGAACGCCGCGATGGCGTTCGCAACAACCAGGTACCTGCATTTATTCAAATTAAGCAAACACGGCAGATACATACAAATTAAATGTCAGATTTTTTCACATAGATATAGAAGTACGGTCAGATCGATCAGGGAAGTTTTTGTACGTACACGAAGGGGCGGAAGTCGCTGTACGTGACGGTGCGCGGGGGCGCGCCGTACGCGGCGTAGACGGTGCACTGCCTCGCCGTGGCCATGAGCACCGACGAGGCAACGGCGAGGCCTATGACGGCGATGCTCGCGGCGACGACGAAGGCGTAGGCCCACTTGGACGATCCCGACTTCTTCTCCCCGTGACCCATGGTCGACGATCGATGCAACAGATCAAATTTTTACCAAGGAGGAATTCAAGAGCAGAAACTCGTAGTGTGCATTGGGCGCATACATGTTTGTGTATATATACATGTCTGCACATTGGACGACAACCGATCATATCGACGAGGACATGAGTCAATGCAAATGCCAGTGCAAAACGACGAGACGCGTGTTCAACTAACTCTACCATCGCAAGTTGAGCTCAACTTGCCACCTCGAGTTGTACTGGTCTCGGATCTTACTTCCTTCATGTGTGCTTCGCGTGATTGGGCCCTGGTTTACTCACTCTCACTTTGTTTTTAAGCTGGAGTACTTGTTTTTCTCCAAATTTGGTGTACACAATTATTATTAGACAAGCCTAGGAATCATAGCTTGTAGTTGTTTCCCTCAAAAATAGCTTGTAGTTGTTATTAGGTATGGTTTGAATGTGTCAAATCTGATGTTTCTTTTTCGAGAATTGTTTTAGAGATACTTGTTTGTGTACAAAGTATTTTTGCAGTTTTGAGGCAACGATGGTACTACAAAAGAAACTCTGAGGTGCTTCGACACAAGCGTCTTGGTTTTTAAAACCGTGGTGTACCCAATACCATGGCTTGACCCCTTTTTTTCGGGAAGCTGATCCTTTTTCGTGGTGTATCCTTTGTTTAAGAAAACTAGTATGGCTGTCCGCGTAATTGCGCGGCTAAACATACTATACTATTTAAAATATTTTAAATATTATTGTAAAAGTTTAACATAGTTTATTGTTATTATCTATTTTATAATTTATATTTATAAAATGGTAGAAAATAGATTGTAGAATTTCTCACCGTCCCTCAATTTGAGTGTGAGATGAGTCATCATTTATTTAACAATATATCTGATTTTATTTTAGAAGTGAGGTTGGTACAAACGTGGCATGCTAAGCAACTAACATATCTCATGATAGGAAAAAAAGAATGTGTCATGCTACAAATAAATTTTTCAAAGGAAATGTGTCATGCTAAAAATAAGATAATGTGCCATTCTAGCTAGACATATATCACAGTGTATTTAGAATCAGGATTAAGTGCTTATTGGATATTATTATTTTTCCAAAATTTAGCTATTTCCTCATAATGGTATGGCTGCCCGCGCATTTACGCGGCTAGTATTGGATTATTTCAAGTGTCTTGCTAAAAATTATTATATTATTATCATTTTCCAATCACTATTATTTCCGCTTGATTGATTTATAATTATTCTTACTTTGGGGCTATTTTCATAATGGCAATGGTAAATAATTTTTAAAATTTTTGGATGACACTTTGGACTAATGTTTTCATAATGGCGATAGTGTGTAATTTTTAAAAGTATGTGAAGGGTGTTTTGGATTATTTTTGTAATGGCAGTGGTGACTGGTGGGATAATTTTTTCTCTGGTTAATGTGGTAATTTTAAGCCCTTGAGAGAGAATCTAATGAACGATCGGAAGCCATTCATTCTGCAGTGGACTACTGTTTCTCGTCAACTGAGCGAAAAAATCAGTAAAATTTTTAGTTTTAGTTGCCGCCTTTTTTGGACGTTCACACTTTAGCTTAAAGTTGACCATATCTTGGAATTTCTATCATAATTCCATAAGGAGAGAACCATGGAGTCCATTGGCTACAATTTATTTGAAAAATAATGTACATAAAAATGATGTTGCATGTTAAATTTTAAGGTTGGCATATCAAAGGAGACTTCTAACTGTGTATTTAGAAATCGGGATTAAGTGGTTATTAGATATTTTTATTGTACCAAAATTTAGCTATTTGCTCATAATGGTATGGTTGGTAAATTAAAAAAAATAAGAATTAGGGATATTTTTAGCTATTTTTTATAATCCAAATTTAGTTTTTTTACTTGTGAGGGCATGGAGGGTAATTTAGAAATAGGTGTGAAGGATATTTTTTTGTTATTTTTTATTATTCCGAATTTAGCTATTTTTTGACTCATAATGGCATGGTGGGTAATTTAAAAATAGGTGTGAGGGTATTTTTTGGCTATTTTTATTATTTTGAATTTAGCTATTTTATAAATATTTTTAGGGAGGTTTCTGACTAATTGTTTCATAATGGCAATGGTGGGTAATTTTCTCTTCTTATTATCTCAGATTAACGTGTGAATTTCTAGCATTTTAGAATTAACGTGGTAATTTCTAGGCCTTTAAGAGCGAACATGGAGGCTTCTTTTCTTGGTCAATTATATATATAATAGATCCCTTGCAGGCCATTACCTGGTGTATGCACATGACGCACTGTTAGCAAGATGTCTGATCTATCAAAATGTTGGGTTGTTAAGATAAAAGAAAAAATGGGTTGTTTATTATGGTGAATTACGGGCCACGGCTTCGTAAATGAACATTATTATTTGCACATATGTATGTCCTGTATTATTACTGTTTTAAAATATACAGTACCTTCTTGAAAAATATATACACAAAACCTTTTACGTCTCAAATTTATAAAAAATTCACTACAATGGTTCAAAGTACATATCACCTGGGCCAAAGTTAAGGTTGTGATGTTTCACAATAAAAAAGAACACAAAATATCAAGACGAAGTTGTAGAAATATTTCAGGTATAGGTGCATTGCTTGTTTAATTTGTCATTATATAAAGGCAAGTTATGTTCACATAATATTGTGCTACAGATTCCAAATTCGTCATTTTTTTTCTTGAAACTCAAAAAAAAAATTGTAGCATCAACAAACTTTGGTATTTATTACTCACATAAAAAATCCGCACTTTTCAAAAAACCATTTTTTAATCCATTTGACCATACTGTTTAGAACTAATACGACAAACTGCACCCAATATGCATAAATTTATTAATTTTACAATTTAAAAAGTTTGAACATTTTGGATGGACAACCATATCTTGAGGACACTGTTATTTCATATTCTCACAAAATGTCGAGTAATTTGTCTAATTTGTTGAACTAGGTTTTATAAATGTTCACCCTAGTATTTAAACTGTTGGATTCATATTAGCATGAAACATGAAAATAAATAAATATAAGTAGAGTAATATACTCCTAGTCCTAGACAAGAGAAGAAAAAACTGAAATTGAAAAGGGAAAACTTTAATTGAGATCCATGGGCCATGTCTGTTGCTAGTGGGCCGAACACTGATGGATTCGGTGGGCTTTTCTACAGGTAGCAATTTTAAGCAGCTTGTTGTTATAGAGGGGGGTTTCGAATCGAGAGGAGGCCATGCTGTTTTTTTTTTTTGAGGAGGCCATGCTGTTTATAGGTAGAAGCTCTAGCTTGTTTAAATTTTGGCTCGAAGGCAAACTATACTCAGTATAATTTTCTCAACGCATAATGTTGTGCTATAAATACTGCAGACTCCAAACACGTCATGATTTTTCTTGAAATTGCACAAAAAATATTGTATCCTTGAAAAACTTGGTACTTTTTGTGGTTTTATAATCCACACTTGGAAAAATGTGGTTACTAGATATTGTGGCATAACTAACAAATGAGGCCTTAATTTTCCCACGGTGCATTTGAGAGAATTTTTTCCAAAGAATTTTTTCCAACAAACTAGAATGAAATTATCTTATGATTACATACCGTGGGTAGAGACATGCATGGGACCACGGGTCAAGCCGACCACTCATACCTCACTTCTTAGCCAATGGCCAAGTAAACCAACTAGCAGTATCTGTTCTGGATCAAATGATAAGCTCCACATATATATCCTTTGGGTCCAGTACGTGCCAACTTTCATTGATTTCACCTTTATATAAATAGAATACTAGTACAATGCAATCATGTGAAGAATTAATGTAAACAATAGTATGTAAAACCAACAATTCAAGTTGATTCGTCGCCGGAAATTAATATGTTTGGTGCTCAACCACTTATGGTCCGACCGCCGTCGATAGAGATGTCTTGGCCGGTGACGTAGGAAGACGCTGACATGCAAAGGAAGGTCACCACTGGTGCGACCTCTACTGGCTCACCGCACCTCCGCAGTGGGACTCGTGTAAGCTCGTGCTCCATGGCCTCCGGGGGCACCTTCATGTGTATAAATCATTGCTCATTCGATTCAAGTTTACTGAAACCTACAATTGAAACAGAATTTCGGAGAATTAGCTATGCGAACGTGCACATACATTTTTGGTCATGTCGGTGGTGATCACGCCCGGCGCGACGCAGTTCACGCGAATCTTGTCCTGAGCCCACTCGGCAGCCAGGCTCCTTGTCAATTGGTTCATTCCAGCTGCAGGGCATGTGAGGGAGGGCGTATGAGTGTTTCTCATAAGCATTTGTTGCAATTTTAGTTTTGTCCGGAAAAAAAACATGTGAACAAAGGCAACTAGTAGAAGTCTAGCTAGACAACAAAAGGTTTACACGCGTTCCCGACCACTCATGTATGCTGCGGTGAGCAAATTTTGGCGAAATTACCCGGCCACCGAAAAACATCCGAAATTGTTCTAAAAATCCCGTGTGGTGCCAATTTAATTTGTTAGCGTGTTGACAGTACACAGATCGACTTACCTTTGGAGGTGCAGTAGAGCGCCATCCCTGGAAAGGCGAGGTAGCTGGCGATGGAGGAGACGTTGACGACGCTCGCTCCTCCGGCGAGGGAGGCGTTGCGGAGGAGCGGGTGCGCGAGGTGGCTGATGTGGAAGCACGACTCCAGGTTGGTCGCCATGGCGCGCGAGAACTCCTCCGCCGCCGCCCTGTAGAACCCCTGCCCGGCGTTGTTCACCTGCGGATGCAGATCCGGCCATGTGGGCCTTTCCGTGAGCGAGACCGTGTGTACATACTGTACTGTCACTGCTCGTAACGAATGGATGGCTTAATTACTAGCCACGGACGTACGTACCAGGATGTCGAGCTTGCCGTCGAATGTGGCCTTGACGGTGGCGATGAGCGCCTCGCGGTCGGCGCGCACGCCGACGTCGCAGACGGAGACGGTGACGACGAACCCCTTCTCCGCCCACCGCCGGCGGCACGCCTCCAGCTCCGCAGCGTTGCGGGCGCAGGTGTGCACGCGCGCGCCGAACCCAGCGAGCTCCTCCACGACGGCGTGCCCGATCCCCTTGCTGCCTCCGGTGACCAGCGCCGTCGCGCCGGCCAGGCTCCACCTCTCTGCTCTGCTCGTCGTGCCGGCGCCGGCCGCCATGACAACGACCGTGTGTCTTTTTGCGCCTGTGTATGCTAGCTGCTGCGATGCAGCCAGTCAGTCAGTGGCGCCTATATAGTGTTGCATCTAGTTTTTTTTTTTTGATGGGATAGTTTTTCTTTTTTCCTTTTTTTCCTGAAAACAGAGCATCGATGTGATTTTTAAGTAACTATAAACTGTTCACGGTTAGTTGATTAATTTTTCCTGTCTATGATCTTCAGAGAGCTCGACACACCCGTATGAATTTTTTTTTAGAGTTTTCGTATGAAAAAATTTTAATAGGACGAAGTAGGTATGTTTTCCATGTTTCAGAGAACGATCGAATGCTTCTTCTACAGTACACACACACACACACCAGGGAGACACATGCACCCACATGGCGCCACGTGTCGTATGCTTTGCTCCAGCTATTCATCTCCTCGCACGACGGCCACATACCTGCGTTTGGTAGGCTGCACGACCACCCTGCAGCCACGCCTAGCCCATCAGTTAGTTGCGCGTGTTAATTAGGTATGCTGGAGAGGGAGGGGTCTCTGTATCCTGTTAATGGTATCACTTCACTATATATACAGATGGGTTGTCAACTCGTCCCAAATCTCAAAGGAATAATTGCATGATAGTTATTGGTAACCAGAAGTTCGCAGAAACAACACAAATATTGCTCAGGCAGCACAGTGCATGTTCATTCTGTTCGAGGTATACAACGATGTGGGACTGAATGGGAAAATGTCCCGGAAGGAATTGTTGTATGCAGGCATTTTCTTTAGGAGATTCGACTGCATTTAATCTTTTACTATACCTCCTTCCCAAATTACTTGTCACTCTAGTTTTGGGAAAATTCAAATGTTTCTATAGTTGACCATCAATTTCTCAAAATTTATGTACTACATGTCAGTCTGAAAATATAAGTCTCATAATGTTAAACTGTATGAACTTTTAGAAATTGGTGATCAAAGGATATAAATGTTTGACTTTAACTAACACTAGAATAACAAGTAATTTCAGATGGAAAGAGTATTAAGCAATTTGAATGCACTTGATCTGACGTCAGATCATGCAGAAATCCAAAGGCTGAGCACATGAAGATAAGGGTCTTCTTATGGCAATTGTTCCGAAATAAGATTCAATCTAAACAACAGCTAACACACAGAAATTTGCAAGGTAGCAAACTATGTGTGCTCTGTCCCTATATAGAGTCCTCAAATCATACCATCTTTCAGTGTCCAATCACCAGATGTGACAGGGGAGTACTACTAGTAGCTCGATGGCTAGGTAATGCTGCGGCCGCCGTCGACGCAGATGACCTGGCCGGTCACGTAGGACGCCGCCGGCATGCAGAGGAAGGCCACCATGGACGCCACCTCCTCCGGCTCGCCCATCCCCCATCGGCCGTCGCAGCATCTCCTTCTTCACCAGCTCCGGATCAATCGTCTGCTGCTAATGAAAATCCATTTACGAGTAGCTAATATAAGATCATAGAATAACTAATCACTAATCTTAATCTGCGAACAAAAGAACAATATGTAATCGCAAAAAGAAAAGAACAATATGTTGGGATATTTCCTGATTTCTGCATGTATATATTGTGACAGTTGGTGATGAGCTTAATGACGTACGTCTTTGGTGATGCCAGTCTTGACGCCCCCGGGCGCGACGCAGTTGACGCGGATGCCTTCGTCAGCCCACTCGGCGGCGAGGCTCCTGGTGAGCTGGTTCAGGGCGCCCTTGCTCGCTGAGTACACGGCGAGCCCCGGGACGCCGACTGTGCCGGCGATCGAGGAGACGTGCACCACGCTGCCGCCGCCGGCGATGGTGGAAGCACGACTCCACGTTGGTCGCCATGACGCCGGCGTTGTCCGCTTCGCTGCACTTCGCCACCGGCTTCACCAGCAGCTGCCCGGCGTTGTTCACCTGACGACGACGTGGGTGAAATATTGTAATTAATTTACCGCGTGGTAGATAAGCAAGTGAATGTGCACGATTAATTCAGGCGACTGATGTCGTTGTTGCTTACGAGGATGTCGAGCTTGCCGTTGAAGGTTGCCTTCACCGTGGCCATGAGCGCCTCCCGGTCGGCGCGCACGGAGACGTCGCAGACGGAGACGGTGACCTGCATGCCCTGCTCCGCCCACCGCCGTCGGCACGCCTCCAGCTCTGCCGCGTTCCGGGCGCACGTGTGCACGCGCGCGCCGAATCCGGCCAGCTCCTCCACGATGGAACGCCTGCCAAGACGAAACATTCAGTGCATGCATGCACATTACTGCTACAAATGCACTGAAGTAGTAGTTCACATGCATGAATAGATCAGAAAACTCAGCTCACACACGTACCCGATGCCCTTGCTGCCGCCGGTGACGAGTGCGGTGGCGCCGGCGAGGGTCCACCGCTCTTCCCTGCTGGTGCCTGCTGTATCCACCATGATATGTACGGGTTGTACAGTACTGATGAACCGAAATGTGATTGATGGATTGATGTATGGTAAAGTGAGGAAGAAGCCGGGGAAGGACTCGCAGCCCCCGCGTCGCTCGGTCTCGGGCGACACGGGAGGCGACCCCAAACCCTAGCCGCCACCTCTCTCATCCCCTCCTCCCGCCCTCGCCGCCGCCGGAGTGAGCCACCAGAAGCTGTGCGGCGAGCTAGGAGGGCGGCGGCGAGGAATCTACGCGCAGATCCGGGCGCGACGGCGGTGGTGGGGGGCTTGCGGCGGCGTGCCGTGGCGACAGCGCGCGCCGCAAGGCAACTCCGGTGGCAGGGCGGCGTGGCGCGGCGTGCGCGGTGCTGCTCGGCGTTGGTGGGCGCGACACGCAGCGGGTGTGGCGCCGGGCCGGGGCGACATGATGTGGGCGTCGTCCATGGTGGTGGTGTTTGCCGTCGTCCGTTTTTGGGCAAGAAATGCCAGATCCGGCAAGGAGAAGGCCGGATCCGGTGGGAGGCGCCGGGATTCGGCGGTGAGTGGAGCGGACGCGGCGGTGGTGCTTGTGCGGCAGGCGAGCGTGCTAGCGTTTCGGCGTTGGCTCAATTACTCGAGTTGTTGGCGTGATGACCCATGGCAGCACGGGGTGTGCTGCGCCTGGGTGACCTTGGTGGTGCCTCTGCGCGTCAATCTGCTCCTTCACGCCAGTCCCTTCATCGCCTACATTTTCTTCGGCTGTCGGCGTGCTGCGTGGGTACAGCGGTGGGTTACGGCGAGGCTCCGGGCGAAAGCCTGCTCAATTTGGTTGGGCTGGCAACGACGACGCTTGTAGGCGTGGTTTACCTTCTTGAAGGCGTTGTCAAGGCGCCGTCACCTTCCCACCCTCAAGAAGAATCTCCGGGTGAAAATCCAGATGTGGCTTGCTGCATCGGGCAACGGCGGCGCTTCCGACGTCGTGATCTCCTTGGAGGCGTTGCCTTTGAGTTTCTTCTTGATGCCTTACGTTGGATGTTCGTCGCCTTGATCTACAGTGATGTCGGACTCTTTCATCGGACTTGGCGTGCGTGGTCACCGGATGGGTCACATCGATGAGGCCTTGTTTCCTTGGAGTTGCGCTCAGAGTCTTCATCTTGGATGGCTCTGTTTGGGTGAAGTCGGAGCTGCTGTGTCGTGGGTGTGCGACTCAGCTCGGCAACGATGACACTTAGCAGGCTTGACGCAGGAGCCGATGGCTTAGTGCATGGGGCGTTGGTCTTCGAGGCATGGCTGAGGTCTGTTGCAGCTTGCAATGGGCTCCATCGTTGGTTTGTGCTGTTGGTGGTAGTGTGCCTCTTTGGCCTGTGTTGTAGTGTTTTCTGTTCAACCGGCTGTTGGTGGCATTGTTGTTCACGGTGAGACTAGCTCGCCTGTGGTTTTCTTTTCTTTGTTTGCTTCGGCATGTATTTTCGGCACCTTTCGGTGTCTTGCTATCTTCTAATATAAGCGTCCACTTCATGTGGCTTTCGAAAAAAAAAAGATGTATGGTAAAGTGAGGGTAATGATCCATGAGATGCTAGGGGTAGCCTATTTGTAGTGTGATCTGCTGGTCAGATAACAGGGCCTGCTTGAAAATCACGCTGCTCCACCGCACCAAAAAAAAAAATCACGCTGCTGCACTAAGAGCATCTCCAACAATTAATACAGCTAATATCTTTATCTGATATTTTGTCATTCACTCGGTCTGATACTGAAAATAAAAGAAAATCCTCGCTCCATATTTTGTCATATCATCCTCACTTGGTCTGATAATGAAAAAAAAAAATCCTCACTCTATCTCTAACACCCTCCTCCCAAACATTTCTTTATTTCTCCCACCGATTTATGAGAGAGAAGATTTGTCATCCATAAAGACAACTCCTCCAGACATTTTTTTTTCGAAAAAAAAAACCTCCTCCAGACAGAGTCTATCTCTAACACACCCCAAGACATTTTTTTTTCCTGCCCACCGAATTTTGACTTCTTTGGTGGAGGAAGAAAACTGCCGTTTATGAAAGCCAATCTATCTATAACTCCAAACACAAGTCTATCTCTAACTGTATATCCGGCACGAGTATTTTTTTTCATACCATTCTTAGCCATATCATACAAGATATCATAATTTTTTTCAAAAAGAAAGATATCATAATAAACCTCTCTCTCTCTCTCTCTCTCTCTCTCTCTCTCTCTCTCCTCGTATATTGGCCAAAAAAACATTAGTTAGCTTATGTAACAGCCCAAATTTCAAATCAAAGTTTAAATGGAATAAAAATCACTCCGATTTTAAATTTTGTTTATTTCTTTCCTTCTCATCAAGATTTTTAAATAAAAACTAGTAAAAGTAATTCAAAACTTAGCTAGAATGGGAATTTCGAAATATAAAATCTATGCTCAAGTGTTTGTTTACATTTAATATTTACTAAAAGTTGAACTTTGAAATTTACAACAAATTAAAATTTATTTGCTAAGCCCTAGCAAGTTCACCTTAAATTTAAAAATTTGAATTTAAAAACTTGCATAGAAATCCCATCATGTGCATTTTCTTGATTCCTTGTTTTTATTTTGGAGTGTTTGTTGAAGTTAATTCCTTTTCCCAAATTTGAATTCCATTCAAATTTGAAGTCCATCAAAGTCCCACAAAAGAATAAAATCTTTTCCCAAAACTCTCTGGGCCGAATTCTCTTTTCCTGGTCCAGTCGCCTCCTTTCTTTCTTTCTCTTCTCTTCCGGCCCAGTCTGGCCCAACTTCCTTCGGCCCAGCCTGGCCCGCTCCTCCTCCTCCTACCTCCAGCTCATGCCGCCCTATCACCCGAGCTCTCCGACGCCGCCGTTGACGTGCCGCCACCGTGTCCCTCCTTTCCAGCTGAGCTCTGCGCCCCTGTAGCCATGCTCAAGTGACATCACGCTCTGCCCGAGCCCGCGTCCCGAGGCCTCCACAGTGTTGCGGGCGCCGCAACCCTATCCCGAAACTCCCGGTCTCACAGCTCGCCGCCGACCTCCTCATCGCCGTCCAAGTGTCGAGGACCGGGAATCCCCACCGTTCGACCTGCGACGCCGACCTGACTCACGCCATGTGCGCCGCAATCTTGACCCCTACGACAAGCAATGCCGTCAATACAGCGCCGCCAGTCATCGGATAAGGTTCGCCGCCATTGACCGGACCGACGACCGAGCTCCTCCGCTCCTCCTCGATCCCTCTCTCCCCTCCGCCTATAAAAGGCGACGAGCCACTCTTCTCCGCCACACTAGCTCCACCAGCCTCGCCTCAGTGCCAGCGCGCGGGACCTAGGGTTCCGGCCACCGTCATCTCTTCGTCGCCGGCGAGTCCGTGTCCCCCTCCAGTCAAGGCGAGTGTGCGGTAAGCATCTCTGCGCCTCCCTCTCTCTCCTCCACCCTTCCTCTCGCTCCCTCTCCGTGCGCGCGAGCTCCCGCACCGAGCGCCGCCATTGCCGCCGCTTTCCCCTCTCGCCGCCGGCCGCCGTGAGCTTCCTCCGGCTCGGCCGAGCCCTCGTCACGACTCGCCGCCCTCACGCGCACCCACATAGCGGCACAAACTCGCACTCCGGGCACTCCCTCATCCTTCCCCTTCACTCGCCGGAGCGCCGCCAACTCCGATGACGTCGCGCCGCCGCTCCGCTCCTCGCCGTCGTCGATGTGCTACCCTGCTCGCTTCGCCGTCGCGCGTAGAGCACGTGGGACCACTCCTCGTCGACGTTTAGCAGTCACACGCGCCGCCGGCGAGCTTCCCGGCGAGCCGCCGCCGCGCGCAGCTGTCCGCCGCCGCGTTTTGACCGCGTCCGCCGTTGCCGACGTGGCGAGCCACATCGTCGCGTGGGCTCCGCTTGACCCGGGTCGCCCCTACACAGTCAGCATCCCTATTCCTTTTATCTTCGTGCACCCGGTCCACATGAACCGATGACCCTATCCCATTCGGTTCACGGTGGACATAGTCCACGATCTTTCCTTTACAAAAATAAATACAAAAACCCTAGAAAATCCCGGGACCCTGTACATTTTACAGATAAGCCCCTCTAGTTTATTCTATTTCTGTTTAGGTCCTACAATTTTACAGAAACACCCCTATACTTTCCTATAATTATCTTTTAGTCCCTACCATTTTACATCAAGGTCCCTCAATTTTTCCCTAATTACAGATAGGTCCCTAGAACTTTTCTGTTATTACAGATGAGCCCCTAAAATCTTTTCTATACTCACAAACAAGCCCCTAGAATCTTTAAACGCCTATATCTTTTCCATCCGAGCTCTGATTTGAGCGGTTCTTGCGCTCACGCGTTCGTAGCAACGCGTAGTACCTTTTGGTACTGCTTTTAGAGCTCCACACCGGATCTACAAGTCATCGATACCCTAAGTTTCCCTTTCGCCTGATGAATCCTATCTCGATAAATCATTCAATATCTATCTCGCATGGCGCTAGCCTTCTTTCACCTTTTAGTGCTGAATCTAACCAATATCGTTGTACCGTTCCACACCTATCAGTAGCAACCATTTTCATCGTGATCAACCTTAACCTAGCACAGCTATCACATAATCGAACCTAATCCCGTGCTGACCGTCAACTTTCGCCCAACCTATTTGAGTTATCGATCTTGTTTATATGCGGTCCTTCATTGGTTTTGTTGGAGTTATTGTTCATTGCTCTTTTAATTGCAATCGTGCATTCATACCATGCATGATCATACGCACGTGTCACGGTCATATCAGCAACTCATACACGCTTATCATAAACATATGCACTTTCATATAAATGCATATAGGATCACATGCACATACGTATAGTAAAAGCTAACGCTTATCATAATACCCTAAGAACTTATGCATAGCATGCTTTTATTCATATTTTGTTCATGCACTCATACATATAAGATAACTTAGTAACCTTCCTTAAATAGATGGCATGTAGAGAGCGTAAATCAGAAAGTAACTAATCTTAATAACTTATGCATGTAAGTTCCTTAAACGCTTGCATACCTAACCTTGCATATAGGTCCATGCTTACATATCCTCGCAATGTGTAGTTCATATAATTAAACAATTGCTTGCATGTTCTTAATAACTACATCTAAGCATATAAGCTGCACATGTACATTATTATCTGCATGTAACCATAATAGATTTAAATAAATAATTTAGTTATGTTAATAAGCTCATCGATGCATGTAAAACAAAATACAATCTTTAAGCCATAGGTTGTATAACCCTTAATACATGCATGCATGCCTAGATTTATATACGCCTCCGCATCTGCACATCCTTTCCTCAAACCACCCATGTTCTTAAATAGAAATAACTTAGAGTTTTATATAATAGATATGCACGCAATCACCATCAATAAAGCATGTGCATCTCATCATCCTCACCTTAGAAGTTTCAGTAAATAAAGTTTCATGCAAAACCTTGCATCCCCGTTTCTTATAAGAGAAACTAAATAATTAGTAGTTTGTCTAGGTGAATATGGCCCTTATAAGGCCATGAATATAACCTGTAATAAATAATCTTTCATAAATAAATATGCATTGCATAAACATAGCCATTTTCTTGGAGTTTTATCGATTCTCATTGGAGTTAATTGGATCTTATTGGCTCTTTTCGATCTTTATTTCTTTGCGGTAGTTGTTTATACGGTATATTTCTATGCGCTAGCTTACACGAAATCCGAGGAGGAGCCAGGAGAATTCAAGGAAGATCTGGAAGATCCAAGCTTCGAGGATGAGTTGAAGAATCCAAGTCCGAGGACGAGACAGAAGGTACAAGCTTAAGGGAAGGACTTGAAGACATCGACTTCGACAGAAGAAATCTGAAGACCAAGTATTGGAAGATTAGGATAGCGCTTTCAGGCAAGCTCTACTTCTCCTTGATCATGATTGAACCTACTGTTTTCGCAATGCACCTATATAGCCTATTCTCGTATTATGCATTACTTGTTAATTTACTAATTGTGTAGTTATGGTCCTATTTGCTTATTGATATTGATGTCTGTTACTTAGGCATTGATATCTGAATCCTTGTTTACCCTTGTTTACTGTCACCTTGATAACCCTAGGATAGTCTCATCATTTCTATGATGGAACAATCACCTTGCTACTAGATTGCTTAGGACCCTTCGCAGTGTTTCTACACTGCCACGCCTTACTTATATATATACTTTTACAAATGTGTGAAATGAGTTTGGTGGTGTGCGTAATACTTGGGGTTGGGAGTAGCACAACTGTGTTAGGTGATGATGGAGACAGTGATGGGATGGTTGGACTGCGGGCAAGGCCATTAGTGAATTGTGATGTTGTGATAGGCCCCTAGTGTGGGACATGGTGCTTGCCCGGCCACATAAGGACCGGTTCATTCAACCTTTAACAAGATGATTCTCGTACTACCACGGAACCTGTATGGGAAGGACTCACCCTACCTTCTTGGTGCCTACCACTTTGATCCACCTGGAGAGCAGTAGCGCAAACGAGCAACCAGGAGCCGACACGATATCTT
Organism: Eragrostis nindensis; assembly: GCA_012490785.1. Taxonomy (NCBI): domain Eukaryota; kingdom Viridiplantae; phylum Streptophyta; class Magnoliopsida; order Poales; family Poaceae; genus Eragrostis; species Eragrostis nindensis. The sequence continues at coordinate 417,296 of JAAXCT010000487.1, read as the reverse complement.
AATTGGTCGTTGTCTGACTTGGCCATTGGGCCATTGACTACATATAGTCGCTTATTAAGTCCCTGGGTCAGTAATGGTTCGTTGGTGGCATTGTGTGTGGTACTCAGAGAAGATGGATTGAGCGTTATGTCACTCTCCGATCAAGAGTGCATAGCCCGTGGGAAAAGATGTACAACCTCTGCAGAGTGTAAAATTCATCCGGATGGACGTTGTCACGGCATATGACGCATCTTTGTTGAGTTCGATATGATTAGCCACCTCTCATTCCTTGAAGTGTGAGTGAGCAGTAGTCTGCTCGTGTTTTGGAAGTGATGGCCAGAGTGCCGGGTCGGTATGACCATTGAGGTCAGAAGGCCCAACTAAAACTTGGGAACTGGCGGGAATGCTTCATACTCCCCCAGGGCCAACCAACTAAAATATTGACAGTTACTTCTCTGTTTTATCTAAGAATTCCTTCACATGCTTTAGTGAACCTTGCATAAATTCCGCTTGTTGCAAATAAACCATATAGCCTATTCCTTGCTAAGACCAAATATGCATGTATATATACCCTTGTGTAGTGTAGGGCTTGCTGAGTACCTTATGTACTCACGTGTTTGCAATTGTTGGTTTAGTAGGAGAAGACTTCGTAGAGAACGACGACGAATGGGGTTTTCGGTTCTGCTTCTCAAGTTTGCTTGTGGCGTTGGGCCATGGTTTCCGCTGTCTGCTTCACCTCTAGTGGGTCGGATGGACTTGGATAGTTTTGAATCCTTGTCGTACCGCCACTAAGGGTCTTATATCAGGTATCTTACTTATTTATCTATTCGAAGTATGCTTTTGATTATCTATCTGTGTTCTTGTGCGTATCAGCTACTGATCCAGGGACTGATACAGGATGCACAGTAGATTCCAGAAATGGGGTCTGACAGCCTACCATTGAATTGATGTCCACCTTCCATATGAAATTTACATCCCTATTTCAAATTCAGGTTGGAAGAAATACTTAGGGAAAAAGCCCGCAAAGCAATTTCCTGAGGAAAAAAATATTTTGACTATTCAAAGGATTCTGAAATTGTGTTAAAAAGTTTTAAGTACACATTCTCGGTAAAAAAAGTTTCAAGTACATAACCTTGAAATAAAGAAATTTTAGGTTAAACAAATGAACGTAACAAATCTAAGCATGAAAAAGTGCAATTGAATAAGTTTAAAACTTGGTATAAAAACTTACAGGTTCACAATGAAAATATCCAGTTCAAAAGGATCACATAGTTTCAAAATAAAAAAGAAAAAAAAGCAAGAAAGGTACTTAGGGTCATGTTCTATACCATCGACGACGTTGTCGATTGCGGCAGCAGATGCAAGTCGGTGTTGCACAGACCCCTCAAGTGGTCGAGCTCTTTCATGCGGCCTTTCTATAATATGGCTGTCCCCTAGTGCTAAACTCCTTTGCTCCGAGCACACGACGATGTGCACAACCCCCGACAAGAACATGACGGATTGACGGGGCGACATGTGAGGTTCGCCTCTAGCTACTAAGATTGTGGGGAAGAGGTCGCCGGCTAGACGTTAATATAGGAAGACAGATGGGATGTCAGGAAATCTTTCTGATATTTTTTTATAAAAAAAAGGTTCAATAGCGTCACCTGCAAGCAATTTAGTAAACTGCTCGACAGCATCACCCACACGCTAAAAATATTATTGATTGGCCATGGCGCTTGTTGATTCTGCTTATAATAGTCATATATAGATGCCTCGTTGTTGTTGCTGTTATTGTTTTGTGAGGAATGGAGGTAATCTCACCACTATGGTTTTGAGGTGTTATTACCAACATGTGGCTCCAACTAAGCAGCGGCAATAGTTTTTTGCAAGCTTTTATTGCAGCAATCCAAAAAGCAGCCAAAATAATTTTGCCATACCTTATTTATCAAGCAAACACTCCATTTTTGCCTCAGAATGTGGTTAGCTGCAAGTGTGGCTGGTAGTTATTAGCCTTTGAAGTGGTAAACTATGGCCAGCAACCAAACATGCATGTAGTGCTTCGGACCAATGTACTATTGGTATACTGATTTATAGAGTTCAGGAATATAGACACAGTGAACTAATTTCAATTTTTGACATAGATGATAAAAAAAAACTCACATAATAAGGATGTCCCTAACGAAATTCTGAAATGGATTCCGCCATTGGAACTCAAGCGTTGACTCTGCAGATTTTTTAATGCGAATGAAAATATCTCATATAATTATTCCAAAATGGGATAAAGCGTGTATGATGTTTCATAATTTGGTATCTATAGAACCGTAATCATTTTTTCAGTTGTCTTATTTGTTTTGTCGGTTTTGTATTTAACATACTAGCGAAGATTTCTTGTAATTTTACATCTCGATAATGCATAAATATTTATAAATTTTTTTGAGCACAATACCTCTATTATATTATTTAGTTGTCAAGTTATTCATTCAGAACAGAAGTTAACCAATATCATTATAGTTTTGGCCGACTAACATATGTGTTGGATCCTTTTAGTTTTTTTGAATTGGCAGAGTAATTTTGCTTTATAGATTAGTGGATGAGAGTTTCTTCATGTCACCATAAAGAGAATGCTAGAAGAAAAAACTAATGCACCATTGACTTTAACCTTCTTGCTGAACCGATCGATCCCTGGACGTGATACTTAATTGGTTGAACGTAACTGTAGGACATGCCACTTGCGAGCTAGTTCATCCTGATTTTTTCTCTGAGAACAAACCCGGCCAGACTGTTCATGTTACACTGGGGATGTGTGAAAACTGTTAGTACGATGTTAGGGAGAACATTGCATGAGGGAATGGAAACAGATGAAGGTGACGAAAAGTTTATTGAAATCTTTTCACACAAAACACACGAGTGGTACATTGACATTTGACAGTAGAGGAAAGAGCGATTATACAGGATCGGTTCAACGGGAAATAATTACAAACCGTGAAAAAATGAACCAGAAACCCTCAGCACAATAATGCACAACAGATTGATAATGGTAGATCGATCGTGACAGGTCTGTGCTTAATCAGCTAAGTGATGGTGCGGCCGCCGTCGATGCAGATGACCTGGCCGGTCATGTAGGACGCCGCCGGCATGCAGAGGAAGGCCACCATGGACGCCACCTCCTCCGGCTCGGCGATCCTCCCCATCGGAAGCCGCGCCATCTCCTTCTTCACCAGCTCCGGATCGATCGCCTTCTGCTCATCAATACATCCATCAGTTAACTGTGTGATCGAGTTTACACTAATCATGTACTGCTAAGTACTCCTACTAACAACTCTGGCGACATGATGAGCCGACAAGAATCTAATCTTACGTCAGCGCTGATGTCAGTCTTGACTCCCCCGGGCGCGACGCAGTTGACCCGGATGCCGTCGCGGGCCCACTCGGCGGCGAGGCTCCTGGTGAGCTGGTTCATGGCGCCCTTGGTCATGGAGTAGACGGAGAGCGCCGGGAGGCCGATGAAGCCGGCGATGGAGGAGATGTGCACGACGCTGCCGCCGCCGGCGACCGTGGCGCCGGCGAGCAGCGGGTGCGCGAGCTGGGTGAGGTGGAAGCACGACTCGATGTTGGTCGCCATGATCCTCGCGTAGTCCTCGCCGGTGCACTCCGACGCCGCCTTGAACATCGACTGCCCCGCGTTGTTCACCTGGATGCACCAAGCTAGATTATCAGTTTGTGATCGATCTTGTCACGTAACGTAACATGCATGCAGAGTGAGTACAAATTAAGCAAGTGATGATGATGGTGAAAAAGCTTGTTGCTTACGAGGATGTCGAGCTTGCCGCCGAAGGTGGCCTTGACGGTGTCCATGAGGGCCTCGCGGTCGGCGCGCACAGCGACGTCGCAGACGGAGACGGTGACCTGCAGGCCCTTCTCCGCCCACCGCCGGCGGCACGCCTCCAACGCCGCCGCGTTCCGGGCGCACGTGTGCACCCGCGCGCCGAACCCGGCCAGCTCCTCCACGATCGCGTGCCTGCAGCATGCCACGAACACGGTGCAAAATGTTAACGGTGCACTCAACACATCAAAGCATTTCATCAGTTACTATAGATCACTGATCAGCTTATTACATACCCGATGCCTTTGCTGCCGCCGGTGACCAGCGCGGTGGCGCCGGCGAGGCTCCACCGCTCCTCCCTGCTCCTGCCGCCTGCAGACACCATTTTCTCCCTGCTTCTTTTCTACGTACACTATATGATCTATCTGAAATGTGACCGATCGATGTATGCTAAAATTGTGAGATCGGTGAGATATATGCTACTCCAGAGACATTTCGCACCTATTTATAGTGACCTGATCACCAGCTGGAAGCACCTCCATCAGATCAGGATGTGCACTGCCGCACTAAGGTAGGGAGAACGGTGACAGCAGATAGTCCACGCTGACGATGATTTAAATAACATAAGACCTATTTGGTTCATCTGACGGCCGGATTTGGACAGATACGGGGGCACAACGGAGACGGATACAGGCCGGCCGCCCTGCCGGCCAACGCCTGCTGGTTTATTCCAAGCAACCGGCCTACTACTGCATACTAATTAATTATACTCAGGGGTAATAATATACTAATAGCAATGTGCTAACCAAATACTCCACTAATGTTCAACTGTGACACATGCCCAGCTTGTCTCAATTTGCTGACCTGAGCAAATGAGCCAAGGATGATATACGAAATTACGAATAAACTTCCTTAATTCGAATAAACATTTCTAAAATATTTGGGACTCCTGATTCTTTGAGCATAAACGACTTGGAAACTGGCACACCCATCAATGATGCCCTTCAGGTATCGACATGGTATATTTAGAAGTTTTACTTGTACACACATTATTTATATTTTACTACCATCAAGTATCCATGTTGTTCACTTAACCTCCTAAACTAATTTTTTATCTGATTTACTCCTCCGAAATATCTAGATTGGTTCAATTCACCCCCTAATGATTTTTTTTTATTTTTTCTCTTTGTATGGGTTTCTATATTTGAAGCTCAAATTTTGTAGGATGGTAGATGACTTCATAATCTATGCTAGAACCAGATTTTTTCACAAATATTTTCTTCCATTATTCTATCTCACATTTCGAATATGTATTGCACACCTTTCCACATACAAAAAAGTTTTAAAAAATTATTTAAACATTTTTCTAACATAAGGTATGTTTTAGTCTATAATCTCACAAAAGTTTATGCTCAAACATGATGTCGGCCTAGAGATACAAAAAGAAAAATTTCTAAAGGAGTGAATTGAACCAATTTAAATAGTTTGAGGGTATAAAGTAGACCAAAAATTAGTTTAGGAGGTTGAGTGAACTACATGAATACTTGAGGGTATAGTAAAATCGACTTTTTCCTTTATATTTTAACTTTTTTACCTGATATGATTAAGATTTTCTCTTTTCTTGGTTTCATGTCTTTATCATTTTCCTGTACACTTGATTAAATCACTCTTATACAACCAGGTACTCCTAAATGGTGGATAGACTCAAACATTTTATGTAGTGTATAGACTCAACCATCGTTTCTAAAATTTCAACGGCGCAATACATTGCCACTCACCACAGATACAGTTGACTTTAGTTTTGTCGTGTGCTGAGGCTAATGTCAATGTTTTATTTTACTGAAGTGTGTAATCACCGGAACATACAAAGGTTAGCATGGATCATGCTCGAGGGAAATAATAAATAAGGCAAGGTAAACACGAAATTTAAATCATACCTCACAAATACTAACTATTATCAAAATTTGGTAGTATGTCTTGGTCCTGCTGCTTTACAGACTGTATATTATCCTGCACTAAAAAAAAATACTCCTGCAAGGTATAACTAGTTGTCTGACAGATTTACTAGGGTGCCCTTATCTCGGTTCAAATGTTTGGCGTGCGTTTATCTATTGATGAGATCCCTTCACGACATGACAAATATGGGTGGACATCTGGGAAATATGAATACTCATTCACGTCCCCTGCCAAAATTCAGCTTTTAAACTTTTTTATGTAACTCTAAAATAATGTGTGGTGATTTTGTTCGCTCAAAAAGATGTTGATAAAGTCATTTACAGAAGCTAATAAAGCTGTAAATAGTGTCAAATACTCATGTAGCTGGCCTATTGGAGCTCAAGGATTACTATTATGTCGACAAATTTCACAGTAATAGTTGATATGTTCCTCGCAAAAAAAAAGTAATAGTTGATATGTCAAGTCAAAGGTAGCTAGAGGGGAAATTTTCATATTCGGAAAAAGGTTTTGTGAATTTTTTTTTTGATAAACTTTAAATGGAGTCAGAGGTATAATAGTTTGGTCACATCATCTTTAACGTTTATATAACAGATATGCCTCCATGACAGGACTAAAATACCACATACAATGCAAAGTGGGTGTTGAAGAACATTCTGAGTGCCGTCCATATCTTGTTTTTTATTTCATTCGTGATACCCACAATCATACAAGTTGCATTTGACCTTGAAAGGCAGAGACGACAAAAAGGAAATCTTATATACCATTGACTTAAGCCGGCCGTTGATCTGCCACGTCGAGTGCCAAGGTATCCAAATTCCAAATGATTATAAGAGATCCTATTTCCTTCAGCTTATGAAGACACTCAGCATCAAGGATAGTTTGCACCTGACCCAGAAGCTATGAAACCGGCGGAAAGAGAAAAAGCCTAGCGCACGATTGACTTAGTAAGCCGGGCGTTGATCTGCAAGTGTCAAAGTTCAATAATATATAATGGATCATATGCATGCGTATCGATCAGATATCGAAGCATATGTCGGCAACAAGACAACTGTGCCTAAACAAGGAACCATATGAGAGGAACATGGCGCCGGGATCTGCTCCGCCGTCACTATCTTCCGGTGCATTTGCCCTTGTGAGATGGGTGCTGACCTTTTCATAGTTAACTGATGCGATGATGAACATGATTAGCATAGCTCCCAATTTACAAATGAGATGATTGATACTATGGTAGAAACCGGGATAGTAGATGGGTGGATACGCAAATCTTTCTCATTAACGAGCTCTGGATTTGCTGTAATCAGATGGAGATACAGCTGAATTGTTTTAACGGGAAATTCTGAAGTCAAACCATGTCGAAGATACTACACTACACAAGTGACTTTTTTTTTGAGCACATTACACAAGTGCCTGCTGGGCGCTGACTTGTCTTTTTTTTTTTTTTTGAGCAAGGGGCGCTGACTTGTCTGGCAGCCTTCTCTCTGTAAGAAAAGGGACCGCGGAGCCAGCAAGCACTCCGCCCACGACAACCCGCCCAGCCCTCACCAACCCACACTATCGTCGGCACCCTAAACGACCGCAACCTCGTCGCCTTGCTACGCCGCCCTTCTCCCTCCCCCACACATGTATGCCCTGCCCACATGTCATTAAAGTCGTCGCAATCCCCCCTTCACCTCTAGGTCACCTCCTCCACCACCACCGGCGTCCAACTGTGTCCCCACCGTGTTGTCCATTGCATCCACCGCTGCCTCGTGCTTCGACGCCCCTACCACCGTTGACAATCGATCACCGCCTGACTACTCCTCGCCTCGCACCGCAGAGCTTCCCTTCTTCCGTCCATCTTTGGTTAATTTGTGGGTCGATCATGAGCTTCTATGGGTATAAACACCCACAATCATGAATTCTCCGACACACTCGGGGGTGATGGCGCAAGCTCGGGTGTGAGGTCGAAGACAAATGATGTCATCGCACAAATCTCAGTCGTAGCCCTATTTCCTGCACGCATGGCTAGGGATCGCAATTTCACTCATAGGTACGGGCACCCGATGTGTTTCGCACCTGATGGGCGGGTTTGAATTTTTACCATGGGTCTCACCAGCACCCGACCCGCGAAGAATGGGGGCGGGCTTGGGCTTCTTCTCTCACCCATGGGTGACCCGATGGGCACCCAAAGTTGGCAAGTTCAAATTTTTTCTAGACAACTTAATGTTTTATCACAAATTTGTAGATTTGCCATATGTACAATAAAAACATAATTCATATTTTTAAACTGTTTGTACACACAAGTGAACATAGACAAATTGAACATGAGCTGAGGCTCAAAAAAGTTAAAGCGGATTTTTCTTTCTTAAATATAGTTGGTGATTGAGAGAATTGCAAACCCAATGGGCACCCGAGATCCGCTCGACTGTTAATGTGGGTGATAGATTTCACCTATGGGTGTGGGTGTAAGTGTTATTTTCACCGGAACATCTTTTTTTCCGCTTGGATGAGTTTTTGCTTCACCCAACACGAACTCAACCCACCATCCCAACGCATGGCAAAATGGTTTTTTTTTAATTGAGAGACACGCATGGCAAAATGGGTGCTCGGGTGCGATGTAATTAAACAAAGTTGGGCCTGGTATGGGGCAAAATAAGGGCTTGGTAATACGTAAAAATTAAAAGAAGCCCATTTGTAGCCGGGGGCCGGGTGGGTGTACAGAAAACACAATATATTGGGCCCAACGTTCGAACGGCCCAACAAGAGCGTGATATTTTCTCACGCGCGTTGACCAGCCGGCGCCGCCGCGGGTTGACGGCAGCCACGAGGCGGAGCAGCAGGAGCCGTGAAGGGGAGCGAGCTATGGAAGGGTTTGCGGGAGTAGAGGGCGGCGACGTCGACGGGACACGGCTGCGCAGCGCGCGGCTGTTACAGGTACGAACCAGTAGTCTCTTGGTAATTTTGGAGGAGGGCAGCAGATGAGATCTCAGTGCGGAGTGAGCTGTAGCAGGCTAGTAGTGCTAGGAGTAGAACAGGGGCGTTGGTTGCATCAGTGCGAACTGACGAAACTAGCGTTTCTACTGATCAGTTCGGTTCTCTGTGTATCAGATGAAATGGCAGGTTCAGTTTCAGAGCACCCTGCATCAGCTTGGTTCTGTCATCATCCACCAGTAGTGCACCTCCTAATCATTTACTGTATCAAAACTGTAACAGTCCTTTCACTGACAGTCTGAAAATGCAAATACCAGGATGAAAAATGTCCAAGTGTCTTGAAGAAATAATACATAAACTTATCAAAGAACAGTGGGAGATGTCAGCAAGACAGTAGTAAAGCAAATATTCATCATGCACAACAAAGCTAACAGGGAACAGAGAGAAGTTTCTTTCCCCAACCAGGGTAACACACAAACAGGTCAAACAAGTGCAATACAAAATAGCGGTGTCCATGATGAGTACAAGCAAATCCATTTCCACACCAAAGACCACAGAGTGTACTGCTAGCGCAGCTCCCTCTCGTCCACACACTAAAATAAACAGGTACATGAAGAGAAATTTCAAATCTGGAGAGTAGGTAGACTTGAACCAAACACACTACAAACATGCAGAAAGTAATATACTGACATTTGAAGGAAGAAACAAATCCGTTTGACGCGTGAGGCTGAAAAGGAGAAGACTAGGATTTCCTTCAGCTGCATCTTATTAGATACATTACTGAAGCAAGGTTCAAGTCGATGGAGAGGAGTTGAGCACTCATGGAGATGATGAGGTCGAGGCAACCACCGCAGTTCCGTCTTCTTGGCATTGAGGGTGTGGATTATGCTTTAGAACAGGCTCGTTAGAATGACGGATACTTTGTACTCTCACCGGATCCAGGTTGCAGTTGCCGTTGAGCTCCAGTTTTTCCAGCTTATGGAGGTGGATGAGTCCAGAAATGCCATCCATGGTGGCAAAAGACAAAATTATCCTCTCGAGCTTAGGTGCTGCACCACTGACAAAGGTAATGTTGGTGATCTTGCTGCTCTCAATTAAGAGAAAAGTGAGGCTTTGGAATTCACCCTCCTTGAAGGCGAGTGCACTTTCATTGTAGTACCAGTGCTGAAGCCTAATGCAGCGCAGGCCACGAAGTTTGCCAAGGATGCGAAGATCATATTCCGTAAATAAAGTGCCACTCTGAGTCAGTGTTACCTTGACAAGTTGATGGTGGTCTTGAATCAAGTGAGAAAGCCCAGTAGTGATGCCACTGATATTTACGCTTTCGATGAATTGTGGAAGGGAGGGTAAAACATCTTCTGTTTCTGCACCAAGATTTCCTCGACCAGCTGGTCTGTAGATCCGGATTGACAAGGAACGGAGGCATCTATGCAATTTTTCGATTTGGCGGAATAGGTCACTCAGCTTGGCATGTTCACCATGGAGAGCAACACCAAGTTTCCTCAGTTTCAGCAGCTCACCGATGCCAGACAGCTCCCTGTCGCTGTTGGAAACCTGGACATGTGACAATATCTCCAGGTTCTCCATCCTTTGAATAAGGAGGGGAATGCGCACCGTGGGAAATGATTCTTCGGATATGCTAGCATCATTGCTTGAAGAGACCTTGTGACCAGCAAGGAAATGCTTTAGCAGTGGAAGCACAATAGCTCTTTCTGCAAGTGCCCGTACCTTGGTTTGTCGGATGTCCAGTGTCTCCAAGCAGTGGAGCTCTTTCAATTGCTTGGGTAGACCGGTGATATCAGTGTTCCTGAGGCTCAAATACTTGAGCAACAGTATCTTGCAAATGCTCCTCAGATGATGCTTCTTCAAGCCCTTGCAGCCTTCTAGGTCCAGCACTTTCAAAAGCTGCCATTGAGAAGATTCAGCCATGGTTGGAAGAAAAGCCACGAAGTCATTGCTGCTAGCATCAGAGTGGGTTTTTTGCAACCTTATTCTGTTGTGAATGGAAAGGCGGTGAGCCAGATCTGGTGCTAGGTTCATGTCAGCAAAGTTAACATCCTTAGCAATCTTGGCGACGAACTCATGAACTTCATGGTGTAGTGTGAAGGTCTTGATGTCTCCCATAGCATTGATTTCCACAGGAGAGACAAACCCTCGAGTGAAAAGGGCTTCCAAATATCGCTCAGCTTCATCTGTTGCACTCGCTCTGTCATCATTTGCAGCAGTAGTAGTTATGAGGCCTTCAGCAACCCACCTTCTCATCAAGCTTGTGGCCCTGATAATTTGGCCCTTGGGAAAAATAGTGAGATACAGCAAGCAGCTCCTGTACTTGCTAGCCAGCTCATTGTAGCTAAACATTAACATTTGCTTAGGAACGCTTTTCTTCAGCCGTTTACACTCTTTAATTTCTTTGATGTAGAAGTCAACTTCATCTTTCGTCCCGTTAGGATTAATGTACAGAAGATGCAGGAATACCATAATTGCAAAGACATTGGGGGTGAAGGTCTTTCATAAAGCCGAGCATGACATCCATTGAACAGTGTTTGGAGTCTGTAACCAGCTTATGTGCCTTGTCCAGGAAAAATGAACATGAACTTTCTACCATGACAGTTCTGTGAGGAGAAGGTAACCAGTACATATGTCCATAGGGTTGTATTAGTATTATTTCACTGCCGTGAGAGCAGTCATGAGCATCTAACAGGGCAGATCTTATGCGGTACCAGTCCGAATCATTGTAGACTTCAAGAATAACCAAGAAGCGTTTACCTTTCAGGTGCTCATGAAGTTGTGTGGTGAGTTCCTCTTCCTCCACATACGTACCAGGTCCTTCAACAACCCCGGTTACTTGTTTTAGTATTTGGGCGAGTATAGTTCTACTGCCGAAACCTCCTGCATCGAGCGCCATGGCCTTGCAACCGAACGAACTCGCCACAGATGGGTGCTCGTACACTCCTTTGCAATGAGATGTCGTAACTGAGCACAGAAGGGGTCCACTACGACAGGCAAGGTCCTCACCAGTGACTCAATGTCATCTCCAGCAGCCGGTGACCTTTCTTCCACGGACAGTCGCTTGACAACAGTGTTGACGTATGTCCTTACAACCTCCACCTCATCCAGGAGCACATGGTCAGTGGCACAGTCAAGCAGAGCGCGTCTCCTCCGAAGATCTTCCTCGTCGTCTCTGGCAGCCGCCGGGGCGTCGTCATAGCCATAGGAAACGGCACCAGCTCCGGCGGCTGATTCAGGCACGGTGACGCTGTACCTAAGCCGCCTGTCGCCGACGTCCCGTGCCCGGACCTTGAGCTCCCGGATGCGTGTGGCCACCCGGTGCCGGACCGGAATGGTCCGCAGCAGCCAGAGGAGCCGCCGCAGGTGCCTCAGGAGGCAGCCGGCGCCGCTTGTATCGGCGGCGGGGGTCCCGACGTGGCGGACGTAGAGCTCGACGTAGCACTCGCAGTCCCGGGCGAGGCCGACGACCTGCTTCATCCAGGTGCGGACGTGGTGGGCACGGTGCTGCGCCTCGGTGAGGTGGAGGAGCAGGCTGTTCATGCTCTCCATCTCGTCCTTGATGAACTGCACGTCGCCGCGGACGCCGCCCAGCAGCTGCGCCTCGTCCAGGAGCACCGACGTCAGCCGGCCCAGGAGCGAGTCCACGGCGCCCTGCGCGATCCCGGCCATCCTTCTCCTCCCTTTTGATGAGGTGTAGTGTCTATATCTTAGTCTCTTATTATCCTTAGAGATCAGGTCTTCAGGAAGAGTTAGCTGGTCTCTCTTTCCTCCCTTTTGATAATAAAATATTATTTGTGTTGGCTCTTAGAGCCCCTTTTGGGGACGCTCTCAGACCTGTCCTTGTAATTTTTCTTTTTTTTTTCTTCTTTAGTACCAACTAGCACACTGGCCCGCGCTCATAGCGCGGCTAGGCTTGTTACATTTTTTTAGTAACTTAATTTATTTCTTAAATTCATGTTTATAGATAACAAAATAATTTTATTGAGACTGGCTGTTACTATCAAGGAAGTTGAAACTATAATCATCTTTACTTCAAAATAAGGTATAACTGAACAAAAGCACATCAGAGTTCTACACACAAAGAGTGATCTATGAAACATATAAAAAAACCAAAGAAAAGAATAATATTCCTTATATCTCAATTATTTTAAAGGTGTGGCTAGTTAATTGCAGTAATTTTTTTTAAAAAAATCGATTAGATTCATTTCTAAAAGTTCATCCCAAATCATGTGCCAACCAAAATGAAGGATACCCATATTTGTCGATTCAATAAAAGCCAATCAATTAAAATACCATTGCTGGATAAATGTGTGTCTTCTGCATGCACGGTCTTAGAAGAATTCTGACTCTAACTTACATAAAGTAGTTGTTTTAGTTGAGGTGACATGCACGGTCTTAGAAGAATTCTGACTCTAACTTACATAAAGTAGTTGTTTTAGTTGAGATGAAGCCGTTTTCGAAAACATTTGGCAAAGCAGCTTTTCAATGATAATGCGAATAATTCTAAGGGTACTTCATGATTTGGAAGAGAGGAAAAAGTCGATTTTTGTTATCTAGTGTAAACCATTTAGGATGTTTGGATGGGTTTTCAACTGAGTAATTTTCTTTTGACCCATTCGATCGGTAGGTAGGGTCACCAAAAACTGTTGAGAAGCCAGTGCAAAAGTCTTACCAAAAGTCTTGATTACCAAAGTCATGGAGCAAGCATACGCAATATCATTGGATTATTTCCCATGTCCATGGCTTTCCCAGTTCCCAGTATTTCTCGATAGGACAGCTCTTGTGAGAATTGTGTCAACGGAGCTTACAAATCATGCTCAAGTTCATCAATTTGTTGGAGCCAGGCAGCCAGCAAACCCCTAATCTTGATGTTCAGATTCTATACATGCTCAAGTTCATCCTGTATGCATGCATGCTTCTTTCCTTTGCCTGCCTCTGTTTTTCTTAGTGCTTCCTTTGCTTGCTCATCAGCTGATGTACTTCAGTCCTTTGCAACACCAAAATGAGATGTGTTTAAGAAATTGACTTTATTCTATAAGAAAATAAGGAACAACAGTCGATTTGTACAATGAAATTTTCTTGAAAACACCTTCAAATAGCAGCCAGATGGTCAGAACCAACAGAATAGCTAGACAATTATGTAAGGATAGATATATGACTAATTTAGAATATAACATATAAGCTTAACCGTTGTGTTAAGTCATCAGTAAGAGTTCATCGCCAAAAAAAAAGCATAAGTAGAGTTAGTTTGATGACATGCATATGCATGGCAAGGCATGCTGGCTGCTCAACAGAGGCATGATGCTGTGCTTTAGACATCCGTTTCTGTGCCAATTAAATCCAAAAGCAAACCATCTAAATTTTTTTTCCTGCGTCATCCAGCCCCAAAACAATGATCAAATGTCTGCATAGTTTGTTGCCCATGTTGTTCTTGGTTGCTTACCTGTATGTGATTGATCCACGCTGAAGCCTCCAAGGACCGGGTATGAACCGCAGTGCGTGAACCCAGTTACGCTGTCCATATATTCATCAACAAAGGTCAGCGACTCACCCAGCCAGACATCAAGCGTCGGCGCAACCTGCGTGATCTTATCAACAACAAAGCTATGCCCTCGTTAGTCGTTACGGTCACCATGACCATGTCTTTCTGATGCTCAAGGTTGTTGAAATCAGACTTCTTGTCCACCTCTGCCAAGCCATCGATGTCCGGCAGGTCAAGACACTCAGCATTTCCCTACTCGCTACTCGGATTCTTGCTACCGACTTTGGCAGTTTGCCACAAGGCGATTTTTGCAGAGAAACATTCATTGGTTTCCTAGTCAGCGTCGTTTTTTCACACTCTTCTAGTAATGTGACCTGCAGGCTGCAGCGTGCGGCGCAGCTGGACGTCGAGCTCCTCCTTGATCAGCATCCTTGATGGTTGATGCTCGTCTCTTTTTCTTTACGATTTTTTTTTTGCTCATCTTTTTGTCTGCTTGACATTAGTTGACGAACGGGCTGAGGTGACATTATCACGGTCAGCGGCCAGTGGCACCGCCTCAGACCACTCGGGTACAATTGAAATCCGATTTCATTAGCCTGCAGCTCCGCGCACACGGTAGTCGGTCGAGCGCAGCTATACCGAGGCAGACGGGGAGTTGCATAGTGCGAGACAGGGTCGGATCCTATTGAATCAACGCTTGGCTGCAAACGTTCCATAATTGGTGCGATTATTGCTTTCGACAACTTGACGACTCAACGGCCAAAGTAATCAACTTGCCGACCATACGCCAATGCTTCATCGCGAGTTCATTCATGTAACCAGGAGCTTTCCCAATGCAGGTCGTGATATCCAAGAATCCTCCATCGGAGCTGTGAACTCAATTCTGCCCCGCGCCGTTGGCGGCCATTGACGGCGCAATAATCTCCTAATATGGTCAACACCGCTGGCGTCGAGCTGCTTCCATCGCCGTAGTGCGTCCATGGCGTCACGGAGCTAGTCATGCCGTACTGCGCCATCATGGACGTCGCCAGGACGTCAGAAGGTTCCGGGTGTCCTGCTTCAATCGCCACACCCTGAGCGCGACGTTGACCTCGCCGCCGTCGGGGAGCAGGGGTTGTTGCCGCGAAGGTACGGCATGAGGCGATCCTGGCGTGCCATTGTGATGGCGAGGGAGAGGTCGTCGATCTATCCGACGTACACTGGGCCATCGTTAATCCCTAATTGCTCCACGGCAATAATCAGATGGAAAGTTCCTAATAACTTGGTTTTTATTAGTATCTGAACGCATAGGCTATGGACTCCTAAGTTGCTATGCGATTTGTACCAGTACGTATTGCATACTATCTTCTTCTTTTTTGAGACCGTATTGCATACTATCTTTAGCAAATCAGATATGACGGTCATGATTAATTCTAGCTTAGAGTTGTCTTACAATAATCCAACGGTTCAATCTTGGCCGTTCAATCTTCATAAACTCCAACGGTTCACATCTTTGTTTTTTTCTGATTTACGTGAGAATTTCTAGGCCTTGAGAGCGAACGTGGTAGCTTATTTTTCTCTTCAAATACTAAGATAATAATAGATTCCGCTTTAGCTTTTTCTGCCTTTGCTCTTTAATCTGTTTTCTTTTCCTTGACAAGACGGAGAGAGAAATTTGGTTCTTACTGTCCACGTGGCCGAATAAAGTCACTTAATTAACAGGCTTTAAGTTGATGGTCCAGAGCTAGCTGCGAAGCTACGAGCTTAATTCAAAGGGACTTCCGGTACATGTGTGTGAACATGTTTATATATCTAGCTGCTTTGTGAAAATTGTTTCTGGTAGAAGACAGCCTTAAAATGATGTGATAACGATGGCGATCATGAGGCAAAGGCTCCTTCACTGCTCTGGCAAGGTGGCAAGCACTAGGGGCCGGTTTGTTTCTTAATTTGCACTATATATGGAAAGCCACCAGACTAACAAGGAAAAACCTTGTGCGCCATTGACTTAAGCCGGCCAGTGCAAACCTGGTTCAGATTAGTGCTAACAGAGCCGTAGATTATCTTATTGTATCTATCTGCGATGAATCCCGCAAAAACAAGAGGTCATATAAGACAATCAATTCGGGAGCCAATCCAACATATCTATCAATTAATCTATATATACTATATAGAGGCAACCCACTAACAATCATTAATTGCTATAAAACTGAATCCTCATGCTTCCACATCATCCGAATTATTCAATCCGTCCGATCACAATATGCTTTCCATCCTGAGCGTCAGACCATTAGCATCAGTGATAATTAAGGAAGCAAACAGACCATTCGCATGCTGATCTCTTCCACTGCAGGCAGCAGCACCATCATTTTCAATTGTCATTCATTCTACCTCAATCGTGTTAATAGTCCACTAGCAGCGGTTTTCCATGCCCAATTAAAATCTTCTACCTCCTCCTTCCAGCATGGCAGCCATGCCTGCGACCAGGCTCTTCGACTAGTCTCTCTCTCTCTCTCTCTCTCTCTCTCTGAATTTTTTTCGTGTATGGATTGTTTTCATGTTTATCAATAGATTTATAATCGAATCATGTCCATTTGAGCATAATAAGGTTGTACACTTATGGTCTTTTAGTGCCTCTTTGTACAGGTCTAGATGCCAATTATCCTTGCTCTGTCTTTCTTACCTATCCAACGGCAAAGAGGGTGAAAGCTATTTCTAAACCAAACAAAACATGCTGCAAAGTCAGTACAACCACCCATGCTGCAAAATATTTGTCCCTCTCGATTCTCAGATTTCAAAACCTTCTTGATGCCTAAAGAAGCTTGAATGGTAACAAAATCCTTCCTGTCATAAGTTCAGTCCTTCCATTTATCATAAAATTAATATATAAATTTTGGAATTTCGTCTGCAATTTTGGCAACAAACAAACGTTGATGGTTAACTGATGTTTTCTCTATTTCTTTCTAAGATACGGCTAAGTAAAAACAGCATCTCCTATGTTAATAGTAAATTTGATTATGTCCCACATGTCTTCTTTCATTTTCCAAAATTATAGGCAACAAGTTCTTCATGCCATGTGGTTCGCAAAAAAAAAAGTTCTTCATGCCATGTGGTTCGCAAAAAAAAAAGTTCTTCATACCATATAGGTGTTTTTCAGGGAAAGAAAACAAGAATTCAGATAGCAAGACTTCCTAAAAGGAAAAGAGTGTCACAAGTTTGGCTGGGGATTGCCTGCTTTCCTATATCAAGAGCATGTATAAGTCACCTTTGTGTGTATGTGTGAATTTTTTAAAAGAAACATTGCGTGTAAATTGTAGTAGTAACAACCTTTGAATAAAAAGACTCTATCATAAGAAGAAACTTAGTAATTTCAATCTTAGAATTCCAACAGTTTCTTCTACCAAATCAGTACTTCATAAACTGTACAAAAGTTTTCTCACCTTATCCTTTCTAATCCCGCAGCAAAGCGCGGGGAATCACCTAGTTATATATGTTCGGGAGACCTGCAGCTTCAATCTCTAGACAACAGTAGTGAAGGAAGACAACGGGCACAATCCACATAGCCACTTAATTAGCTTCTGTTGGATCACCTTTTTTCCTCTTCCATCCATCAATAGCAACACATGCTTATTTAGAATTAAGAAAGGCAATTATATAGTACAGAGTGATGCATAATGGACATTTCACCATTGATGTTACAGGTATAATTCACTACGAAGTGATGCTTAACTTTTTCGTAGTACGAACCATCAGAATTCGGTATGCTAGCTATCTTGATGAAATAATGCGTGAAGCCAACAAACCAGTTGAGCCAACGAGGCAAAAAGTTAAGCATCACTAGAATCAAAGAGGGAGTCAAACCATGTCGAAGACACTGCACTACACAAGTGGCTGCTGAGTGTTGAGTCGTCAGTGATGTTAAACAAAGCTGGGCCTTCGGCCTAAAAAAATTGACTCCAACAGTGAGCGAAAGTGCTCGAGGCAACTTTGACAGACGGATTTTTTTTTTCCACCAAGGGCAATTCACCCCTGTGGTTTCCTTTTCATTAAAAGGACCCACACAGAACAAGGTCACAATTACAGAGGTTTTCGCATTCATTCTGGTAATGCCTCGCATTAACCAGGAGGTTACATGGTCGCCTGGAACACATCCAAACTGAAAATAACAAAGTACTAAATTTAACGGCATGACTTTTCCAACAGAGCAAGTCGAACTAAAGAGCATTTCCTCCTCTCCGGCATCTTGAATCAACTAATTCGCCTTCTTCCATCTTCATTTTACTCCCACGATCTTCCTGGCTTCCTCATGTCCTCACCAGCGTCGTGCTAGTCCCACCATCCTGATTCTGCACCTCCCTAGCTCGCTTCTGCACATGCTTGACTCCTCTTTTGATGGCCTCCTTCCCATCTTCAGAATTCTGTAAATCTGCCCAATACATAAGAAAAGAGCACATTTATAAAATATACTGACAGGATCATTGAGTTTGAACGAATCAAACACAATGCTGCTCCTGGTGGTCCAAATAGACCAACTTAATGCTGCAAAGCCTATACAATGTAACTGTGCATCTCCCGGCAAATTGCCCTCTGCCCATGCCATGAATTCTATCAGGGATCTTGGCTTTGTTATACATCCTAGACAACTGCAAATCAAACTCCATATACTAGATGCAGTGGGACATTGAAATAAGAGATGGTTTATTCATTCTGGTTGACTGCACATTGTGCACTTATTAACACCTGACCATCCTCTTGCCTGTAAATTATCTCTTGTTAGGATTGCATTCCAAGCCATCTGCCACAGGAAAAGTTTGATCTTGTTTGGTAGTTTGACTCTCCACATCTTCTGTAACATCGGGACTCTGATTCCTGCATGCATTCTTTCATACATAGATTTAACTGTGTATTTGCCCCCTGCATGCCACCTCCATTTCAACTCATCCTTCCCGTCAGATAACTGCACTCCTTCCAACTTTTGCATCTTCTCCATGAGTTGTATTATCTGTGTATCTGATAGATTCCTTCTGAATTCCAGTGGCTCCATTCTTACCATGACATCTGCCTCCTATCTTCCCACAGCCTGATTCTTTCTCCATGACAGACGGATTTGTCCTACGCAAACTTTGAAGAAGCCCATTAGTAGCAGAACGTACAGCAAACCCAACATATTGGGCCCAACGCTCGTCGGATGGCCCAACCCGACTGCAAAACCGTCACAGTTTTCCCCGCGCCGCCGGGCACCGTTGACCAACCGGCGAATCCCGCGGCGGCGGCCGCCGGGGGTTCGGGAAGGGAGGGTGACGGCAGTCTGGAGGAGGTGCGGTAGGATCCGTGGACGGGAGGGAGCAGTGAAAGGCGGACGCACAACACCTCGAGAGGGCGGCGGCATCGCCGGCGACGAGCTGCGCGGCCCGACTGCGCGTGAGGCTCATTGGCGTAGCTAGCTGGGTGGACGGGTGGGCCGCGGCCCACCCTGGGATTCTGAAAAAACATCATTTTTAACACTGTAGCATGTATTTTAGCTCAGAAAAGTTCCACGGCCCATTTCTTTTTACCTTTGCGGCCCACCCTGGCTGGCTACTGTAGCTACGCCACTGGTGAGGCTGTTACAGGTACGTATGAACCAGTAGTGTCTTTGGTGTTTTAGCTAAACTTTGCTAGATCAAGTAGTGAAAGTTGGTAGTGGGAGGAGGAGGCAGCAGATCTCAGTGTCGATTAGACTGTAGTAGTGCTTCAAGCAGCAATGCGGCTGACTAGAAGAAGGGCACTGACGAAATTGGCTATACCAAGACCTGCTTTTTTTATCTCGTTCCTAGTCAGCAGAATCCTTCATCTTGTTTGCATCAACTTTGTTCTGTCATCATCCAGCAGTAGCACAAATATTCGTATAGTCACTTATCAAAACTGTAGTAGAGCTTTCACTGAGAGTCTGAATGAAATGAAATTACTAGGGAGAAGGGGGGCTGTTGAAGTGCTGTCTTGAAGAAAGAATACATAAATAAATCTAACAAAGAACATTGAGGGGATGTCAACAACACAGTAAAGCATACATAAATAAATCTAACAAAGAACATTGAGGGGATGTCAACAACACAGTAAAGCAAATAGTCATTATGCATAACAAAGCTAACAGGGGACAGAGCAGCTCCTTTCCCCAATCAGCATGTAGCACACAAACAGGACATCGATTATTTAGCAATAATCAAACAAGTTCAATACACGGTAACAGCATTCAGCAAGTACAGACAAATCCAATTCCATACCAAGAACCTTAGAGTACTGCTAGTGCAGCTCGCTCTCGTCCCCACACATATAGACAAAATACATAAATGGAAAGTTCAGTTCCGGAGAGTTTGTAGTATTAATCCAAACACACTGACATTCGTGAGGAAAGACAAACAAGCTGATGCCTGAAGGAAGAATCAAACCCTTTGACGCATGAGGCTGAAAAGGAGAAGACCAGGCTTTCCTTCAGCTGCATCTTTATTCAAAGACAAACCCATCCAGAAATATTACTCGAGAAAGCTTCAACTCGATAAAGTGTAACTGAGTACTCATGGAGCTGATGAGGACGAAGCTGTTACTGTAGTTTCATCTTCTTTGCTTTGATGGTGTGGATTATGCTTTAAAATTGGATAGTACGGGTAGTAAGGATGCCTAAAAGTTTCTGCTTTCACCAGCTCCAGGTTGCAGTCACCATTTAGCTCCAGTTTCTTCAACTCAGTGAGGTGGCAGACTCCAGAGAGAGCGCCCATAGCGGTGAAAGACCAAACAAATCTCTCAAGGTTAGGGCACGCACCAGATACAAAGCTAACATAGGTGATGCCGCTGCCCTCAACAAGAAGAAAGTTAAGACCTTGAAATTCATATTCTTTGAAAGCGAGCTCAGTTTCTGCGTAAGACTTGTGCTGAAGCTTGAGGCAGCGCAGGCCACGAAGGTTGCCAATGATACAAAGATCATCTTTCTTCAGGTAGGTCTCACTCAATGTTACCTTGGAAAGTTGAGGGTGGTCTTGAATCAAGTGAGAAAACCCAGTAGTGATACCACGGATGTTAAGGTTTTCGATAAACCGTGGAAGGATGGGTATGGCATCTGGTATCCCTGCATCATGATTTTGAATTTCAGGACCAGCTGGTCGGTCAATCTGGATTGACAATGAACGGAGACATCCTTTCAATTTCTCGATTTGGTGAAACAGATTATTTAGCTTTGCATTTTCACCATGAAGAGCTACGCCAAGTTTCCTCAACTTCAGAAGCTGAGTGATGCCAGATAGATCTCTATCACTGTTCGAAACATGGACATGTGACAATATCTCCAGGTTCTTCATTCTCTGAATACAGATGGGAATGTGCACCATGGGGAAAAGTTCTTCTGATATTCTATCACCATTGCTTGAAGATACCTTGTGACCAGCAAGGAAGTACTTCAGCAGTGGAAGTACAATGGCCTTTTTTGCAAGAACTCGTACCATGGTTTGCCGGATGTCCAGTGACTCCAAGCACCGGAGATCCTTAATTTGCACAGGGAGCTCTGTAACATCAGTATTCCTAAGGCTCAAATACTTGAGCAACAATATCTTGCATATGCTCTTCAGATGATGTTTCTTCAAGCCTTTGCTGCCTTCTAGGTCCAGCAATTTGAGCAGCTGCCATTGAGGTGATGCAGCCAGGATTGGAAGAAAAGCTAGAATGTCTTTAGTGTCATCTTCAGAATGAGACGGTTGTAAACCTATTCTGTTGTGAATGGAAAGGTGATGAGCCAAATCTGTTGGAAGGTTGGCATCCACAAAGTTAACATCTCTAGCAATCTTGGCAATGACCTCACACACTTCATGATGTACCATGAAGCTCTTGATTTTGTCTGCAGCACTGACCTCCAAAGGAGAAATAAACCCTCGCGTGAAAAGCACATCCAAGTAGTGACAGGCTTCATCCATTAAACTCACTTTTTCATCACTTATAGTAGTAGCCGTAGTAGTGATCAAGCCCTCGGCGATCCATCTTCTAGCCAAGCTTGAGGCCCTGATGACACGGCCTTTGGGGAAAATAGTGAGATACAGCAAGCAGCTCCTGTACTTGCTTGGCAACTCGTTGTAGCAGAAGGTCAGCACTTGCTTAGCAATGCTTTTGTTCAGCCTCTTACACTCTAAAATGGCACTGCCATACTTTATGAGTTCATCGCTCGTCCTGTTAGGATTGACATACAGAAGGTGCAGGAACATCTTCATCGCGTAGGCGTTCGGGTAGCATATGGCATCGAAGATGGACATGCGCTGCCCGTATGTTTCTTCCCAGTATGTGTGGTTAGCATTCAGCTTATCCGCTTTGCCTGCATAAAACTCCTCTAGATTCTTCGCGTTGATTATCGTGTTTGGAGGAGGCCACTTCGCCACTTGATCGATGTCTGTGGTGGCAGGGGCGGAGCTAAGGGGTGGGCCGGGTGGGCCGCGGCCCACCCCCAGTTTCAGCCCAGCATCGCATTTTAGCACTGTAGCAACTGCTACAGTGCTGTTTTCTTTTTTTTTAGATTTTTCCTTTTACCGGCCCACCCCCGCTGGCCCAATAGCATTTCGGCCCACCCCCAGCTGTGGGCCTGGCTCCGCCACTGTGTGGTGGTTGCTATGGCACTACCTGGATGGCACCCATCAGCAGCGTGTAACAGAGCATCCACTATGGTTTTCCAATGCTGCTCTCTTGTGACATGGGCAAGCACCATCAAGAAGCGCTTGCCTTTCAGATGTGCTTGAAGTTCACTGGTGATTTTCTCCTCATCCTTGTCGGTGAACTGCTCCTGTTGGTTCCTTGGCTTGTCCTCTTGTTCAGGTTGATGAACCGTTACTTGCTCGAGTACGTTGACCAGGAACCGGCGCAGAGATGTGTAAGCCGAAGTGACGAAGGCCTTGCAGTCGAATGAGCTCGCCACAGACGAATGTTCGTACACTCCCTGTGCAATACGTTCTGCTAGGCTGTACCCCAGAACAGAGAAATACCTTAGCTGCTGTTGTTGTTGACCGTCTCCGGCGGTGGCAGGTGGTGGTTCCTCGGACAACAATTTGACCAGAGAATCGACGGTTTTGCTCACCAACTCCTCCTCGTCTGGAGGTTCGTCACCGTCGAGCAGAGCGGACCGCCTCCGGCGATCCTCCTCCACCCCTGCGGCGTCCCGTGGAGACTGGACGTCGCCGTCGTAAGTGTCGGCCACGGCCAAGTCCGGCACGGTGACGCCGTACCTTAGCCGCCTGTCGCCAACGTCCCGCGCCCGGACCTTGAGCTCCCGGATGCGCGTCGCGATCCGGCGCCGAACGAGTATAGTCCGCAGGAGGAAGGGGATTCGCCGGAGGCGTCTGAGGACGCCGCTGCCTCCTCCGGGCCCGGCTCCTCCAACGTAGTGGACATAGAGCTCGACGTTGCCCTCGCAGTCGCGGGTGAGGCCGGCGACCTGCTTCATCCAGGCGCGGACCTGGTGGTCGCGGTGCTGCGCCTCCGTGAGGTGCAGGAGCAGGCCGTTCATGCTCTCCATCTCGTCCTTGATGAACTCCACATCGCCACGGACGCCGCCGAGCAGCTGCGCCTCGTTGACGAGCACGGCGGCAAGGCGGCCCAGGACCGAGTCCAGGGCGCCCTGGGCGTCCATCGCCGAGACGCCTACTGTGCTATGTATGGATCGATCTGTGTGGAGAAGATTGAGAATATTGTTGCACCGGCCTGCCTAGCTAATGCTCTGGTTTGTGTTGCAGAATGGAGATTCAAGACTTTTGACCTGGTCATCAAAGTCTTACTAGTATATGCTCCCACGGTATGAAAATGGCAGGGATCAGTCAAAAGGTTGTTTCTTGTATATATGAAGAAAAGAATAGGTAGGTGTGGTAGCTTCTACTGATAGACACATATATAGTACAGAAAGGAATATCGCAATCGTATAGATGCACAAGTCTTGCAAGCATATGCATGCATAAAGACTATTGTAGCAGACATCATTTGACCAAGGGAACAGCAGGACGTTGTGCGGCTCTCCTTCCTGTAACGATTTCATCAGTATGCAGCATCGATGATAATATGAGCCCCGGCCCCACGGCGATGGAGTTACAAGCTAGCAAAGATGCGAAGGGGCTCCCAGCGCAGTGGTAAAGCCACTGGCTGGTGACGCTCCCGCCCAGGATCGATTCCTGGGTGCCGCACGGCACTGTAGCGCAAGCTATGGTGCGGAAAAAAATCCCCTCGCTCTTCCCCACTCAAAGCATAGGCAAAAAAAAGATGCCGAACCAATCTCACGGTGAACGGCTCCCTGTGTAAGGGTGGGGAGGGGGGTTCGTGGATTTTCTCAATCTGTGTGAGAAGATCGTACTCCTTAGATAATGCCTAGGGGCCGTCATACCCCCCGCAGGTCGAGTTTTTACAAGCTAGCAAAGATCATATTCAGTTAGCTTTGTAGGCGCCTTTAAGCTTGGATCGCTGAACACTCTCAGTGTGGTCCTGCAAAGTGCGTGGCGTGTGTCAACAGTCGTCACCATGGGTTCATATGGGTGCCGCGTTAATTAATTAGCAGAATAGTAATCGAAAAACCACGTTTAGTCGACTGATGATTCAGAGCTCGATGTCGAGTGCATCAAGGTCCCACCTTCAAGCAACGAGGCTCAAGTGATGGTCGTAAGGTGGAGTGCAACATATAACCACCCGTACCGTACAGAGTAGCAAACTCACGCAAGAAAATTCCAATGCACCAGTAACAAGTTTGTATGCCAAGAATCCATCATGTATTTAAGAGGAACCGCGCTCGATTCTCTTATCCAACAACGCCGCTGACTACGACAGCCGGAGAGCTGATATGCTGGAATTCTTCTGCCTTGGTAATTAAACTTGAGCCACAAAGTGGGATTTCCATCTAACATTCTATCGACAACCTGCTGCAACCAACAACCCGACAGCAAAGAAAATACATATCTATTCTGCATGACCGGCAGCTCAGTAGTATCTGTATTTTCTTTCCGTCATGTGATCCAACGAGGCATCCCTTAATGTTCAAATAGGTACAATATACACAGTAATGTTCTAGATGAATACACACGATATTCAACACCACAAAAGGGAGAATTGACACCACAAAGAAGAGAATGCGACTGAACACTTGATATGTAGTACTCGAACAGTAAATTTCACACTTTCAGAAACTCCAATTAAAATGGAACACAGATCTACTGGCATGACCAAGCACGTATAAGCTGCTTAATCGGTTACTGCTTGAGAGAATAGAGAACCTTGATGATGCCCGCCAGCACGCCGATGATGGACATCACCTTAGCGATGGTTTTGGCGTTTCTGTAGATGAACCTGTAGATGGCTATCCACACTCGCCTCTTTTGTTTGTACTCTGCAAGATCTGCGATGAGTCGCAGGTAGGCCTGGCCTGGCACAAGATCCAGGGCCAGGTCGTCGAAGAACTGAAGCGTCTGCCGATCGCTCGAGAGGCCGTACAAAATGCTCTTGGCGCGCAGCTCGCACATGTCCCCCTCCCGGTTCATCAGAAGCGAGAGCACGCGCAGATATGAATTGACGGAGCAGTCGTGGTCCCAACCTGTTTCAACACACATCTCGAATGCCGCCATGTTGACAAGCCAGCAACAAATGGTGGCGTCCAGGCACAACGGCTCCAGAGAGAGCTTGGCAAACAGGGGACCTTCGACCAAGTTCATAGCTGAGAACTGCACTTTTTGGCTGGCTTCCAGCTTGATGCCCATCTCTGCGAGCTCCGCTGCACTCGTATACACGGGAAGTATGTCGCTGGAGAAGGAGGGTCTTGTAACACGTTTGCTGCCTGCTTCGCAGAATTGGGCGAGGCAAAGGAGATGTCCTGGCTTTTTATCCATGCCGATGTCAATGACCAGTTGATCTGTCTGTACGGTGCCATGAAGGCTTGGCTTCACTAGGAAACTGATGATATGTTCCATTGTCAAGCTCTTAAGGGGCAGAAGAACCTCCATCACGGCCCAAGGAATCTGGTTCTCTAATAGGATCATGTCCCTCCATACACCTTTAACATGCGGGTTTATGATACATTTTAATGAAGCCCCGCCATGTCCGGAGATGATGTTACCCATAAACTGCACCAAAAAGCATCCATCGATGAACATTATGTCAACAAACTTATCATCAGTGATACCTTCAAGTGCATCTTCGTCGGTGTAGCAGCTGCGGGCATCACAAGCTATCGATTTGATCTTCTTGTAGGTTGCATCTCGCGATTGGGCCAACCCTTCGAAGAAACAATTGACAAACGTGAGCTTGACTTTCTCCATCGGTTGCAGTTTGGGAACGCCATCTTATCTTATATTTACTAATTGGAGGCTCCTTTCGGTGCCTCCACATTAATCGTAGAAAAATTCTAGAAATTCTCACAAAAAAGCAAAACATCCGACCATCTATTTGAATGCTCAACAAAATGTAGCCATTAGATCTTCATAATCTCTACTAATACGGTAACACCACGGCAGCCTTGCAATATTCAAAGTCCTGAGTATGTACGTATCCAACCATGGCTGACAATTCGTTGATTTGCATCTGACCAAACTGTAACCATCGATCATCTACATGCCCACGTATTCCTACTGCCCTCCTTACCCTAGCCGCCAAGAGTCAATGCCGTGTCATATTTTCAGGGGCTCCCCTTGCAGCTTCCTGTACGCCTCCCTCTTTGACCACCTTCTTTTCGTTGTTCCTCAGGAAGTCGCCAGCAGATCACAGAAGTACCTAATGCCGCCAGGGATGGTGTTAAACGACTAGATAATCTTTTCGGGCGCTCCAATTGCAGCTTCCTGTCCGCCTGATCTCATTCTTTTCATTGTTCCTCAACAAGTAGCCAGCAGATCACCATTCTAGGAGCACAACTTGAAGGATGCAGCCAGGGATGGTGTTAAACGCCTGGATACGTATGCTGTTAAACGCACAAGGGAGGATCTCAATCCAATGGACGCCTGACGAAGAAGGTCGTGTTCTGTTCGTCCCCAACTCCCTACAGCTAAAACGGCGGCACAATTGTGCCACTCGACCTGCATCCTTGCACCGGAGATGCAGCATGCAGTCTCATGTCGATAGATAATCATGTTTTTTAGATAAAGGGAAATTCTATTTCATCAAGCAAATGAAAACATCCCGGTCTCTCCATTTTGTAATGGATTTAACCGTTCATTATTACAAGTTTTCACTATGTGTAGACTCCGTCTACCCCATAGGACAAATAAGAACTCACTAAACGAGAGGTGTAAAGATAGTAAATAGTTCATCTTAACATAACCTATTACTAAACTTCCACCCATTTTTGGCGAAGATATCCATTGTGACCACCTCCAAAAGTCGGCATGCTTTTAGCATGGAAGTTCTTCCCTCCTCCTTTTGGAAAAGTGACCATGTTCTCATCCAATACGTGGCCCTGTAGATTACCTGCATAGGAGTTAGTGTAGCTTTTTTCTCAAAAACAACATCATTCCTACTTAGCCAAACAGCCCAACAAATAGCGCTTATTCCCACAAGTACAAGATTCCTTTCCTTTGGCTGAAACCCACCAATCCAAGTACTAAACATATTAGTTATACTATCCGGCGATTTCATACCAAAAGAAAGTTCAATCAACCTCCAGATAAGTCTAGCGAACTGGCAATCAAAAAAGAGGTGTTGTATAGTCTCTAGATTACTACAAAAACAACACTTATGATTTCCATTCCAATTTCTTTTAGCTAGATTATCCTTGGTGAGTACCACTCCTTTATGCAAGAACCAAAGAAACACTTTAATCTTTAAAGGTATTTTAATTTTCCACAAGTATCTATTGTTTGCCACAATACTTGCATCTAAGATCGCTCCATACATTGATTGAACTGTGAACTTGCCATTGTGTACTAATGACCATTTGAAGCTATCTGGTTCATCAATTAACTGTATGTGTAGCAACTTATCCACAAGATTATGCCAGGCTACTAGTTTATCTCCTACTAAAGTCCTTCTAAAAGAAACATTTAAAGGAGTTGAGCCCAAAACATTAGATACCGTATCATGCTTCTTTCTAACAATATTATACCGTATCATGTCGATAGATAATCATGTATCACCTCGGTCTTTAGGCAATCAGCAATGGGACATGGCTAAACCTGCAAAAAGGTATTCTGAATGCCCTAACGTTTCGTTTTATGGGATTATGATGTTCTGACTTTAATTTCTCCTTTTCTGATCTGGCCTGGATGTCAAGAAAAGTTTTAAAATACTCATTGATACTATAGGGTATTGCATTCACATTGAGCATGCTGTACAACCCTAGCACATCAAATTGTTTTATTCATCAATATAGTATTATTAATTTCTTTGTGATGCACACAAGAAGAAACAATTATTTGCTTTTTGACAAAATTAATATATTACTTGCAGGGTTCTCTAACGATTGATCTAATTGACCATATATTTCATAAAAGCATATGAGTGTGATCTTCTATGATAGCTATATTGGATCTGAGATCTATGTTCATTATTTTCATATAAGACATGATGTATTTGTCTGTGGTTAATTATACACACATCATTTGTGGTGAATTCGAGGTGTAGTTTAATCATCATTAGAGTCCATAATTTATCGATTAATGTTTGAAGTTGATGATTAGCTATTTGAATGAATTTACATGTTAGGATTCAGCAAGTTCTATGATGCTCGGTCTTCATTCTATCACACTACTTTAATTTTCTATTTACTGAGGCATGTACTTTTTCTATTAAATTAGGTTAATCTACTTCCAAATCCATGAGAATTCATTGTACGCAGCATGGACATATAGGTTGAAGTTTTATCAATATAAATTTATCACCAAATATTTCAAATCTTTTTTTCACTTCAAAGTACCTTTTGCAGTTGTTTTTGGGACCAATCGATTCTATTGAGTTCCTCACATGCCAAAAGGTAATCATTATTGTATTGCAATACAAAGATTTTATTTTGTTTCCTTTTACATCTTTATATATTGGGCCATAGTCCATAGCAAACCCTTTGCTCTATTTATACTATTTTTTACCTTTGCTTAACTCAAAAGGTTCGATTCTTTTTTTAAATGAGTTTCAATTTTTTTTTAACTACCAATTGAAGGGATCGTCATAGGTTGCCAAATGCTTTATAAATTTATCAGCTTTTGTTCTCTAGAGCTCTGGACAATGTGTCAGGCAGAACCATTATCAATTTTAATTTTACAAAGGCAATTACCTACTCTACTTTTATTTATAAATAATGCGCAACTTAGTGAGCTCTATGTGTTTTCCTCTCTCTTATTATTATCGTGAAATGATGCATTTTACTAGATGTTAAATAATATGGATATTTTGTATTATGTAGAGTAAAACACCTAACATTTTTCCATATTTCTTTTCCATTGCCTGTGTTGCTCATGCGTCCCTTCTTATCAATGGTTTGCATTTAAAAAAAAAGTTTTCTTATCTATTAAAGATGTGCTAATGTTACATAATCTACTTTTGTTATCAACAAAATTTATGTGAGGGATTAAGTGTATCAGGTCCTATTTCACATTATTACTATATTTGATTTTTTTTACGTAGCTATATGTGGATAAGAAGATTTGGATGCATTGGATGAAGGGAAGTTTGCTATGTTTATTATCAAGGGTTGGCTCACCGGGGAGAAGGGAATCGAACGGCGAGGTCGAGGGAGCTTATAATAATGTTTCATAATTGATAGAATCGTATGTGATTAGTTACAACAGAGAGTCAGCAAGTATATCTGATCGGTTCGTTTATCATTTCATTGTCAGTGGTACCAAAATTATAGCATGGCTTTGTCAGTGGTACTATTTTTTTTTACGATCAAGATATAACGATAATACTACAATGAGGATGGTAGGATAAAAATCAGATCATATAGCCTAATATATTAATTATTGTAAAATTTAGTTTCTTAAGCTTAACTAATATGTTCAAATTACTAGCCCGTGCAAGTATTGCACGGGTTGACGGGCTAGTTATGATAAGGACCGATAGCCACGGTCCTTGGGGCGATGTAGTCTCTCCCTACCGATCCTTTGGAGGTTGGAAGGAAACCTAGGGATCTGCTTGGATTTTAACTCGAAGAATTCAGCTTCTTCCGCCGAAATCTCCTTTGGTAAATCTATAATGGAGTAAAGGACCATCCTAGTAGATTGAGGCATTTGGGGTTGGTGGTGCTCATTTGGGTTAACAGCAGAGGCATGGTCTGCCATAATGTGTGTATAGATGGCCGGGTTCAGTTCGGTGATGGAAGATATTTCTAGGGATCTGAGTAAAAGATAGCACAATGAAGCTAGGAAGCAACCCACTTTCGTTTTACATTAGGATAATGAAATTAGTTACCTGGCTGGCACTCCATGGGATCTGTTCTTTGCGTGCGAGTGCGAGGTAGAGATTTTTCGCTATTTTGACCTTTAAAAAAAACAATTTCTAGATGTGAACCGCCAATAAAACTATTTTCACTTTTGACCCTTGGGCTCCGCGCCAGCAGAAGTGACGCTGAACTCAGTTGGGAATTGTTTCGGCCTCTGGCGCGGGTGCCCGGGAACCGCGCCAAGCTCTCTGGCGCTGAAGTAAATTTGTTATAAATAGAAAGCTTTACTCATTCATCAACTGATGTGCTATGGCCCAACGGTTAAGGCGCTTCATGTTCACTACGGGTGCGGGTTCGAGTCTCAGCAAAAGTGCATTATTTTTTGTTATTATTATTATTTTTTAGCAAACTTGTATATTTTCTTTTAGGTCTGGTAAAAATAATAAAAAATAAAAAACATAGGTTTGCTAGGAATTGACCCCGCACCAACAAACTGCACAACAAACGTCTCGCCAATTGTGAAACGAGCTGTTGATGAACATAAAAGAAAGTGAATCATTTATGTACATTATAAGTGAGGTACAAAAATAAAAAATAAAAAACATGTCCCTGTGGTCCGAACCCAGGTCGTACCAGCAAGAAAAGAGCGCCCTTACCACTGAGGCAACACACCACAGTTGGTCGTACCAGCAAGAAAAGAGCGCCCTTACCACTGAGGCAACACACCACAGTTGACAATTAAGTGGAGTTTTTTCTTTTATATCGACAATAGGTCAGCGCCAATGACCTTGGCGCGGTTCCTCGGCACCCGCGCCAGAGGCCGAAACAATTCCCAACCGAGTTCAGCGCCACTTCTCCTGGCGCGGACTCCAAGGGTCAAAAGTGAAAATAGTTTTATTGGTGGTTCATATCTAAAAATTGTTTTTTTAAAGGTCAAAATATCAAAAGAACACTGCGAGGTAACAAGTGTGACATTGTTTCTCTACAAACATGCTCGTTAATCTCCTTTTGCTTTACCTAAAACTCAGGCTTTTGCTTTAGTTTCTCTCTTCCCCTCATTGTACGTCCAGAAATATTTTATCCGGCCGGCGGTTAATTTAATCTGTCTTTATTCATCTCATTGCTCGTTAATCCTTTTTATTCATTTCGAGGAATGTGCAGTAACTTTATTACAGCAGAATGTATGGCATGTCCCAGTGCTAACAAGACCTGGCTACAACATCAGCGATGATTTGAAGTTCTAGGTGTAGTTACTCAAGGCCCCTTGTAGGATCGATCTGTTTTCTTATTTTGTTTTACAAAAAAAAGAAATTCGCATGCAACAATGAAGCTAGGTGCCCTCCTGTAATAATTTTTTTTTCTGAAGAAAACTGGAGGGCAGAGCCCTACAGTACTTTACTGATTATGAAGTAACCAAAAGTCTGTACATGAGGAAAAGAAACAAAGAAAAAACTGAAGAAAACAAAACAAAAGTCTAAATATGACTCCTGTAACAATTTGAACACCTGAAATGATGAGGACGTTATGCGGCTCCCCCTTCTGTAACAATTTGAAATGCAGCATCGATGCTAGCAAAGATCATATTCAGTTAGGTTTGATCAGTGAACACCCCAGTGTTGTCCTGCAAAATGTGTGGCATGTCTCAGGGCCTGTATTCATCAATCGTCAGCATGGGTACATATGGGCGTCATCAGACCATATTTGACTGATAATTCAGAGCTCGAGGTCGAGTGCATCACGGTCCCACCTTCAGCCAAAACCGATCCTGCTAGACCAATTTTCACTTCTATCCTAGAGGTTCTATGTTTACTAACGTTGAAACAGGTACAACATACACAATAGTGTTCTTGATGAATACACACAATTCAACACCACAAGGAAGAATTAACACCACAAAATAAGATAATACAACTGAACACAGGATGCAGTACACAAACAGTAAATCTCACACTTTCAGAAACACAAATTAAAATGGAACACAGACCGAGCTAGGCATGACGACCAAGCATGAGCGGCTTAATCGGTTTTACGCTTAAGAGAATAGAGAGCCTTGAAGATGCCTACCAGCACGCCGATGATGGATAACACTGCCGCGATGGTTTTGAAGTTTCTGTAGATGAACCTGTAGATGGCGATCCGCACCCACCTCTTCTGCCTGTACTGAGCAAGGTCTGAGATGAGTCGCCCATAGGCTTGGCCTCCAAACAGATTCGAGGCCAGTTCATTGAAGAACTCAAGGGTCTGCCGATCGCTCGAGGGGCCGTGCAAGATGCCCTTGACGCGCAGCTCGTGCACGTCCTCCTCCTTGTTCATCAGCAGCGAGAGCACGGACAAGTACGAGTTGACGAAGCAGTCATGGCCTCGGGATGTCTCTACCCACATCTCGAATGCCGCCATGTTGACAAGCCAGCATTGGACGGTAGCGTCCAGGCTCAACGGCGCCAGGAACAGCTCAGCGGAGAAGGGGCCTTTAACCAACTTCATAGCCGAAAACAACATTTTCTGGCTCGCTTCCAGCTCGATGCCGATCTCTGAGAGATCCGCTGCACTGGTAAACATGGGAACGTTGCCTGAGAAGGACGAGAGCTCCGCTTCACGGGTAAGCGTGGGTAAGCCGCTTGAGAGGGACGGGTGCTCCACTTCACTGGGCGGGAGCTCCACTGAACTGGCAGGCATGGATGAGCGGGTTTGGAAGGGCGGGAGCTCCACTGAACTGGCAGGCATGGATGAGCGGGTTTGGAAGGGCGGGAGCTCCACTGAACTGGCAGGCATGGATGAGCGGGTTTGGAAGGGCGGGAGCTCCACTGAACTGGCAGCCATGGTTACGTTGCCAGCTGAGAAGGACGGTGTCGGAGCATGGTTGCTGACGGCTTCATAGAATCGGAAAAGGCAAAGGAGATGTCCTGGCTCGTAACCCAGTCTGATGTGATGGACCAAGGGATCGGTTTGTATTTCTGAAATGGTGCCATGAAGGTACATGGCCGCCATGAGGATGACATGTTCGATCGTCAAGTTCTTGAGGTCCAGGAGGAACTTAGTCACCGCCCAGGGAATCTGGTTCTCCAACAGCATCATGTCCCTCGACACACATTTAGTGTACGGGTCCATGATACTATCAAAAGAAGCCCCGCCGCTCCCACGGACCTGATTAGCAATAAACTGCACCAAAAAACATCCATCGATGAAAAGTATGTCAGCTAACCTTTCATCAGTGATATCTTGCTGAAGCCTGTCGGCGTAGCATGTGCGGACATTGGGAGCCATCAAATGGATCTGCTCTCTGGCTTCTTGGAAGCCAAGAGTCGACTCTAGGAAAAAGTAGTCGGTCGCCACCCTCCGCTTGACTGCCTCCATGGCTTGAAGATGGGGCTTGCCATGGTAATAAGGGCCGATAGACACGCTCCTAGGGGCGATGTATTCCCTCGCTAAACCCAACCTACGTAGGTTTTCCGGAAACCTATGGATCGTAGGTCTACTCTCCGCCATTTGAGGCAATTGGAGCTGCCTGTTTTCTGTTGTGGCAAATAACGGAGGCCGATATCTGTGGGTGGGTTCGATTAAGAGATGAGAAGGATGTAATATATATAGAGAGTCTGGAGTAGAAATCTGATCGAACCATTGATCTCTTATGGGTAGTTTAGACTTTCTGCAAGAAGTTCATGCGAGACATAGACCACACCAAGTCCCAGAATATGCTTTCATGACTATAAAACGGCGATGATTGATCAGATTGGGCAGTTCTTTATTGAGTTGCATGCACCAACTAGTTCACCCAAAAACTAAAGCTGATGGGAAAAGATGTGCAATTCGCTTATACTCCAACACTCCCCCTCAAGTGCAGGCTCTCTCAGGGCTAGGATTCGAACACGAGACCTCTGGCCTTGATACCTTATTGAGTTGCATGCACCAACCAGTTTCACCCACAAACTTAACTTGATGGGGAAAGATAGACACTTATACTCCAACAGTTTGTATTTAGAGATACAGAAGATAACCATCTCGCATCAGTAAGATGTTGACAACCCCAAGTTCCGCTCCACCCTAAAAAAAAGGTTCTGCTGACTTTGGGATAGCAATGAACGAGGCAGGTATCATCATAGGGAGAGCCGGCCTGCCGGACACCCGGGAGCGACATGATGCCCAAAGAAAGTATTCCTTCCGTTTTAAAATATAGGCAGTTCTGGCTATGTTTTGGGGTGTCCAGATTCTGGACATATGCTTTCTAGGTTCATAGAATATTCAATGAACCTGGTACAAAGCCAGAACTACATATATTTTGAAACGGAGGGAGTATGTTATTGTGCCAGTGTTCTTGGAGAGATCAGTGTTGCAGTGTTATCACCCCCCTGGCTGAGGTTTGTCTGCATCGTTGCCTCGCCTCGTTGTGTTGCTCCTATGCGAGAGTTCATCGGTGGCTTGTTGGACACGATTCTCTTCATTGCCTTATGATGGTGTCAGCAGAGGGTTAATTGCAAATCCTACCCCATAACTTGACTCTAATTTAATATCCCCCCATAAGTTCGATTGTTGCAAAAACCACCCCACCTCACCCTAGTTTTGGTTGAAATAGGCCTTCAGTTCCATATACTCTCTCAAATACGCTAAAAAATGCCACATTAATGTGTGTCTAGCTCCTAACTCAAGCCTCGCACTTGCGTACGGTAGCTGTGGGACTGTCGAGCAGTTGAATTTATTATGTTCGGATGTAATTTTAGACGTTCAAGACACAATAAAAGCAGTGAATTCTAGTGGGGTAGACCACGACAGTGTCGGATACGACCAAACTACAAAACTAAACTCGACCTAAGTTAATCGACTCATGTAGCCAAGCGTTTACGATGGTAATTTTTGGCCTATTTGGGAGAGTATATGGAAACTGAGGGACTATTTCAACCAAAACTGGGGTGGGGTGGAGTGGTTTTTGTAATAAACTAACTTATGGGGGATATCAAACTAAGGCCAAGTTATGGGATGAGATTTGCAATTAAGCCTTATTTCTTCAACAAGATCGGGGCACTGCAAACCAATAGTTATCTTCTTTTTGTTATCTTTATTTTTAGAGTAGTCTGGTGGTTCATCTTCGCGATCGTTCCATGTCTATACAACCTAACCAATCAAGAGTTCAGTGGTTGTCAGACTGTTTGGTGACAGCGGTGGCTGGTGGATAAGACTCCACGGTTCGGTGGTCATAAACTTGTTCAGTGGTTTTTGATGCAGTGCTTGCTTTTGGGTATTTCAGTCCTCTGTATGACGCATAAGTGTGAAACACACATTTTGTGCTTGTTCATTGGCAGCAACTAAAGGGGCTATGGTACTTCTCAACATTTTGGTGTTAGGAGTGTTGAAGGGGATGATGTTTTTGCCATGATCTTTCAGATGGATTCAACAGCTCATTACAGGCAATGGAGGAGTGGTGACTGGTGAGCTCAAGGAATGGCCTTCGAGGCTTTGTTGTGGGTACACAAATATCAGCCTGTTTAATGTGCCTCTAGTTTTGGTCCGTTTAAGGATGGTTTTGGCACTTATGTTATTCTCTCGTCATTTTGGAGATGCGGGTGGAAGGAGTTTTTGAGTTTAATGTCCCTTCAATTTGTTTTTTATGATTTTTTTCGATTACACAGTACAAATCAGACACTCACAACACACGCAAACTCACTCCTATGAACGTATATACGCAAACCCTACCCCTACGAGCATCTTCGAAGACTGAGCCGAAAAATCTTCGAGATTGACGAAATCATCACTGATGCCTCGCTGTCGACGGTCACATCGCCTCTCGCTGAAAGCATAACGCCGTTAAATTCTAAAAAATTCGCTCCCACAAGGAGTCGAACTCAGGACCTCAGATGGTACTGAGGCTCTTGTAGCCACTAGGCTACATGTTCTTTCGCTGTTTTTGATGACTTTAGAGGCCACAACAACTTTAAGCATTCAGTGTTACATGTGTTTAGGGATTGAAACTTGGGAGTAGGAGTGTTCTTTTTTTTCTTAATAGTTTGTAATAAGAAATTATTACATGCATTACTCGATGCAGAGGCTGGAATAATATTCCTTTTTCTAAAACTCATAGGGACGAGTGAGTCTACGGCGCGCTGACCGTCAATCTCTTTCTTGTATGACGGAAAGATTGAGAACGTGCTTTCATGCTACTGTTAGACAGTGGATTGAATGAAGAAGGCGAGCTATAGCTAGGACCTGCGACAAGGCGGTGCCGCGGTGGAGCTTTTTGGCAATGGCAGGTGGGTGAATAGAGGAGAAATGCAAAGACGATAGAAGATGATTAGCTGCCTGGAAAGTGTGGATCTAATTTTCTCCGATCCCTCGCTGGATGGATGGTGCCTTCTACGCTTTTCCCTCAGCCAGCTCAAGCCTGCTACAAGAACGATGGATCTGGTGCTCGCCTTTAACACCCTGCGCTGCTACAGTAACCCAAACACACATGTACCCGTTTTGGGCCGAAATCCTCTTGGGCTGGGCCGGGATCTTACATCCTCCCCCCCCTTAGAACTCGACGTACTCTGTAACATCCCAAATTTTCAAAGGAAAACAAAAGGAATAAAAATCAGTGTAAATTTAAATTTTTGTCTATTTCTTACCTTGCCATGAATTTTTTCAAACTAAAATTCACTAAATAATTCAAACCTAGATCTAACATGAACTTTTCAAGATATAAAACTTGTGCTTGAGTGTTTGTTTCATTTTAAAATCCACTAAAAATTTGAATCTTTTTGAATTTTACAACAAATAAAATAAATGTGTGCCAAGTTCATCGAATTCACTTTGAATTTAAAACTTTTGAATTTAAACTTGCACAAATTTCACCATATGCATTTTGGAGTTTTGAGTTTTATTCTGAGTGTCCTTCACTTCCATCTTTCCTTTGTCAAATTTGAAATCCATTCAAATTTGACTAAAAACCAATCCACTGAAATGTTTAAACCTTTTCTCTCTTTTCGGGCCGCCTCTTCCCTTTCTTTTCCAGCCGGCCCAGCCCGCTCCCTCTTTTCTTTTCTCTTCTCCACCGAATGGGCCACCTTCTCTGTCCTTTCCCCATCGGCCTGCTACGGCCCATGTGGCCCGGTCCGGCCCGCCTGACGCTGTCGTCTTCCTCCTCCCGGTCAAGCGGCAACGCCGGTCATCGCCGTCGCCACGCGTCGTCGCCGCCGCCGTGGCGCCCTCCAGCCTCCTCCATCTGGCTGCCGACGTCGTCGCCGACGTCACTCCCATCCTTATCTCCCCCAGCAAGTGCACCCCCCTTTCCCCATCTCCTGTTAGCGCCGCAAAGATCTTCTCACCCTCCCAATGAGTCACCGCGCCGACTCGCCCGGTCTCCCTCTCTCTCACGCCTCTCTGCTACAAAACGGGTGCGCGACCCTATCCTCTTCCTTTCCTCACCTTTTCCCCCTTCCCTCGGCCGCTCAGCAGCTTCAATCGAAGCTTTTCCCCCTTTCTTCCTCACCGACGGCCGCCGCTCGATTCGCCGCCCGTGAAGCTCTTCTCCCTCTCCTCTCTCGCCTGGCTGCTCCGCCGTGCTTCCCTGCCTCGCTCGTGCCCTTCCGCACAGCTCAGTGAGCAGCGGAGCACCGCCTGCGCCGTACACCGCCGTCCGCCACGCGAGCTCAACGTCCGCCTCCCCCTGGCCACGTCTCGCTCGTTCCGTGCGCGCACCAGCCTAGCCGTGCCGCAGAGCACCTCCTTGGCCAGCATCAACTCGACAAGGCGCACCGGGGACCCGTTTTCGGCGAGCACCGCCATTGCGCTCCGCCCCTCACCGTCGCGAGCCTCCTGCGGAACTTTCCGTCGACAACAAGTTCCCTAGGTGAGCTCCCCATCCTCTTCTCTCTCTCCCGAGCATCTTCTCGTCGAGGATGGACCACCGGAACGCCGTTCCGGTGAGTCTCCGGCGAGGCGCCGCCGTCCCGGTCACCGCCGGCCACCGCGCGCCGCCTCCCGCCACCCTGGCCGTCCATTCCTCCACCAACGGCCAGGATTAGAAGCAACATACCCTTTCGCTTCATTAAATCTCGGCCATACAACCTCCATCCAACGATCCCGAGTGATCTGGTCCACCGTGGACTGGTGAACCGAGCCCTTTGAGCTGGTCCATGACCCCTGTGGACCTGGTCCATGGGATTTTCAGTAGGAAAATAATTCCAGAAATTCAATAATATCCCAGGACCTGGTAATTTTGCAGATTAGCCCTTAACCTTTATGCTAATTCTGTTTAGGTCCTAACTTTTTACAGAAAAGCCCTTATACTTTTCTATAATTACCTTTATGCCCCTACCTTTTTACATCGAGGCCCCTAAACTTTTCTGTAATTACATATAGGTCCTTAGAACAATTCTGTTTATTCAGATAAGTCCCTAGAACCTCTTTGGTAATTACAATTAAGCCCCTATATCTTTAAACCTGGATAACTTCTTATCCGGAACTCCGATTTAAGCGATTCTTGCGCTCACGCGTTCGTAATAGCGCGTAGTGTCTTCTAGAATTGCTCTTGGAGCTCTCAAACAATCCAGCAGACCATCAATCTCTTAATATCATATCTTAGCAGTACATGCGCTGTCGATTCGCATGTCATCAATATCGATTCGCTCCGTTAACATGAGTCTAACCAATCATGTTATATCGTATCGCTTTAAAACCTAATACCTTTCTCGTCGCAACACAACTGTTCCCGACCTTGCATCACATCTTTTAACTATTCGTTTGCTAGCGACAAACCTAGCAAATCTACCGTGCCGTTCATTCCAAACCCTAGTAACCTTTTATCGTAATTCATCTTCAACCTTAATCCAATTCGATCAACGCTTGACATCACCGATTCCGATGTCATCACCGATCTTTACCAAGCCTTATCGTTCATCATTCTCTGTTATATGCAATCTTTTATTTGAATCTATTGAGTTATTGCTCTTCGTCATTTTAATTGCTTTTAATGGATTGGCCGTTTGCTTTAAATTGCAACTGTGCATTCATATCATGCATGCATGCTTAGATTTATATACGCATCCGCACTCGCACATCCTCTCCTCAAACCACCCATGCTCTTTAATAGAAATAACTTAGAGTTTATATAATAGATATGCACGCAATCACCGTCATTAAAGCATGTGCATTTCATCATCCTCACCATGAGGTTGCACCCTTGCTTCTTTTAAGAGAACTTAGATAATTAATAGTTTGTCTAGGTGAATATGGCCCTTATAAGGCCATGAATATAACTTGTAATAAATAACCTTTTATAAATAAGTGTGCATCGCATAAGCATAGCTATTTTCTTGGAGTTTTATCGGTTCTTCTTATTGGTTTTTCTTATTGGAGTTAATTGGATTTTATTGGTTCTTTTCGATCTTTATTTCTTTTGCGGTAGTTGTTTATACGTAATGTTTTTATGCGCTAGCTTACGCAAGTATCGAGGAAAAGCCAGAAGAATTCGAAGAAGATCCCGAAGACTCGAGCTTCGAGAAAGAGCCGAAGAATCCAAACTCAAGAACAAGTCAGAAGACGCAAGCTTCAAGAAAGGACACGAAGACCTCGACTACGACAGAAGAACCTGAAGAGTGAAGACCCAGAACTTGAAGATTAGAAAAGCGTTTGTCAGGCAAGCTCTACTTCTCCTTGATCATGATTGAACCTACTGTTTCGCAATGCACCTATATGGCCTGTTCTCGTACTATGCATTACTTGTTATTTTACTGATTGTGTAGTTATGATCCTACTTGCTTATTGATATTGATGTCTGTTACTTAGGCATTGATATCTGAATCCTTGTTTACCCTTGTTTACCTGTCACCTTGATAACCTTAGGATAGTCCGTCATTTCTATGATGGCACGTTCACCTTGCTACTAGAATGCTTAGGACCCCGCAATGTTTCTACATTGCCACACCCTGCTCACATATATGTTTACAAATGTGTAATGAGTTTGGTGGTGTGTGTAATAATTGGGGTGGGAATAGCACAACTGTGTTAGGTGATGATGATGGTGACGGTGATGGGATGGGTTGGACTGCGGGCAAGGCCATTAGTGAACTATGATGGTGTGATAGACCCCTAGTGTGGGACATGGTGCTTGCCCGGCCACATAAGGACCGGTTCTCGCCCGTAAACCTAATGATTTCCGTACAAACCACGGAACCTGGATGGGCAGGACTTATCCTACCTTCTTGGTGCTCTCACATTTTCCATCTGGAGGCCAGTAGAGGTAACGGAAGCTCAGGAAACAGACCCGGGAAACGTACCCGTGGTCCGGTTGCGGAACCCGCGGTCAGTCTCGGGAACCCGTGGTTAGTCTCGGGAATGCCGCCTGTCCTGGTATGTGTTGCCGGATCCTGCTACTTCGTACAGGAGCGCGACGCATATATTACAGATGCGTTGTGCCGTAGTGTGACATTTCATGTCACAGACCCCTGAGTGTGATTCCGTGGTGGATTTGTGAGGGTACTCGGAGAAGATGGATAGGCGTTACGTACCCCCTCGCCAAGGGTGCGTGGCTCGTGGGTACAGTTGTACAACCTCTGCAGAGTGTAAAATTCATCCGGATGGACGTTGCCACGGCATATGGCACATTACTGGTTTTGCGCACGTGGAGATTAGCCACCTCTTCTGTTCCTTGGAGTGTGAGTGGGTTGTAGTCAACCCGTGTTTTGGAAGTGTTGGCATGGATGCCGGGTCGGTATGACCATTGAGGTCAGAGGGCCCAACTAAAAGTTAGGAACTGGCGGGAATGCTTTGTACTCCCCCAGGGCCAACCAACTAAAATATTGATAACTATCTCTCTGTTTTGCCTATTCCTTGACTGCTTTGATAACCATTGCATAAAAGTTGCTTGCTGCAAATGAAACATACAGCCTATTCCTTGCTAAGACCAAATATGCATATATATATACCCTTGTGTAGTGTAGGGCTTGCTGAGTACCTTATGTACTCACGAGTTTGCAATCGTTGGTTTAGTAGGAGAAGATTTCGTAGAAGACGACGACGTTGTGGTTTTCGTTCTGCTCCTCAAGTCTGCTTGTGGCTTTGGGCCATAGTTTCCGCTGTCTGCTGTACCTTTAGTCGGTCGGAAAGACTTGGATGGTTTAGGATCCTTGTCGTGCCACCGCTAAAGGTCCTCAATCAGGTATTGTATATATTTACTTTATTCGAAGTATGCTTTTGATTATCATTTCTGTGTTCTTGTGCGTATCAGCTACTAATCCAGGGACTGATACAAGATGCACATCGGATTCCAGAAATGGGGTCTGACAGAGTGGTATCAGAGCGATACTTGACCGTAGAGCGAAAACTTAGGATTTGTCGCGTTCGAAAATGAATATTTTCAAAACTAGCTACAAAAATCTTCCATAGTATCTCTTTCTTTGTTAAAAATTCCCCTTTGCTTTCTCCTCGCCAAGTTGAAGAATCTCATCTTGAGACATCTGTGTACAGGAGTGTTCAAGCTAATGGATAACGAGGAATACGTGACTATAGAAGTGGATAAGGAATTATACCAGGTTTCTCGCAAACTGGATATGATTCCTAAACAAAAGAGCAATGTCAACATTGTTAAGGGCAATAAATCAGAGAGAACATGTTTCTATTGCCGCAACCCTGGACATAAGATCGGCAACTGCCCCTTCTACACAGTAATCAATGAAGCAAGAGTTGCAGAAACCCGCACTAAGAATGACGTACCTCAAGTTGCAACACCACCTAGAGAAATTCAATCTCCAGTACAAGAAAGGTGTCAAGAACCAGGAGCATGGAATAAGACGAATGACACATCTCTGATGTCATCTCCTATCATTGCAAGTATGCTCGAAAGGTTGAGTAACTTGGAAGAGTCAGTGGTGAAGATCCGTGAAGAGATCGCCAATCACGTAAAGTTACTGCAACCGAAAGACATACAAGAGAGTTGCAGCAAGAAGAGAAAGCATGTGGTACAAAGTCTTGGTCAGAATGCATCAGAAGATCTTGAGATGCCAAGGTACCCAATGCCTGTTGCATGTTCCGCAGAAGAACCTACTCTCCACCCAGCAACAGACATAGGTCAGTTACCAAGCAACACAGGTCTATCATCGAAGGTTTATGAAAAGGCAACCCCGAGCAACACCACCAAACGTCCAAGAAGTTGTTTCTACTGTAGGGAACCCGGACACAAGATAGCCAGTTGTCCCTACTACAAGCAAGACACTTGTAATCTGCCAAATGGAATGGTTCTAGAGTTGTAAATTTGTATATGGGTAATAAAAGTGTCACTGTTTGTTATAAGAAAATGTGGAATGAAGTTGCACACCCCGCCCTAGCAGGAGCTGAATTGGAAAAATGAGAAGTTCAATGCCTTATGGAACACAATGGTCGTGCGATAAGCCGTGCTCAAAGAACATCAAGCCACTTCAACATGAAAGTGCGAGCAATGGTTTTTCTTTAACTGATCAAG
The DNA here is from genome assembly GCA_012490785.1 of Eragrostis nindensis. Taxonomy (NCBI): domain Eukaryota; kingdom Viridiplantae; phylum Streptophyta; class Magnoliopsida; order Poales; family Poaceae; genus Eragrostis; species Eragrostis nindensis. The sequence continues at coordinate 374,410 of JAAXCT010000487.1, read as the reverse complement.
TCATATGACCCCTCGATTCCTTTTGGGTCACGGACTAATGGTCAAGTTATGTCACGCAGAAGCAATCGATAGTCAATCTGCCTTTCAGTCTTAAATCTCGTTCGTAGCACGCTTACACTTGAAGCCACAACAAATAAAACCTGTTGTTTGTGTGATTCGAAGTTTTTGTTGATTTCTTGTTCCTTATTTTCTATGATTGTGTGCTTTTAATAAACCTAAACACAACAAGAATAGCAGTTTATCAACAGCTTAAAGCCAAAACCCTTCCCTAACCCTGCCTAAATCTCTCCTGGTGGAAGCAGGATGCCGCCAAAGAAGTTCGTACGAGTTCAAACTCGCCAACGACCTCAAGCAAGCAGTAGAAGACTTTCTGCAGATCATAGTGAAGAACATGAGTATACTCACCACAGCGAAGAAGTAGACAACCAAGAGAGCAACAACAGCAATCAAGACTCTAATGAGATGCCTCAGGCACCGCCTCCACAGGTCAATCTCACGGAAATAATGGCCAAGCAGACTCAACTCTTGGAGTTAATCTCTCGAGAACAACAGAACAATCCTGGAATCAGTTCCAAGATAACAGAATTTGTCAAACTCAGGCCACCTGTCTACGACAGCACAGAAGATGACCCATTAGCAGCTGACGATTGGCTCAGGAATATCAATAAAAAGCTTAATGTTATCAATGCCAATGATCAAGAAAAAGTGATGTTAGCAACACATCAGCTCGTTGGTGTAGCTGGAGAATGGTGGGACAATTACCGTGAAGCAGCAGCAGAATCCGATGCCATCAACTGGAATGATTTCCAGCAAGCTTTTCGTGAATACCATGTTCCCACAGCAATCATGGACATGAAAGCAGATGAATTCCGTACCCTTAAACAGGAATCTATGTCAGTGAATGAATACATCAAGAAATTTATGAAGTTGGCCCGGTATGCACCAGATGAGGTCAACACTGATAAGAAGAAGCAAGATCGTTTTCGAAAAGGTCTTAACCATAATCTAAGGGTACATCTGGTCGCTCATATCTATTCGGATTTCAATACACTGATGACTCGAACCATTCCACTCGAAGAAGCATTGATGGATCAAGAAAATGGTAGAAGTCAGGAGATCCAGTCATGTGAGCTGAAAGAGAAAAGTGAAGTACATGAATGGGAACCTCCCCAAAAACAAGAAAATCGAAAGAATAAGAGCAGAAAGAAGAACAACAAAAAGAAAAAGAACATGCTACGCGTGAAATCTTCTGGTTTTAAGAGGCAGAGTACTCAGGGAAAAAGCAGTAAAGGCAAACCGCAGAGAAATAAGGCATCATGGAGACATAGGAAGTGCTACCTGTGTCAAATTCGTGGGCACCTCGCAGCACATTGTCCTGGAACTATCACGCATGGAGACAACGAGTTACTCTGAGTTGGACTATGAAAATTGGAGAACTTTATGTGAGAGTGCTGTGAAAGCATCGTAATATAAGAACTCTTTTGTACTCTGTATGTGGAGTATCAATAAAGTGTTATATCCAAAACGGATGAGAATTCCGGTTTTATGGAATTTGTGTTTTGTTAAAATTTCGGTTAAGAACAGACATCAAGTTACCATAATGGAAATGTTATTTAACTCCGAAGCTTGACAAAGGTGGGTTTACCTTTGAGGATAATTTGGAAATATCGGAATGGCCACACTTGGAACAACAAGAAAGGATTAAATTCCCTGGAAAGGGCAATGAAATGGAATATACCAGTCGCAAGGTTTGCTACAACAGTCCGCAAGTTATGAAAGCGAAGGTATGAGTAATCTTTACATCGCCAAGCCAAGCCAGAGAAACACCTCATCGGGAGCCAACTCAGAAGAGTCAGATCTGAGTAACCCTAAAGGAGATATCAACACCCGAACTTTGGGTACATGACGTAAAGGATCCCAGGCACCTGTTGAACACAGGCAGACCAAGCTGACCTGTGGAAAAGAGTCGTTTCAATGACGCCAACACCAGAGAAGCCTGTAATGTGGATTTTGAGTGGATATGAACTGGCCATGTCTATGCAGTTAATAAGTGAGTGTTATGATAAGTGAATCATGCAGTTAAATGGTTAAGTAAGTTCTGCATGTTTAAACAAGTTGGAAATCGACAAAAGTAAACCGAGGTCAAGGATTTTAAGTGGGGTAGGAGCCCCCACCTTTGGGATAATAAGAATGAAAAAAAAAATTCTTCTGATGGATTAAGTATATACCTCGGAATGGTTACTGACTATGGAAACTTTGGACATAAGAGTCATTGTCCCATAATGGAAAATCGAGAAAACATCGGAATATCGGAAGTTGGAATAATGGCTCATAGCACACCAGAAACGGATGAAATCGATCGACGTGCTATGCCACTAATTCTGAAAGCCCTAGGATGGTAAATCTCCTCGATGAAAGACTGCAAAAGAGGCTAACGACCTTGCCACTTGGAATGCCCCATGATGATAAAGACTCAGAGTTAGTTGCAGATCATCAACCAAAGTAACCCCAGTTAAAATCTTTTAAGTGGGGTAGACGCCTCAAACATCATCACGCAAATGACCTTGAAGAAAAGATCTCGGCATTATCCTTTCACAGTATCAACGACCTCAACGATGAAGAGTTTTTGCAATCAAAGCCTCAACATCGAGAAGCTTCCGACGAAACTTTTGGATGTTACCGCCTTCAAGCAAGAAAACCCAAAAGAAGTTCAGCACATCCTGAAGATCGTCTGAATCTCGAGGACGAGATTCCTTTAAGTGGGGTAGATCTGTAACATCCCAAATTTTCAAAGGAAAACAAAAGGAATAAAAATCAGTGTAAATTTAAATTTTTGTCTATTTCTTACCTTGCCATGAATTTTTTCAAACTAAAATTCACTAAATAATTCAAACCTAGATCTAACATGAACTTTTCAAGATATAAAACTTGTGCTTGCGTGTTTGTTTCATTTTAAAATCCACTAAAAATTTGAACCTTTTTGAATTTTACAACAAATAAAATAAATGTGTGCCAAGTTCATCGAATTCACTTTGAATTTAAAACTTTTGAATTTAAACTTGCACAAATTTCACCATATGCATTTTGGAGTTTTGAGTTTTATTCTGAGTGTCCTTCACTTCCATCTTTCCTTTGTCAAATTTGAAATCCATTCAAATTTGACTAAAAACCAATCCACTGAAATGTTTAAACCTTTTCTCTCTTTTCGGGCCGCCTCTTCCCTTTCTTTTCCAGCCGGCCCAGCCCGCTCCCTCTTTTCTTTTCTCTTCTCCACCGAATGGGCCACCTTCTCTCCTCCTTTCCCCATCGGCCTGCTACGGCCCATGTGGCCCGGTCCGGCCCGCCTGACGCTGTCGTCTTCCTCCTCCCGGTCAAGCGGCAACGCCGGTCATCGCCGTCGCCACGCGTCGTCGCCGCCGCCGTGGCGCCCTCCAGCCTCCTCCATCTGGCTGCCGACGTCGTCGCCGACGTCACTCCCATCCTTATCTCCCCCAGCAAGTGCACCCCCCTTTCCCCATCTCCTGTTAGCGCCGCAAAGATCTTCTCACCCTCCCAATGAGTCACCGCGCCGACTCGCCCGGTCTCCCTCTCTCTCACGCCTCTCTACTACAAAACGGGTGCGCGACCCTATCCTCTTCCTTTCCTCACCTTTTCCCCTTCCCTCGGCCGCTCAGCAGCTTCAATCGAAGCTTTTCCCCCTTTCTTCCTCACCGACGGCCGCCGCTCGATTCGCCGCCCGTGAAGCTCTTCTCCCTCTCCTCTCTCGCCTGGCTGCTCCGCCGTGCTTCCCTGCCTCGCTCGTGCCCTTCCGCACAGCTCAGTGAGCAGCGGAGCACCGCCTGCGCCGTACACCGCCGTCCGCCACGCGAGCTCAACGTCCGCCTCCCCCTGGCCACGTCTCGCTCGTTCCGTGCGCGCACCAGCCTAGCCGTGCCGCAGAGCACCTCCTTGGCCAGCATCAACTCGACAAGGCGCACCGGGGACCCGTTTTCGGCGAGCACCGCCATTGCGCTCCGCCCCTCACCGTCGCGAGCCTCCTGCGGAACTTTCCGTCGACAACAAGTTCCCTAGGTGAGCTCCCCATCCTCTTCTCTCTCTCCCGAGCATCTTCTCGTCGAGGATGGACCACCGGAACGCCGTTCCGGTGAGTCTCCGGCGAGGCGCCGCCGTCCCGGTCACCGCCGGCCACCGCGCGCCGCCTCCCGCCACCCTGGCCGTCCATTCCTCCACCAACGGCCAGGATTAGAAGCAACATACCCTTTCGCTTCATTAAATCTCGGCCATACAACCTCCATCCAACGATCCCGAGTGATCTGGTCCACCGTGGACTGGTGAACCGAGCCCTTTGAGCTGGTCCATGACCCCTGTGGACCTGGTCCATGGGATTTTCAGTAGGAAAATAATTCCAGAAATTCAATAATATCCCAGGACCTGGTAATTTTGCAGATTAGCCCTTAACCTTTATGCTAATTCTGTTTAGGTCCTAACTTTTTACAGAAAAGCCCTTATACTTTTCTATAATTACCTTTTTGCCCCTACCTTTTTACATCAAGGCCCCTAAACTTTTCTGTAATTACATATAGGTCCTTAGAACTTTTCTGTTTATTCAGATAAGTCCCTAGAACCTTTTGGTAATTACAATTAAGCCCCTATATCTTTAAACCTTGATAACTTCTTATCCGGAACTCCGATTTAAGCGATTCTTGCGCTCACGCGTTCGTAGTAGCGCGTAGTGTCTTCTAGAATTGCTCTTGGAGCTCTGAAACAATCCAGCAGACCATCAATCTCTTAATATCATATCTTAGCAGTACATGCGATGTCGATTCGCATGTCATCAATATCGATTCGCTCCGTTAACATGAGTCTAACCAATCATGTTATATCGTATCGCTTTAAAACCTAATACCTTTCTCGTCGCAACACAACTGTTCCCGACCTTGCATCACATCTTTTAACTATTCGTTTGCTAGCGACAAACCTAGCAAATCTACCGTGCGTTCATTCCAAACCCTAGTAACCTTTTATCGTAATTCATCTTCAACCTTAATCCAATTCGATCAACGCTTGACATCACCGATTCCGATGTCATCACCGATCTTTACCAAGCCTTATCGTTCATCATTCTCTGTTATATGCAATCTTTTATTTGAATCTATTGAGTTATTGCTCTTCGTCATTTTAATTGCTTTTAATGGATTGGCCGTTTGCTTTAAATTGCAACTGTGCATTCATATCATGCATGCATGCTTAGATTTATATACGCATCCGCACTCGCACATCCTCTCCTCAAACCACCCATGCTCTTTAATAGAAATAACTTAGAGTTTATATAATAGATATGCACGCAATCACCGTCATTAAAGCATGTGCATTTCATCATCCTCACCATGAGGTTGCACCCTTGCTTCTTTTAAGAGAACTTAGATAATTAATAGTTTGTCTAGGTGAATATGGCCCTTATAAGGCCATGAATATAACTTGTAATAAATAACCTTTATAAATAAGTGTGCATCGCATAAGCATAGCTATTTTCTTGGAGTTTTATCGGTTCTTCTTATTGGTTTTTCTTATTGGAGTTAATTGGATTTTATTGGTTCTTTTCGATCTTTATTTCTTTTGCGGTAGTTGTTTATACGTAATGTTTTTATGCGCTAGCTTACGCAAGTATCGAGGAAAAGCCAGAAGAATTCGAAGAAGATCCCGAAGACTCGAGCTTCGAGAAAGAGCCGAAGAATCCAAACTCAAGAACAAGTCAGAAGACGCAAGCTTCAAGAAAGGACACGAAGACCTCGACTACGACAGAAGAACCTGAAGAGTGAAGACCCAGAACTTGAAGATTAGAAAAGCGTTTGTCAGGCAAGCTCTACTTCTCCTTGATCATGATTGAACCTACTGTTTCGCAATGCACCTATATGGCCTGTTCTCGTACTATGCATTACTTGTTATTTTACTGATTGTGTAGTTATGATCCTACTTGCTTATTGATATTGATGTCTGTTACTTAGGCATTGATATCTGAATCCTTGTTTACCCTTGTTTACCTGTCACCTTGATAACCTTAGGATAGTCCGTCATTTCTATGATGGCACGTTCACCTTGCTACTAGAATGCTTAGGACCCCGCAATGTTTCTACATTGCCACACCCTGCTCACATATATGTTTACAAATGTGTAATGAGTTTGGTGGTGTGTGTAATAATTGGGGTGGGAATAGCACAACTGTGTTAGGTGATGATGATGGTGACGGTGATGGGATGGGTTGGACTGCGGGCAAGGCCATTAGTGAACTATGATGGTGTGATAGACCCCTAGTGTGGGACATGGTGCTTGCCCGGCCACATAAGGACCGGTTCTCGCCCGTAAACCTAATGATTTCCGTACAAACCACGGAACCTGGATGGGCAGGACTTATCCTACCTTCTTGGTGCTCTCACATTTTCCATCTGGAGGCCAGTAGAGGTAACGGAAGCTCAGGAAACAGACCCGGGAAACGTACCCGTGGTCCGGTTGCGGAACCCGCGGTCAGTCTCGGGAACCCGTGGTTAGTCTCGGGAATGCCGCCTGTCCTGGTATGTGTTGCCGGATCCTGCTACTTCGTACAGGAGCGCGACGCATATATTACAGATGCGTTGTGCCGTAGTGTGACATTTCATGTCACAGACCCCTGAGTGTGATTCCGTGGTGGATTTGTGAGGGTACTCGGAGAAGATGGATAGGCGTTACGTACCCCCTCGCCAAGGGTGCGTGGCTCGTGGGTACAGTTGTACAACCTCTGCAGAGTGTAAAATTCATCCGGATGGACGTTGCCACGGCATATGGCACATTACTGGTTTTGCGCACGTGGAGATTAGCCACCTCTTCTGTTCCTTGGAGTGTGAGTGGGTTGTAGTCAACCCGTGTTTTGGAAGTGTTGGCATGGATGCCGGGTCGGTATGACCATTGAGGTCAGAGGGCCCAACTAAAAGTTAGGAACTGGCGGGAATGCTTTGTACTCCCCCAGGGCCAACCAACTAAAATATTGATAACTATCTCTCTGTTTTGCCTATTCCTTGACTGCTTTGATAACCATTGCATAAAAGTTGCTTGCTGCAAATGAAACATACAGCCTATTCCTTGCTAAGACCAAATATGCATATATATATACCCTTGTGTAGTGTAGGGCTTGCTGAGTACCTTATGTACTCACGAGTTTGCAATCGTTGGTTTAGTAGGAGAAGATTTCGTAGAAGACGACGACGTTGTGGTTTTCGTTCTGCTCCTCAAGTCTGCTTGTGGCTTTGGGCCATAGTTTCCGCTGTCTGCTGTACCTTTAGTCGGTCGGAAAGACTTGGATGGTTTAGGATCCTTGTCGTGCCACCGCTAAAGGTCCTCAATCAGGTATTGTATATATTTACTTTATTCGAAGTATGCTTTTGATTATCATTTCTGTGTTCTTGTGCGTATCAGCTACTGATCCAGGGACTGATACAAGATGCACATCGGATTCCAGAAATGGGGTCTGACAGAGTGGTATCAGAGCGATACTTGACCGTAGAGCGAAAACTTAGGATTTGTCGCGTTCGAAAATGAATATTTTCAAAACTAGCTACAAAAATCTTCCATAGTATCTCTTTCTTTGCTAAAAATTCCCCTTTGCTTTCTCCTCGCCAAGTTGAAGAATCTCATCTTGAGACATCTGTGTACAGGAGTGTTCAAGCTAATGGATAACGAGGAATACGTGACTATAGAAGTGGATAAGGAATTATACCAGGTTTCTCGCAAACTGGATATGATTCCTAAACAAAAGAGCAATGTCAACATTGTTAAGGGCAATAAATCAGAGAGAACATGTTTCTATTGCCGCAACCCTGGACATAAGATCGGCAACTGCCCCTTCTACACAGTAATCAATGAAGCAAGAGTTGCAGAAACCCGCACTAAGAATGACGTACCTCAAGTTGCAACACCACCTAGAGAAATTCAATCTCCAGTACAAGAAAGGTGTCAAGAACCAGGAGCATGGAATAAGACGAATGACACATCTCTGATGTCATCTCCTATCATTGCAAGTATGCTCGAAAGGTTGAGTAACTTGGAAGAGTCAGTGGTGAAGATCCGTGAAGAGATCGCCAATCACGTAAAGTTACTGCAACCGAAAGACATACAAGAGAGTTGCAGCAAGAAGAGAAAGCATGTGGTACAAAGTCTTGGTCAGAATGCATCAGAAGATCTTGAGATGCCAAGGTACCCAATGCCTGTTGCATGTTCCGCAGAAGAACCTACTCTCCACCCAGCAACAGACATAGGTCAGTTACCAAGCAACACAGGTCTATCATCGAAGGTTTATGAAAAGGCAACCCCGAGCAACACCACCAAACGTCCAAGAAGTTGTTTCTACTGTAGGGAACCCGGACACAAGATAGCCAGTTGTCCCTACTACAAGCAAGACACTTGTAATCTGCCAAATGGAATGGTTCTAGAGTTGTAAATTTGTATATGGGTAATAAAAGTGTCACTGTTTGTTATAAGAAAATGTGGAATGAAGTTGCACACCCCGCCCTAGCAGGAGCTGAATTGGAAAAATGAGAAGTTCAATGCCTTATGGAACACAATGGTCGTGCGATAAGCCGTGCTCAAAGAACATCAAGCCACTTCAACATGAAAGTGCGAGCAATGGTTTTTCTTTAACTGATCAAGTCATATGACCCCTCGATTCCTTTTGGGTCACGGACTAATGGTCAAGTTATGTCACGCAGAAGCAATCGATAGTCAATCTGCCTTTCAGTCTTAAATCTCGTTCGTAGCACGCTTACACTTGAAGCCACAACAAATAAAACCTGTTGTTTGTGTGATTCGAAGTTTTTGTTGATTTCTTGTTCCTTATTTTCTATGATTGTGTGCTTTTAATAAACCTAAACACAACAAGAATAGCAGTTTATCAACAGCTTAAAGCCAAAACCCTTCCCTAACCCTGCCTAAATCTCTCCTGGTGGAAGCAGGATGCCGCCAAAGAAGTTCGTACGAGTTCAAACTCGCCAACGACCTCAAGCAAGCAGTAGAAGACTTTCTGCAGATCATAGTGAAGAACATGAGTATACTCACCACAGCGAAGAAGTAGACAACCAAGAGAGCAACAACAGCAATCAAGACTCTAATGAGATGCCTCAGGCACCGCCTCCACAGGTCAATCTCACGGAAATAATGGCCAAGCAGACTCAACTCTTGGAGTTAATCTCTCGAGAACAACAGAACAATCCTGGAATCAGTTCCAAGATAACAGAATTTGTCAAACTCAGGCCACCTGTCTACGACAGCACAGAAGATGACCCATTAGCAGCTGACGATTGGCTCAGGAATATCAATAAAAAGCTTAATGTTATCAATGCCAATGATCAAGAAAAAGTGATGTTAGCAACACATCAGCTCGTTGGTGTAGCTGGAGAATGGTGGGACAATTACCGTGAAGCAGCAGCAGAATCCGATGCCATCAACTGGAATGATTTCCAGCAAGCTTTTCGTGAATACCATGTTCCCACAGCAATCATGGACATGAAAGCAGATGAATTCCGTACCCTTAAACAGGAATCTATGTCAGTGAATGAATACATCAAGAAATTTATGAAGTTGGCCCGGTATGCACCAGATGAGGTCAACACTGATAAGAAGAAGCAAGATCGTTTTCGAAAAGGTCTTAACCATAATCTAAGGGTACATCTGGTCGCTCATATCTATTCGGATTTCAATACACTGATGACTCGAACCATTCCACTCGAAGAAGCATTGATGGATCAAGAAAATGGTAGAAGTCAGGAGATCCAGTCATGTGAGCTGAAAGAGAAAAGTGAAGTACATGAATGGGAACCTCCCCAAAAACAAGAAAATCGAAAGAATAAGAGCAGAAAGAAGAACAACAAAAAGAAAAAGAACATGCTACGCGTGAAATCTTCTGGTTTTAAGAGGCAGAGTACTCAGGGAAAAAGCAGTAAAGGCAAACCGCAGAGAAATAAGGCATCATGGAGACATAGGAAGTGCTACCTGTGTCAAATTCGTGGGCACCTCGCAGCACATTGTCCTGGAACTATCACGCATGGAGACAACGAGTTACTCTGAGTTGGACTATGAAAATTGGAGAACTTTATGTGAGAGTGCTGTGAAAGCATCGTAATATAAGAACTCTTTTGTACTCTGTATGTGGAGTATCAATAAAGTGTTATATCCAAAACGGATGAGAATTCCGGTTTTATGGAATTTGTGTTTTGTTAAAATTTCGGTTAAGAACAGACATCAAGTTACCATAATGGAAATGTTATTTAACTCCGAAGCTTGACAAAGGTGGGTTTACCTTTGAGGATAATTTGGAAATATCGGAATGGCCACACTTGGAACAACAAGAAAGGATTAAATTCCCTGGAAAGGGCAATGAAATGGAATATACCAGTCGCAAGGTTTGCTACAACAGTCCGCAAGTTATGAAAGCGAAGGTATGAGTAATCTTTACATCGCCAAGCCAAGCCAGAGAAACACCTCATCGGGAGCCAACTCAGAAGAGTCAGATCTGAGTAACCCTAAAGGAGATATCAACACCCGAACTTTGGGTACATGACGTAAAGGATCCCAGGCACCTGTTGAACACAGGCAGACCAAGCTGACCTGTGGAAAAGAGTCGTTTCAATGACGCCAACACCAGAGAAGCCTGTAATGTGGATTTTGAGTGGATATGAACTGGCCATGTCTATGCAGTTAATAAGTGATTGTTATGATAAGTGAATCATGCAGTTAAATGGTTAAGTAAGTTCTGCATGTTTAAACAAGTTGGAAATCGACAAAAGTAAACCGAGGTCAAGGATTTTAAGTGGGGTAGGAGCCACCACCTTTGGGATAATAAGAATGAAAAAAAAATTCTTCTGATGGATTAAGTATATACCTCGGAATGGTTACTGACTATGGAAACTTTGGATATAAGAGTCATTGTCCCATAATGGGAAATCGAGAAAACATCGGAATATCGGAAGTTGGAATAATGGCTCATAGCACACCAGAAACGGATGAAATCGATCGACGTGCTATGCCACTAATTCTGAAAGCCCTAGGATGGTAAATCTCCTCGATGAAAGACTGCAAAAGAGGCTAACGACCTTGCCACTTGGAATGCCCCATGATGATAAAGACTCAGAGTTAGTTGCAGATCATCAACCAAAGTAACCCCAGTTAAAATCTTTTAAGTGGGGTAGACGCCTCAAACATCATCACGCAAATGACCTTGAAGAAAAGATCTCGGCATTATCCTTTCACAGTATCAACGACCTCAACGATGAAGAGTTTTTGCAATCAAAGCCTCAACATCGAGAAGCTTCCGACGAAACTTTTGGATGTTACCGCCTTCAAACAAGAAGACTCAAAAGAAGTCAGCACATCCTGAAGATCGTCTGAATCTCGAGGACGAGATTCCTTTTAAGTGGGGTAGATCTGTAACATCCCAAATTTTCTAAGAAAAACAAAAGGAATAAAAATCAGTGGGAATTTAAATTTTTGTCTATCTCTTACCTTACCACGAATTTTTTTTCAAAATAAAATTCACTAAATAATTCAAACCTAGATCTAACATGAACTTTTCGAGATATAAGACTTGTGCTCGAGTGTTTGTTCCATTTTAAAGTCCACTAAAAAAATTTGAACCTTTTTGAATTTACAACAAATAAAATAATTGTGTGCCAAGTTTATCGAATTCACTTTGAATTTAAAACTTTTGAATTTAAACTTGCACAAACTTCACCATATGCATTTTGGAGTTTTGAGTTTTATTCTGAGTGTCCTTCACTTCCATCTTTCCTTTGTCAAATTTGAAATCCATTCAAATTTGACCAAAAACCAATCCACTGAAATGTTTAAACCTTTTCTCTCTTTTCGGGCCGCTTCTTCCCTTTCCTTTCCAGCCGGCCCAGCCCGCTCCCTCTTTTCTTTTCTCTTCTCCACCGAATGGGCCGCCTTCTCTCCTCCTTTCCCATCGGCCTGCTACGGCCCATGTGGCCCGGTCCGGCCGCCTGACGCTGTCGTCTTCCTCCTCCCGGTCAAGCGGCAACGCCGGTCATCGCCGTCGCCACGCGTCGTCGCCGCCGCCGTGGCGCCCTCCAGCCTCCTCCATCTGGCTGCCGACGTCGTCGCCGACGTCACTCCCATCCTTATCTCCCCCAGCAAGTGCACCCCCCTTTCCCCATCTCCTGTTAGCGCCGCAAAAAGATCTTCTCACCCTCCCAATGAGTCACCGCGCCGACTCGCCCGGTCTCCCTCTCTCTCACGCCTCTCTGCTACAAAACGGGTGCGCGACCCTATCCTCTTCCTTTCCTCACCTTTTCCCCCTTCCCTCGGCCGCTCAGCAGCTTCAATCGAAGCTTTTCCCCCTTTCTTCCTCACCGACGGCCGCCGCTCGATTCGCCGCCCGTGAAGCTCTTCTCCCTCTCCTCTCTCGCCTGGCTGCTCCGCCGTGCTTCCCTGCCTCGCTCGTGCCCTTCCGCACAGCTCAGTGAGCAGCGGAGCACCGCCTGCGCCGTACACCGCCGTCCGCCACGCGAGCTCAACGTCCGCCTCCCCCTGGCCACGTCTCGCTCGTTCCGTGCGCGCACCAGCCTAGCCGTGCCGCAGAGCACCTCCTTGGCCAGCATCAACTCGACAAGGCGCACCGGGGACCCGTTTTCGGCGAGCACCGCCACTGCGCTCCGCCCCTCACCGTCGCGAGCCTCCTGCGGAACTTTCCGTCGACAACAAGTTCCCTAGGTGAGCTCCCCATCCTCTTCTCTCTCTCCCGAGCATCTTCTCGTCGAGGATGGACCACCGGAACGTCGTTCCGGTGAGTCTCCGGCGAGGCGCCGCCGTCCCGGTCACCGCCGGCCACCGCGCGCCGCCTCCCGCCACCCTGGCCGTCCATTCCTCCACCAACGGCCAGGATTAGAAGCAACATACCCTTTCGCTTCATTAAATCTCGGCCATACAACCTCCATCCAACGATCTCGAGTGATCTGGTCCACCGTGGACTGGTGAACCGAGCCCTTTGAGCTGGTCCATGACCCCTGTGGACCTGGTCCATGGGATTTTCAGTAGGAAAATAATTCCAGAAATTCAATAATATCCCAGGACCTGGTAATTTTGCAGATTAGCCCTTAACCTTTATGCTAATTCTGTTTAGGTCCTAACTTTTTACAGAAAAGCCCTTATACTTTTCGATAATTACCTTTATGCCCCTACCTTTTTACATCGAGGCCCCTAAACTTTTTCTGTAATTACATATAGGTCCTTAAAACTTTTCTGTTTACTCAGATAAGTCCCTAGAACCTTTTTGGTAATTACAATTAAGCCCCTATATCTTTAAACCTGGATAACTTCTTATCCGGAACTCCGATTTAAGCGATTCTTGCGCTCACGCGTTCGTAATAGCGCGTAGTGTCTTCTAGAATTGCTCTTGGAGCTCTCAAACAATCCAGCAGACCATCAATCTCTTAATATCATATCTTAGCAGTACATGCGCTGTCGATTCGCATGTCATCAATATCGATTCGCTCCGTTAACATGAGTCTAACCAATCATGTTATATCGTATCGCTTTAAAACCTAATACCTTTCTCGTCGCAACACAACTGTTCCCGACCTTGCATCACATCTTTTAACTATTCGTTTGCTAGCGACAAACCTAGCAAATCTACCGTGCCGTTCATTCCAAACCCTAGTAACCTTTTATCGTAATTCATCTTCAACCTTAATCCAATTCGATCAACGCTTGACATCACCGATTCCGATGTCATCACCGATCTTTACCAAGCCTTATCGTTCATCATTCTCTGTTATATGCAATCTTTTATTTGAATCTATTGAGTTATTGCTCTTCGTCATTTTAATTGCTTTTAATGGATTGGCCGTTTGCTTTAAATTGCAACTGTGCATTCATATCATGCATGCATGCTTAGATTTATATACGCATCCGCACTCGCACATCCTCTCCTCAAACCACCCATGCTCTTTAATAGAAATAACTTAGAGTTTATATAATAGATATGCACGCAATCACCGTCATTAAAGCATGTGCATTTCATCATCCTCACCATGAGGTTGCACCCTTGCTTCTTTTAAGAGAACTTAGATAATTAATAGTTTGTCTAGGTGAATATGGCCCTTATAAGGCCATGAATATAACTTGTAATAAATAACCTTTTATAAATAAGTGTGCATCGCATAAGCATAGCTATTTTCTTGGAGTTTTATCGGTTCTTCTTATTGGTTTTTCTTATTGGAGTTAATTGGATTTTATTGGTTCTTTTCGATCTTTATTTCTTTTGCGGTAGTTGTTTATACGTAATGTTTTTATGCGCTAGCTTACGCAAGTATCGAGGAAAAGCCAGAAGAATTCGAAGAAGATCCCGAAGACTCGAGCTTCGAGAAAGAGCCGAAGAATCCAAACTCAAGAACAAGTCAGAAGACGCAAGCTTCAAGAAAGGACACGAAGACCTCGACTACGACAGAAGAACCTGAAGAGTGAAGACCCAGAACTTGAAGATTAGAAAAGCGTTTGTCAGGCAAGCTCTACTTCTCCTTGATCATGATTGAACCTACTGTTTCGCAATGCACCTATATGGCCTGTTCTCGTACTATGCATTACTTGTTATTTTACTGATTGTGTAGTTATGATCCTACTTGCTTATTGATATTGATGTCTGTTACTTAGGCATTGATATCTGAATCCTTGTTTACCCTTGTTTACCTGTCACCTTGATAACCTTAGGATAGTCCGTCATTTCTATGATGGCACGTTCACCTTGCTACTAGAATGCTTAGGACCCCGCAATGTTTCTACATTGCCACACCCTGCTCACATATATGTTTACAAATGTGTAATGAGTTTGGTGGTGTGTGTAATAATTGGGGTGGGAATAGCACAACTGTGTTAGGTGATGATGATGGTGACGGTGATGGGATGGGTTGGACTGCGGGCAAGGCCATTAGTGAACTATGATGGTGTGATAGACCCCTAGTGTGGGACATGGTGCTTGCCCGGCCACATAAGGACCGGTTCTCTCGCCCGTAAACCTAATGATTTCCGTACAAACCACGGAACCTGGATGGGCAGGACTTATCCTACCTTCTTGGTGCTCTCACATTTTCCATCTGGAGGCCAGTAGAGGTAACGGAAGCTCAGGAAACAGACCCGGGAAACGTACCCGTGGTCCGGTTGCGGAACCCGCGGTCAGTCTCGGGAACCCGTGGTTAGTCTCGGGAATGCCGCCTGTCCTGGTATGTGTTGCCGGATCCTGCTACTTCGTACAGGAGCGCGACGCATATATTACAGATGCGTTGTGCCGTAGTGTGACATTTCATGTCACAGACCCCTGAGTGTGATTCCGTGGTGGATTTGTGAGGGTACTCGGAGAAGATGGATAGGCGTTACGTACCCCCTCGCCAAGGGTGCGTGGCTCGTGGGTACAGTTGTACAACCTCTGCAGAGTGTAAAATTCATCCGGATGGACGTTGCCACGGCATATGGCACATTACTGGTTTTGCGCACGTGGAGATTAGCCACCTCTTCTGTTCCTTGGAGTGTGAGTGGGTTGTAGTCAACCCGTGTTTTGGAAGTGTTGGCATGGATGCCGGGTCGGTATGACCATTGAGGTCAGAGGGCCCAACTAAAAGTTAGGAACTGGCGGGAATGCTTTGTACTCCCCCAGGGCCAACCAACTAAAATATTGATAACTATCTCTCTGTTTTGCCTATTCCTTGACTGCTTTGATAACCATTGCATAAAGTTGCTTGCTGCAAATGAAACATACAGCCTATTCCTTGCTAAGACCAAATATGCATATATATATACCCTTGTGTAGTGTAGGGCTTGCTGAGTACCTTATGTACTCACGAGTTTGCAATCGTTGGTTTAGTAGGAGAAGATTTCGTAGAAGACGACGACGTTGTGGTTTTCGTTCTGCTCCTCAAGTCTGCTTGTGGCTTTGGGCCATAGTTTCCGCTGTCTGCTGTACCTTTAGTCGGTCGGAAAGACTTGGATGGTTTAGGATCCTTGTCGTGCCACCGCTAAAGGTCCTCAATCAGGTATTGTATATATTTACTTTATTCGAAGTATGCTTTTGATTATCATTTCTGTGTTCTTGTGCGTATCAGCTACTGATCCAGGGACTGATACAAGATGCACATCGGATTCCAGAAATGGGGTCTGACATACTCGTCGAGCAGCGGACCAATTTACCCCGAGGGGACAGATGTACAGGATCGCCTCTCTTGGCCACGTCCGCACGTCCAGTACTGGCATACGTCCCGCACGTCCAGTTAGCAGCCGTACGTACCATGCCGTGCCACACACGCGCCATGCGTACGCACCCGCGTCCCTGCGCCCGTACGCGACCGTATCCTTCTCAACCGGAACGTACGCTCCCGTGAAACCCTCGAGAGTCGGCTCTGATACCAAATGTAACACCCTGCGTCCAAAAGCCGCTTACCGCCCAGCCCCCAGGCGGGGCGGGCACGCGCATGCACGTAGTACCCCTCTTACACTTTCGTCCTCGCTTCGAGTAAAAGGGTTAACCCGGTTGTTACTGCATTTTCTGGCCGGGCTTTTAACTTGGTCTTGCTCCACACCAACTGGCGATATAGGACTAAACCGTGACGCTACAGTGCTTTGCGCTGCTACAGTAACCCAACACACATGTACCCGTTTTGGGCCGAAATCCTCTTGGGCTGGGCCGGGATCTTACATCGCCAGAACGATGTAGCGTGCCTAATTGCAATTATCAAGTGTAGATGCAACATTGATATATTTTGTGGACTATAGAATATGTTTTGTGGACAATAAAAAAAGGCAATCATTGTTCATTCCGAAAAAACGGCAACCATCCTATCTGAATAAAATGCACTAGTGGTCCTCAAACTTGTCATGTGCCATCTAGGTCCCCGAACTCTTAAATGCATATTCGGATCCCTAAACTTGCTAACCTATGTCATCTAGGCCTAAAGTACCTAAAATACCCTTATGGCTGCTGATTCAAAATGAATTTTCATACTCTTTCTCTCCTTAAATTATTGCTGACATTACAATTCATGCAAAAGGATATAATTATTCTTATGCCCGCTGATGGGCAGCTACTTGTACCCATATATTTTACTCATCCATGACAACTTTAAGGAGTACCCATATATTTTACTCATCTGATATTTACTACAACCTCTGTTTAGAAATAGATGTCATTCTAACTCTGCGCATAGGAATTAATGAGAGGTGGAAAAGATGAGTGCACAGAAAACAAGGAGAGAGATAGAGATAGAAGTGTAATGAGAAGAGAGAAGGATGTATTGGGAAGAGAGGTGCATTGGGAAGTGGGAATTACATGTAATTTGAGAAAACTGGAGAAGTCTAGATGGCATGTAATTGTAACGGAGGGAGTAACTAATAGGTGGGCTGCGCAATTTGCACGGCTAGAATGTTGCATTATCTTATCTTATCAACATGATTAAATTGGAAATATGAGAACAAAAGAAAGTAAGTCCTAAGAAATTAATATTTATGGTCTAATTAAGAAAATCCAGTCTAATATTGAATTTTGTTTTTGTATGTACCAAAGAGGTGTTTTCAATCTTATGTTGTATTAAATAAACAGAGGCTCCTTTTGAAGCCATTTAATTCTAAGAAAATCTTAGAAATTACCAAAAAAACAAAACATCTATCCATCGATTTAGATGCTCGGCAAACTATAACCTATCAATAGTTACAAGCACGTTTGTTGGGGGCTTTGAATCAGCCCCCTATAGGTCTCAACGAGCACTTGACGCAATGCAAATGCAAGCTAATGTGGAAGAAGATTGGAAATAGTGGAGTGGCACGCAATGGGCGCATGATTCATTCCAACAGGAGAGAATGCCTGTAGCAAGGACACGGTTTTAATATTATGTGTCGGGGCCAAGTTACATTGTTGCCCCTAAGGGGAGAGCTATTATAAGAGCCTAACTCTGCCCGGTTAGAGGTAAAATGATACATTCACAGCCTCTGCTAGGGCGCACTTACTATATATGGCTTGCCCCTTATCCAAGTCTTTGCTCAGACTCCTCGAACAACAGTGCCATCATGACCACCTTTCTCTTGTCTCCCGAGTGAGCGCTTCCCCTAGAACCAGCAGTCAGAACGGTGTGGCCTGGATAATAGCGTGCACCCGTTCGTAGGACGCCGAAAGCTGTTAGGTGGGAACAGTGGACGTTACAGACGGCCAGAGCGGTAGCAAGCCTCCTCGGGCAGAGATCCTTAGGACGGAGCCTTCCATCCGTCCTCCGACTCCGCCCGCAGCTTCGACCCGCCTCTTAAGGCGAGCGTTCCCAGAGCCTTCGATTTCCCTGTGCACGGCCCCATTGGCACGGTGGTCATTTCCTGGGGGCCTGCCTCAGGCTCCCTATGGCACGAGCGCCCTTCGTTGTCGGAGGTCCTCTGCCAATGTTAGGGGACCTTCGACACGCCTATCTCTTCTTCATCGTCGGCTTCTTCTGGAGCCTAGTTTCGTCACTGTCGGAGGGCCCCTTCGACATAATCAAAGGTTCGTCCCCCAATACCGTTTATTCCTCCCCACCTTACCCTAGCCGTCTAAGATTAATGCCGCTTCATCTATGTGCTATCCTTGCATCTTTCTCTCCACCTCCCTCTTGACCTCATCCTCTTTCGTTGTTCCTCAGCAATTCATCAACATGTCTTCCAGCAGCCACACCTTTGAAGAAGCAAAGTGGGATGTGATCAGGGTGCATGGAGAGAGGAGCGAAGTACTACCGTGAGTTTACACCTTAAATTCATTGTAGGTCGAAACTCAAAATTGTGATATCAAAATACGGCTATTTGTAGATTGTTTTTTAGATAATAGGATGATTATATTAAATCCGCTCTTAAAAGAGAGTTACAGCCAAGCACATAGAGTCCTCATGAGGCGAATAGAATGCCGCATTGATGAAAAAGAATAACAAACAAAAGAATAAACAGCTCTTCGGTACAACTTTATTGTCGAAACTCCCGTGCCATGATGAATGGAGATTAAAGAAACCGCAACATCTCAAACCACGTGACGAGGTCATCGATTGCCGGAGAATAGATCAATGATCACCAAGTGGTCCAATCACCCAAAGTATGGGAGGGGATCGGAATCAGCCACCAACGCAGACAGATGATGCTTATCACCGCCATGTAGACGATGAGCACTGCCACTATGATCCGATTCACCAGAGTATGGAAGGAGAACCGGCCACCGAAAAAGCAAGCTCAATCAATGACGGATCAACAATGAATCCTGTCATCGCCCGTTTGGAGATTCACAACACGAAGGTGGGCTCAATAACAATGCCTTTAAGAAGGTGCATTACGCGGAGGACGCCATCGTTGTCTACAATGACGCTACTATTTGTAGATGGAGGTAGCAGAACAAAGAAAAGAAAAACCCAAATCGGTATATGAAAAGGGCTAAACATTTAATAAAAAATATATAAAAAAGCAGATATGCCAGTACAACACATCTAACTATTGCCTGGCAATTCATTGTCATTTCATATTTATACGTCTCTACTAAAACTAATCACGTATCCTTGCATCTCCAATACTCCGTTTCCTTTTAGTATACTAGCCCATGCTGAGGTACGTGTTGACAAACTAGTTTTTTTTAAGAATGTGTGAAGCACGTATTTCATTAAAAAGAAGAAAAGTTACAAAAGCTATTACAGGAGACTTGGAGGTCTCGAAGTAAACAACACACAACAACACGAAGAAAGAAAACGCTTGCAATTAGACACTAGCTCTAAGATCCACACGACCTAAACCTCCTCTACAAGCCCCACCTAAAAGATCCTCCGCAAGTTTCATGAATTTGAGAATGCACACAGATGTGCTCCATGATTTCCTTGGCGAGAACTGTCAGATCCCATTTTTGAAATCTGTTGTGCCTCATGTATTAGTCTCTGGATCAGTAGCTGATAAGCACAAGAACCACAGATATGATAATCACATGCATACTACGAATAGGTAAATAAGTATAATACAAGATATAGAACCTTTAGTCACAGTACGACAAAGATTCTTAACCATCCAAGTCCATTCGACTGACTAAAGGTGAAGCAGATAGCGGAAAACCATGGCCATTGCCACAAGCATACTTGGGAAGCAGAACCGAAAACCCAATCGTCGTCGTCTTATACAAAGTCTTCTCCTACTAAACCAACAATTGCAAACACATGAGTACATAAGGTACTCCGCAAACCCTACACTAATCAATGGTATATATACATGCATATTTGGTCTTAGCAAGGAACATGATCTATGATTCATTTGCAGCAAGCAAATGTTATGCAAGGTTCACTAAAGCAAGTGAAGCATTCATAGATAAAAAAGGGAATTTATTGTCAATATTTTAGTTGGTTGGCCCTAGGGGAGTATGAACATTCCCGTCAGTTCCTACATTTTAGTTGGGCCTACCTCAATGGTCTTACCAACCCAACACACTTGCCATCACTTTCAAACCACGGACTGACTGCGACCCACTCGCATGCCAAGGAATACAAGAGGTGGCTAATCAAAGCGAGCTCGTAACATAAATGTGTCATATGTCGTGAGAACATCCATCCCCATGAATTTTACTCTCTGCAAAGGTTGTACATCTTTTCCCACAAGCTACGCATCCTTAGCTAGAGGATACGTGACGCTTAGGCCCCGACTAGTCTCACAAGCCTACCACGACAGCAATAGGGACCCTGACACTTATTGTAAGTCTATCACAAGAATCGGTTATGTAATTGGCTGTAACTTCCTTCACCGATTATAGGGGCATTTACTCCCTGAGGCCCTATCTCCTGTTTGCCACTACCAGCCTCCAGGTGGATACCTACTTGCAAGAGACAAGAAGGTAGAGTAAGTCTTGCCCATATAGGTTATGTGGTTGTGCAAGATCATCATGTTTACGGTCGTAAGAATCGGTCCTTATGTGGCCGAGGAAGCACCATATTCCCACGCACACTGGGGGAGTATCACACCATCAACAATTCACTATTGTTCTTACCCTCAGATCCATCCCATCCCATCCCATGGTCATCATCACCATCACCATCACCTAAAACAGTTGTGCTACTCCCAACACCAATATCGTACAGACCAAGAAACTCATTTCAATGCATTTGTAAAAGAATAAGTATGTGAGTAAGGTGTGACAATGTAGAAACATTGCGAGGGCCCCTAAGCATAACTACTGGCTAGGTAAACATGCCATTATAGAAATGATTGAACTATCTTAGGTTTATCAAGGTGATGGGTAAACAAGGGTAATTCAAGGGTCCAGATATTCATGCATAACTAAGTCACATCATTATCAATAAGCAAGTAGGACAATAGCTACACAAGCAGTAAAATAACAAGTAATGCATGGTACGAGAGTCGGCCATATAGGTGCATTGCGTAAACAGTAGTGTCAATCATGATCAATGATAAGTAGAGCTTGCCTGATACATGCTATCCTATATTTAATCTCTTCAGCCGAGTCGATCTCTTCAAGTTCTTTCTCAAAGTTTGTATCTTTCGACTCGTCCTTGAGCTCAAATTCTTCGGCTTGTCCTTGAAGCTTAGATTCTTTTGGCTCTTTCTCGAATTCCAAGGAAGCTAGCGCATATATGGTATAAACAACTACCGCAAAAGAAATAAAGATCGAAAATAGCCAAATAAGATATGATTTAACTCTAAGAACCAATAGAAAACCATGAAGGACAGAAGGCACGAAACGTGTATGATGCAACAAGTTTTACTTTGAGAAAGGTTTTATTATCTTAAGAAGACTATTAGGAGAGATGCATCGAGCACTTCGGTTTTTGATGTGAAGAAATGATGCTAAACAATGAAAGTGCATGCTTGTATGTGTGAAGGTGGAAACGGGTGTGTGTATGTGTTCATCGTACATTTGGGCACTAAAGCTATATAAAGGTTCTTGCAACAATTTTACAAAGTGCAAGGTATTCTACTTTAATTGCTTCTATATATTAAGGCACTACCTAATGTTGATTAGCTAATATATAATTTACTAACTTAGTTATTAAGATAAACTAGTACAGATCTGCTGATTTATGATGAAATTACTGTAGATCCGTCACTATTTTGGGATTTTTCCCGTTTCCAGCCAACTTTATGAGTTTTTTCGTGGTCCGTCACTAATAAGCCGTATTTGTGAAGAAAAAACCGTATAAATCAGTGAACAGTATCGTCTGGTGCCGTCGGTTGACTGTTTGGGTGGCCGATTCGTCACTAAAAATCCCCTTGCGAGGACGGCGACCAACGGGGACCCCAATTTTCGTCATAAACCCCACCTACGGACGTTTCTGGCCTACGTGGCATCCCAGTCAGCAAGCGAGTCCCCACGTGTCAGGCCTCACGGAGCCCACGATCAAATCATTTTCGTCAGTAATTTCGTTTGACCGCGTATAATGCCACATGGCGCACCGTGAAGCACTCTGCGAGCCCACATGTCAAGCATCGTGGGGCCCTTGGTCAAGCCATTTTCGTCACTTCTTTTGTTTGACCACGTAAAATGCCACGTGGCCGACAATCAAGCACTATGCGAGCCCACATGTCAGGCACCATGGGGCCCACAGTCAAGCCATTTTCGTCAATGATTCTGTTTGACCGCGTAAAATGCCATGTGGCGGACCATGAAGCACTCTACGGGCCCACATGCACTAGTACAGATCTGCTGATTTATGACGAAATTACTGTAGATCTGTCACTATTTTGACGGTTTTTCCCGTTTCTGGCCAACTTTATGACGATTTTCGTGATCTGTCACTAACAAGCCATATTTGTGATGAAAAACCGTATAAATCGGTGCACAGTATCGTCTGGTGCCGCCGGTTTACTGTTTTGGGCGGCCAATTCATCACTAAAAATCACGTTGCGGGTACGGCGACCAACGGGGACCCAGTATGCGTCAATGCAAGTCTTGAGTTGTCCAACAGGAACGAACACACTGTTTAGCATCAACAGGATCTCACCTTCTAATATCTCTATATGATAAGTGTGTGCAAATCAGAACCATGAAAAGAAACGGAAAAAAAAGAGTAAATCAGAACTCTTTGTTGATTTTACAGGATGCCATGCATGGAGTTTTTCTCAGCAAACGAAATACCACAAGCAGAGCAAATCAGATCTAAAGGACGCAACAGCAGAGTAGTAGTTGGAAACTGGAGAGCACTTGCTGCGAAAGGCTCCTCTTCTGTGCATAAAAGATGCATGTAGACTAGACAGCAGTCTACAAAGGCTCCAATGTTCTATTCCCGAAATTCTGGCATTTGAATCTTGTGAGAAAAGTAGCAGTGCCGCACTGCTGCCTTCCTATTGGCTGCTTACTGGCATTGATTCAAGTTAGCTACTAGGGGCATGCATAGTAGTCCTAGTTGTCGATGTTAATTCCTAATATCTTTTTTCCTTGAGATTCTGCACGCACATGTGAGGGTCACGTGCATCTGCTTGGGTTTTGTGTTCCTGCTAATTCCCCTCGAGATTCTACTTTGCGCATATTATTAAAACCTCCCTCCTTTTGTTATTCTGCAAGTTGCAAATACTAAAATCAGTTAAGTCCCAGAAAACAAAAATGTAACAATTACCCTGTCCATAAACAACTTGAAGTTCTGTATGATGCCACAGCTAGCATAGGAACTTGAAGATAGTGCAACCACTACATTAGATAAACCTCGACGCATGAAAACTTACGAATAGGAGATTTACATCAAGATCTAGGCTTACTTACAGCTTGAAGACGCAAGCAGCTGAGCTATATTATACAGTTTTCAAGAAATAAAATAAACCCAAGCACAGTGGAATCCGATGCGTTCTAGCAACGAAACAAATGCGAGACGCGTTGTTATTGCCATTATCACAAGGTGCCCATTTGCCATTCAGCCCATTCTTACTAAATGTAAACTGAATGCTACAGACCAATTTAACCAATGACTTACCTTCCCATGTCCCCTCCATCCGATCTGCACGGCGAAGGGTTCCTCGCGCAGACCACACACCTTTCGCTCTCCAGCTCCCAAGTGGTCTCCTTCCGCCGCGCGCCGCGTCCCGGCGGCAGGCGGGGCGGCCAGCGAAGCGACGGCGAAAAGCGGCCATGGAAAGTGGACCGAGGAGAAGTGACGGCAACTCTGAAACCTTTGCACGGTCAGATGGGCCTTCAAGCCACCGCTGTTCACGAGATGGCTACGACAGCGAAATCACTCTGGTATACAACAGGCCTTGTGGGCTTCGTGGGCTGAATAACAGAATTTGAATTTGTCTTAGAAAATAGTAACGGACAACTTTTAGAGAAAAGGAAAGAAAAATATCAACAGAAAGAAGGAACAAAACGACAAGTCGTTGAGTTCACTTCGAATATAATTTGACTAGAGCGATGAATAGCTGAGCTCGTCAACTGGAATATGAGCCTATGGGGTGTTTGGCTGTAGAGCTACCTCCAACTCCAATACTCTAGAATTTGTATCACTGCTTAATTGCAGTTTCCCTCTTGTTTCCTGCAGGTTCTAATGTCTCGTTAGGCTTTCAACTGTCAGTGGTCACAACTTGAGAAAACTTTTTGCTGATTCTACTTCTACCCGCTGTCCCTGCATGATCGGAATGTGCAAATCAGGCATGTGTTATGAGATGAGAAAGGACCGAACTCTGCGAATTAATTGGATGCTATGGAGCTAACTATAGCCACTAGCACAATGTGAGCTGAAAGGATACAATAGCAGAGGAATGGTTGAAATCATCATTTCTTGCAACATGTGAATACTTGAGAACCTTGTGTAAAATATGTGGACTAGACTACAGTCTACGAAGGCTTGACCTCTTTTCGCAATATGATGGTGATGAGTTTTTCGTCGAAAAAAATGAAGATCATGACTCTGTTATTACGTGTCGATTAACACCGCAAAACGCTGGCTGCTTATGTGCACCGACTTTTCTTGTCAGATAAAGGAAGTTTTCACTCTCATTGGTTAGAGGCATTATCCTAGTTGGTGCCTTGGCAGTGTTAAGTGTTTCCCTTCAGATTCCACGAGCACATGTGAAACCAGCGTGTTGTTCCTGGTTTCATTGTTACAAATGCCACCATATCTTGCCAATTCAGAGAATTTTGCCACCATATCGTGTTGAAGAAAATCGTCATTTCATCACGGCAAAGTGAGGAACGGTTTGCACGGCATGCAGCGTACCAGTGGGAAATAGAAAACGGGTCTAGGAGCCCTCGCATCGTCCTCCCAGGGCGATACGGGCGGCGACCCCAGCCCACCAGCTCTCGATCCTCCTCTCTCCACCCATCTCGCCGTCGCCGGAGCCGGCAGGCGCGGCACAACCCACGCTGCAGCAAGGATGGCGGCGGCGGGGTCATTTTCCTCCCGTTTCCCTTCCCCTTTTTCCGGATCTCGCATCCATGGCGGCTGCCAATCCAATCACGAGTGGATCAGGTGCGCTGCTGCCTTCCCGTGTCTAGGATCGGCGGCGGCGCTGTCCACGATGCGATCTGCTCGGTGATTGGGGGTGACGACGCCGGTGCGGGCCTGATACGCGGAGTCTCGGCAATGGCTGCAAGGCCCGGCTCCGGATGCGGGCCTGATGCGGCAGCGGCTCCGCGTTGTGGGTGGCCGAGGCGCGTCTGCCGATTCGCGGCCACACGTTCCGGCATTGTCCTTCGTCCTTCATCGTCATCAAGTCCTGTCAGGGGATTGGCGGCACCGGAAGATCAAGCGGGGGATGCAGATCAGAGGCAGTCAAGTCTGCATTTGGGTTATGTCAGTATGATCTCTGAATCAGCTCAGTACCTGTTATCATTTTGGTAGTCAACGTGGAGAAGATACGAAGATTGCAATTCTTATGGAGTCTGCAGCAACATTGGCCTGTGGTGGCTAAATCCTCGCTTAGTTCGGGAGAGGCCACTCAGCCATGGGCATAGTTGTTTGCTGACTTCTCGGACTTGCCTCTTGGGAGCACAAGGACATGATACAAGGTTTCTTCAGTTCATACAAGAATGCTTCAACGTCAGAAATGGGTGCAGCGAAAGCATCGCGTAGAGCGCGGGGAGGTGTTTCACCTTCGCACAGTCTGACTTCGTTCTTTTGTATGATTTTGAAGATCGTGCAGTGAAAGCGTCGCGCATGTGCGCGGGGAGGCATAAAACCTCCGTACGACCTTGTCTACTGGAGTTCGGATGTAAGTGATGAAGTATTGTTTAAGCGGCGACAACATTCCTGCGGGGAGGTGTTTTCTTCGGAGGATAAAAGTACAGCTGCAACAATAGTGTTTTGATTGACACCATAGGATTTTGGAGGTGCTGAGCTAGATGATAGAGTCTACTTTGTTTTTAGGTGTTTTAGGCTGATTTATATCGGCTCACCTAGGTGTTCTATGTAAAGGCTAAATGTACCTTTGTTGTGCAGAGGCCGGAACTTTATTTCACCTCGAAATAATAAAAGTTTCCTTTATCTAAAAATTCAGAGAATTTTTTTAACGTCAGTCAGACTGTTACACATTATACTGTAGGAAAGAGGAGCAATTGTCCAGCTTTTTTTTAGGAGAGCACAAAGAGACACAGAAGTCAGGGGACTTTACAATTAACATCGAGAACTTGCATATTTCAAGCTTGAGTATTTCCTATAAACAACATTGAATGCACTACTTAAACAGTAGGTATAAATCTGAAGGTCTTGGTGAAGAGAGGAGTACGTACACTGGTTCACACATTTGGCTCCACCGCGTATTGTGTGTGAACCATGCTCCACTGCACATTTTCAAACCCGAATCCTAAACTATTGCCTGGCAAACTCTTGTGCTAGTAGTGTCTCCACTCTCGAGAGAAGCTCAGCTAGTTTATTTTTCCTATACCTCGTCAGAAGAAAAGAAATCCAGAGAAAAACAAACGCGACCGACTTTTTCTTCCATCCAACCAGATTTCCTCCTTTTGTTATTTAGCAAGTTGCAAATACTAGTAGAAACAATTAAGCCCAAGAAAAACAACTTGAAGTTCTGTATGCTGCTAACCAGCATAGGGAACATCAAGTTGTGCAACCACTGCATTAGATAAAACTTGACATATGGAAACTTACGAGGAGACTTACATCAAGATCTAGGCTTACTTTGCAGCTTGAAGACACAAGAAGTGCCGCAGCTGAGCTATACACATTTCAAGAAATTAAATGAACCAAAGCACAGTGGAATCCGAGGCGAGCTAGCAACGAAACAAAATTCAGCACCAGATCCGCTTTTCAGTTGTCACCACATGGCTAAAGCAAGGAATCCGAGACGCATTCTTCTTGGCATCATCTCACGGTGCCCATTTTCGATTGTTACTGGAAGGAAACTGGACTCTACCGAACAAATTAACCAATGACTTACCTTCCCATGTCCCCTCCATCCGCTCTGCGCGGCGAAGGGTTGCTCGCCCAGACCACACATGAGAACCATTCTTTGCTCCTTCGGCG
This sequence comes from Eragrostis nindensis, assembly GCA_012490785.1. Classification (NCBI taxonomy): domain Eukaryota; kingdom Viridiplantae; phylum Streptophyta; class Magnoliopsida; order Poales; family Poaceae; genus Eragrostis; species Eragrostis nindensis. Next base: position 346,937 of record JAAXCT010000487.1, on the reverse strand, counting down.
CCCCGGTGGTCTCCTTCTGCCGCGCGCTGCCTCCCGGCGGCAGGTGGGGCGCCCAGCGACGGCGAAGAGGCGGGCATTGAAATGGACCAAGAACAAGTGACGGCAACTCAGAGGGAACCTTGCGTGTTGGATGGGCCTTCGGGCCACCGCTGTGCGTTAGATGGGCTACGGCCAGCGAAAGCTCTCTCTCTAGTAAACAACAGGCCTCGTGGCCCGAATACAGAATTTGAATCCGCCTTAGGCCTCGTTCGGTTCATATAGGAACCATTCATAGCATGATTCATTCCAGGACAGGAACAAGTGGTTCCATTTGTGTCACTCAATCCTTGTTCCAATGAGATGGATTCGTTCCGCAGGGTGGATGACATGGCTGCGTTCCTAGCGGATTTAAGGCAGGAATTGCCATTCCGACGCATGTTCCTAAAGCTATGACATTGTGGTAGTTTCCTCGATTAGTGTTGTATATTTATGTGCATATCTAGTATATGACACTAGTTGATCCCTTCTCATAATCGATAATGCCGTAGTTCCCCATTGCATTATATTTGCCGGCATTGTGTCCTTCACCTCTGCGCTAGGACTTCATCCAGATTTACGTGCTTACCTACGACTCCTTCTTATAGATTATAGTAGGTTATTCTATACTCATATACCCTGTCTTATTCCTATCGTGCAGTGGCAGTGGTCAGTGGACAGTTGAGTAGTTGACAGCAGTGCAGAGTCAGTGGACGGATTTAGGGCCAAGCCCCTGATCCTATCTTGTGGCAGTCTGCTTGTCAGTGGACGGGTTGGTGAGCCAAGCTCACTCGCCCTATCTTGTCTGCAGTCCAGCTAGCAGAGATGGCAGGAGGCAGAGGTAGAGGCAGGGGCAGAGGAGATCGTGACAAGGGAGGGCAAGGCTCCAGATCCACCGCCCAAGAAGAAGCAGAGGACCGGTGATCCTGTTTGGGATCGAGCTCTCAGGGCAGCAGCAGTGGACCTACCCTCTGGCAGAGACACAGGTTTCCAGATCAGGGACACAGCTACAGGAGGACAGAGGGAGACAGTGAGGAGGTCTTCCAGACAGAGGACTCCAGTGCAGCGGACTCCGACCACCTGTGAGGTTGGCTCGTCGAGGACCGCGCAGTAGCAGCCAGAGGCAGAGGAGGAGAGTTCTTCTAGCTCTAGTGACGGACCTCCAGAGGTCACTGAGGCAGACAGGCAGAGGATGAGAGAGAGGTTCTGTGCACTGAACAGGAGTGCCTCTCTCCAGGACATACTTGCTGAGGACGCTCTCAGGCTGCCAGGCCCAGTTCTCAAGAAGTTCAGGAGAGTGACAAAGGAGTCTTGGGTACCTCCTAGGAGAGATCCAGCTGCTGGAGGTTGTTTCTAGACACTGCTGCAGCAGAGGATAGCAGCAGGGCTAAGGAGACGACTGCACTCAGACGAAGCTGAGAAGCTCTTTATTACTCACCAGCACTGCAGCATACAGGCTGCCACCAGAGGTGCCGGGACAGACTTCACTCAGCACTTGTCCTACATCCCGGGCCTTGATGAGATCATCACCAGACCTATGAGATATGATTATGACATAGTGATGGACTTCTATGCTTCTCTATAGATAGCCCCAGATCGCTCAGCTATTTGGTTCATGCTCAGAGGGCAGCCCCACAGGCTGACGAAGGAGAACCTTGTGGAGGCACTCGAGACCATCCAGTACGAGACCAGAGTGTTTGAGCTTGCTCACAGAGGAATGGAGCCTCCCCGCAGACCTCTTGGGGGGCACTTGCCGAGTGATGATGATATGAGCATAGCCTTCCCACCACCTCACCCGGAGAACTACAGCCGAGCTCACACCAGACTCACACACGAGGGCAGAGTTCTCAGGAGTATTCTGTGCAGGACTATTGTTCCCAGGAGTGGATACAAGGATCAGTTCTCTATCCTTGCACAGTGGATTGTCATGATGATGCTGACTTGCTGAGGCACAGAGGTTTTGACTTGATGGACTTGATTTTGTGCCAGATGGAGGATATTATTGCTGAGAGCATCGCTGCTCGACACTTGGCCTTTGGACCTTTGATTTGCTATATACTGAGGAGGTTAGAGTTGTTGACTCAGGAGGAGTACGATCACCTGCCCAAGGTGACTACAGCTTACACACCCCTTCCTGCCTCCAACAGACGGGTTGCTGCCCGAAAGTCAGCCCCACAGGAAAGTTCTTCACAGGGGCTAGGTGACACAGCTACAGAGACTGAGCAGCATATACAGACTGGTAGTCACATCGAGTCCATTCCTGAGGTCGTGACACCGGACTCTAGAGCAGGACCTTCAGCCTCTGCTACAGCTCCAGCACAGACAGACTCACTTCTACGCGCAGAACTTGCAGAGATCCGTAGAGAGCTCCGGAGTTAGAGAGAGGACAGGGACAGGGACCGACAGATGATGGACAGCATGATACTCACTCAGAGAGAGATAGCTACTGGTTTGTCCTCGATGTTCACAGGTTTTGAGATGATTGCTCAGACTCTTCGTCTTTTTGGACAGGCAGTACCTGGTCTTCCGTCGTTCCCTCCTCTCACTTTCCAAGGTGTGCTGCCACCAGACACGCTCCAGTTTCAGCAGCAGCAGCAGTTTGCTCAGGCACAGGCAGGACAGTCAGTCAGCCAGGGACAGTACTTCAGCACCTTACTCACGGCTCCCATCTCACCTGCTGGTGCACCTACAGCGGGACTGTCAACGCCCACGTTTGCTGGTTTGACAGTGTAAGATCAATGAACCTAAAGCATGGTTCATAGGTTTTGGTGATTGATGTCAACATGGTCAATGGGACTAACAAGGTTTGCTAGTTTGCAAGATGTCTAGTCTCATGGATGTAGTGATGCACTATTAGAGTGGCAACACCTCAAAGGTTGCAAGGAAGATGATAAAGAGGAGAAGTGAACATGAAGAGTACTCTACGCACATGAGGTAAGAGACAAGGTGAGTATGTCATGTGTCCCTCTATGTATCTTATGCCTTGACATACTCTTGATCATCATATTGGTCTTGCCTTATATCTTATACTATGATGATCTTGTTCCTTATGTGATGATGTAATTGTGCTAGTTCTTGATACATAACCTATGCACATTATATGATGCTTCGGTCGGGTTATCCTTTGTGACAACTAGATCATTGTGACTAACATCTTTGGATGTAGGAAAGGTGTTCATGCATATTATTTAGGTCACATGAAGAAGCTTCGTTGATGGATCACGACAAGGATCAAGGACTTGATAGAGGTCACGGTTGAGGAGATGGATCAAGACTAAGGACATGCTAGATCCAAACAAGTGTTGGCTTGGTGTAGATGTAGGCTTGAGTCTATAGGAAAAACCAGACTATCAAGGGGGATCGAGTCGTTTCTCTTAGGTCACACTAGTGGTAGAAGTGAGTGGATGCTCAAAGAGTCTCTCAGGCACTAGGGTGACAGCAGAGGAGAAGATGAGCCAAGTGTGAAGAAGTTTGGAAGCAAAAATCGAAGAAATGATCAAGTTTAAGCTTCAGCGGTGAAGACCGGACGGTACGGTCAAGCAGACCATATGATACGGTCTCTAATGGAGTTCCAGACAGAGAAGACAATTTTCTGGAAGCTGAGGAAATGAAGATCGTACCATTGACCGTAAGGTACGGTCATAAGACCGTATGGTACGGTCTCTACAGGCAGAAGGAACAGAGAAGATGCAGTTTCTGTTGGACGGAAGAAAAGGAGACCGTATGGTCCGGTCCTAGAGACTGTATGGTACGGTCCTCAAAATGAAGATGAGCTCATGGTCTCTGTGTAGAGCTTTTCACAAGTTTTCCAACAAGTACAAGATCGCGAAAATCGGAGTTCGGAGTCAAAAGTTATGGTCGAAACAAGATGTAGCAAATCTGGAGGAGATCGTATGGTACGGTCATGAGGACCGGACGGTCCGGTCAACATTTCGATTTGAAGATGGCCGTATCTGGAGATGAGCCCAAAAGGAAAGTTGTGGGGAATTTTAAGAGCTTTCCATTGATATGTGGTACACCTCCATCGAAGTTCGGAGCAAGGAGTTATCGCTGTAATACTGCAAGCTGTCCTGAGGAGACCGTACGGTACGGTCCTCAAAGGACAGGACGGTACGGTCCTTATTGTGACTGGACACTTTTGGGGCAACGGCTAGTTTTTGAGTGGCTATAAATAGCCGGTTGCTTGGCCCTTTGGGGTGCCTTTGGCCATTATTATCAGTGGGGAAACATAGTGGAAGCCAAGAGAAAGAAAGAGAGGCACTTGGGGAAGATTTGGAGAGGAATCTTGGTGCTTGAAGATTGAGAAGAAGAAGAAGCTTAGTGCTTGAGAGGGTTGAGAGCATCCATCCACCTCTAGGACTAGTGTGGTCATAGGGAAGCGGTCTTGGTTTGTTACCCTTGGTCTATGGCAAGGCCTAGACCGGTTAGGCGTCGGTGTTGAGCTTGCCAAAGAGAGTGTGGAAGCCGACACAAGTTTGTACACGGTCTTGGAGCTTCCCGTGCGAAAGAAGCATCACAGTGGAGCGCCCTTTGGCACGCATCAAGTGCGGAGCTTTACCTTCGAAGGAGTACCTGGGAGAAGCCCGGTGGGACGTGCCCGCGACTTCACTCAAGAGCGGTGGATGGTCCCAAGGAGGAGAGCATTGCCGGTGTGCGGTGGGGTGAAGCCCGCGACTTCACTCGAGGAGTGAAGCGTGCTCTTGGGGACATCACCTGCTGGAAGAGTGTCGTGTGCTCTAGAAGGGATCGCCATAGAGCGGAGGGACGGGGTCGAGACTCCGGCGGGAGTGACCCAACGTGAACTAGGGGAAGGCGCCATCCTTCCGATACCACGGGAAAAGTCGATGAGCAATCTCTTACTCTTACTCTCTACTACTTGCACTTACTATCTCGTTTATCTTATATGCATGTGGTAGACCTTGTGCTTATCATATGATTGCTTGATGATTGTTTCCGTGTGCTAGCTCTATGTTATCTCTAGTGATATGCGCTTTCCTTATGTGTACCTACTTGCTCATAGCTCATACACTTGCTTGACACCATCTAGTGATCTTGTTATGCTTTATGTTGTATCTATCTTGTTGTCATGATCACTAGCTTGAGCTTTCCCATGTGTTACTTGTATGCATGCTAGTTTGTTTGTCTATCCATCATATACACTAGCATGTGTAGGACCTACTTGAGCCTCCGTATGTGTTATCTATATACATGCTAGATTGCTTGATTGCCTTTACCTTATACACTAGCATGTGTAGGACTTGTTGAGCTTATCTTGTATATTGTCATAAGCTAGGTTGTTCTTATATGCTCATGTATGTCTTGCCCCTAGCTTGTACAAGTCCTAGCACATGGTTATCCTTGCTTGATCACTATCACACAGTGCACATGTACTCGCTAGTTATGTATCCTTTACTTGTGCATTTAGCTAGAGTAGCTAGAAGTGCAAAAAGTTTTAGTTCATGGTGTGCCCGATTCACCCCCCCCCTCTCGGTCACATGTTCCTTACAGACAGGAGAGGCAGGCCCTTCACACCAGTACCAGTCTTTGTCGGGCCTCTCCATGACACCGTCAGCACTTCTAGCTGCCACAGCTCCGACCTTCTCACCGCTACAGCTGACGAGTCCTTCCTTGTGTCACCACTGCCTGCTCGCACTCTTGACTTTGGCACAGTAGCACAGACTGCCTCTGTTCAGACCTACTCTGTGTTGACAGCTTCACAGGCAGAGATAGTGTCTACTACAGTGGTGACAGCAGCAGTGGAGCAGACAGCTCCCCCCAGGACTCCATCACCACCTCAGGCTTTTGAGTACACAGGCACTTCTCCAGAGCAGCAGCAGCTACAGCAGCAGGACACCACCTCAGCTTCAGAGCCCACTGTGACCACTACTGCTGCACCACCTCCTCCAGCCTCCAACGCGTAGAATAGCAGTCTTTCTCTTTCTTTTTGGTCATTGGTGCCAAAGGGGGAGAGAGATCTTGTATAGGTCCAGGGGGAATAGTGGAGTGATCTTATGTTCAGGGGGAGTATGAGAGAGCTTTTGTCTAGGGGGAGTCCATTTGCTACTTTGTTTTGTATATTCTTTTGGTACTTCGTGGTTCTTGTTGAGCTTGGTCTTCTTTTGCCTGTGTTTAGCTCATCAAGAATGCACTTTGGTTGTTTTCTTACACTTGCTCGTTATCTATATATCCTGTATATTGCTCTGAGTTTGTGTATACTAACCTGGATGTGCTTCCTTGTATCTGTCTTACCAGGTTTCCTCTCTTTGTGATGATATGTGCACTAACTTGCTTTTGCAGGATTATCTTATAATCTTATCATTACAGCTTTATGGTCATAGCTCTTGCTCTTATACTCTATATATCACCAATGTGCTCTAACTCTATTTTGCAGGTGATACCCTTATGAGCTATGACTATCTTGATATCCGTTTTACTTGCTTCTCGTTCATATCCAATCTTCTCGATCACTCTTGCGCATTCCTTTCTTTAACTTATGATATGTGTTATCACCAATCACCAAAAAGGGGGAGATTGTAAGCTTCATGGCCATTGGAATTCGGAAACCCCAAAGGTATGAATGTTTTGGTGATTGAGTGACCATATTGATGTGACTAACATTTCCATGCAGGATACATTAATGGTCATGTCAAGGAAGCGTCGTCTCACAAACCCTATCTTTATCGACGACTCGGTGATTGGTTGCCTCGACAATCGGATCGAGAACTTGATGGAGTCAAGGTTGAAGATGGATCAAGGCTAAGGACATGATAGATCCAAGCAAGTGTTGGCTTGGTGTAGATGTTAACTTGAGTCCATAGGAAAAACCGGACTATCAAGAGGGATCGAATTGGTTCTCTTAGAGCACACTAGGTTACAGATCATATGAATGCATTGTGAGTCTCTTGAGGGCTAGGGTGGCTGAAGAGAAGAGGAGGAACCAAGAACGGAGAAGTTGGAAGCAAGGATCAAGAGTAGATCAAGTTTTCAGCTTATGAAGAAGAGACCAGACGGTACGGTCCTAGGGACCGGACGGTACGGTCTTCATTGAAGATCCAAACAGAGAAGAGAAGTCTCGGGATGCTGAGAAAATGAAGACCGGACCATTGACCGGACCATACGGTCTGTTGACCGGACGGTACGGTCATCAGAGGAATTCTATACAGAGAAGATGTTTCCTCGGGTCTCTGGAGAAATGAAGACCGGACTACTGATCAGACGGTACGGTCCTAGGGATCAGACGGTCTTCATTGGAGAAGTTCAGACAGAGAAGAAGAAAATGGAGAAATGCCCGGAAATGAAGACCGGACCATATGGTCAGATGGAGACCGGACGGTACAGTCCATGGTACGGTCCTTATATTTCCTAGGCACTTTTGAGCAACGGCTAGTTTTGGGTTGGTAGCCTATAAATAGTTGGTTGCTCGCCCTTTGAGGGGTCTCTTGGCCATTGTGGGAGTGCAGGAAACTCAAAAAGCCAAGAGGAAGGAGGGGAAGCACTTGTGAAGGATTTGGAGTGATCCTAGTGCTTGAGAGAGTAGCAATTGCATCCACTTGATCTCTAGGCTAGTGTGAGCTTGAGAGAGTCACTTCGGTTTGTTACTCTTGGTCTATGGCAAGACCTAGACCGGTTAGGAGTCGGTGTTGAGCTGTCCAAGGAGATTGTGGAAGCCGACACAAGTTTGTGCACGGTCATGGAGCTTCCCGTGTGAAAGAAGCATCACTAGTGGAGCGCCTTTTGGCGCGCATCAAGTGCGGAGCCTTACCTCCAGAAGAGTACCCGGGAGAGAGCCCGGCGGGACGTGCCCGCGACTTCACTCGGATGGTGAAGTGTGCTCTAGGAGGGATCGCCATCGAGCGGAGGGACGGGGTTGAGACTCCGGCGGGAGTGACCCAACGTGGAGTAGGGGAAGGTGCCATCCTTCTGAGACCACGGGAAAAACATCATGAGCATTCCTATCTCTATCTCCTTTACTACTAGCATTTACGCTTCCTGTTGACGGCTGTTAGAGCAAGAATTTACCGTCAACCATCTGCACTCTTTTACCTAAAATCCATCACCAAAGGTAGACTTAGATCTTTAAACTAATGATTTCCACAAGTCTTGGTGAATTTGTGAGTGCAGGTGTATTTCATATGAAAACGGGGAAAATGAAGCATAAAAGGCCGACTTCGCAAACACCGAATTTCCCGGAAGAAAGATATCTCCTATAAAGCCCAAAATCCCAATAAGAAGGCTTCAAGTCCACCCATAGCAGGTGGATCAGAGGAAGAGGCAACCAGGGGAACCCACCAGAGAAGGCCCGGGCCCAGAGGGGCCAGCCACAGGTCGGCCGACCCCAAACCCTAGGTCTGCCGACCCCCTGTGGTGGCCCTACTGGCCCATCTTCCTATGGCGGTTCCCAATCAACGTAGCAAGGTCGGTTCTGCCTGCAATCAATGCCATCAATGCCGGGAACCGCCTCAAGTTACCGACCTTCCAAGGCTATAAATAAAGGGGCACCCCCCTCCTTTCAAGACATCACAAGAATCTCAAGAGGAGAGCACCACTCCTACATCTCAGGCCTAGAGCCTCTTGTACAGTAGTAGAATAGGGGAGAGGGCAAGGATCAAGAGAGGGATAGCTTTGTTTTAGTCATTTCCTTATCTTGTACCTTGAAGGATATTTATCTTATTAATAGTTCGTCGTTCGTTCTTAGTTCGTTCATCGTTCGTTCATCGTTCATCGTTCGTTCTTAGTTTGTTTGTCATTCGTTCATCGTTCGTCGTTCGTTCTTGGTTTGTTCATCGTTCGTTCTTCGTTCGTCGTTCGTTCATAGTTCGATCGTTGTTATTATTCATAAGATTAGTATTCATGGTGATATTGATCTAGCGAGCTTTACATACTAGTTGTTATTCTTGTTATACTTGTTTACGGGATCATCGCTCCGCGAGGGGTGCTCTAGCCTTCCAGATTGGTACCAGGACCGGGGTTAGAGTAGTAATCGACGGCATAGACGTGGTGTCTAGGCTAGAGGTGACCTTTGTTTGCAGCGTGCCCCACGGTTTGTAGAGGTAGGCGGCAGGTGGTGACAGCCCTGTCCGTCCCGTGTAATCCTCCACGTTCGGGTTCGTCGTAAAGCTACAGGCTGGCGTGACTTGGCAGACCAGGTCTATACCAGTGCTCGAAGTAAACAAGTAGAACTTGAGTGCGATCGTCCTGCAGGACAACTAGATCTTTATTCATCCTCTCAATTCTATACTACTACCATTCTTGTTGTCCTTGGGTAAAACTAACCTTGCTGCAGATTATCACCGTTCCTTGGGGAAAATAAATACGATACCTTGGAATACTCCCGGGTGAAGTGCTACAACGGTATTCCGTGCGCTTGTGGATTTATTCATGATGTAAGAAATACCAACACTTCCGCATTTACTTTTGTGCTAATAGAATTGCGTGATAGGTTGTCTTTTGTTACTTGGTAGAATTGCTTGTTAGAGTGTTGCTCTTTGCTAGACTAGATTGTGTGCGCGCATCGCTGGCTTCTTGTCTTCACTATATCTAGTCTTCCTTGCTTCACACCTCAAGTACGTTTGGGAGAAATTATTGAGACACCGATTCATCCCCCCCCCCTCTCGGTGCCCTTGATCCTTTCAGTAGGTATTAGCCTTTGAAGTGGTAAACTATGGCCAGCAACCAAACATGCATTTTAGTGCTTCGGACCAATGTACTATTGGTATACTGACTTACAGAGTTCAGGAATATAGACACAGTGAACTAATTTCAATTTTTGACATATGTGATAAAAAACACTCACATAAGGATGTCCCTAGCTAACTAAATTCTGAAAAGGATTCCCGCTTTGGAACTCAAGCGTTGACTCTGCAGATTTTTTTAATGCGAATGAAAATATCTCATATAATTATTCCAAAATGGATGATAAAACGTCTATGCTGTTTCATCATTTTGGTATCAATTACAACTGTAATCATTTTCTTCAGTTGTCTTTTTGTTTTGTCGGTTTGTATTTAGCATACTAGCGAAGATGTCTTCTAATTTGGATCTCGATAATGCACAAATATTTATTAAAAAATTTGAGCGCAATACCTATATTATATTATTTAGTAGTCTAGTTATTCATTCACAACAGAAGTTAACCAATATCATTAATTTTGCTTTATAGATTATTAGTGGATGAAAGTTTCTTCAGTCACCATAAACTCAACTACACAGTTTTTCGGTAACTCTCACATACGTGCGGTCGCCACTACGATATCACCAACTACCCTTGCATGCGAAATGGGAAAAATAATTTGAATGCGTGATGTCCATATAATTTATTTTGATTTGAATTAATACTCATATGCTGCATCTGACCAAGAAGAGAATGCTAGACGAAAAAACTAATGCACCATTGGCTTTAACCTGCTTGCTGGACCGATCCATGGACGTGGTACTTAATTGGTTGAACTGTAGGACATGCCACTTGTGAGCTAGTTCATCCATTTTTTTTCTCCGACAACGAACCCAGCTGGTTGTTCATGTTACACTGGGGATGTGTGAAAACAACTGTTAGTACGATGTTAGGGAGAACATTGCATGAGGGAATGGATACAGATGAAGGTGACGAAAAGTTTATTGAAATGTTTTCACACAAAACACTCAAATGGTACATTGACATTTGACAGTAGAGGAAAGAGCGATTACACATGATCGATTCGACGGGAAGTAATTACAAACCGTGAGAAAATTAACCAGAAACCCTCAGCACAATGCACAACAGATTGATAATCGTAGATCGATCGTGACATGTCTGTGCTTAATCAGCTAAGTGATGGTGCGGCCGCCGTCGATGCAGATGACCTGGCCGGTCATGTAGGACGCCGCCGGCATGCAGAGGAATGCCACCATGGACGCCACCTCCTCCGGCTCGGCGATGCGCCCCATCGGAAGCCGCGCCATCTCCTTCTTCACCAGCTCCGGATCGATCCCCTTCTGCTCATCAATACATCCATCAGTTAACTGTGTGATTGAGTCTACACTAATCATGTGCTACTAACAACTCTGGCGAGACGATGAACCGACAAGAATCTATTAAGCTTACGTCAGCGCTGATGTCAGTCTTGACTCCTCCCGGCGCGACGCAGTTGACCCGGATGCCGTCGCGGGCCCACTCGGCTGCGAGGCTCCGTGTGAGCTGGTTCATGGCGCCCTTGGTCATGGAATAGACAGACAGCGCCGGGAGGCCGATACAGTCGGCGATGGAGGAGATGTGCACGACGCCGCGGCCGCCGGCGACCGTGGCGCCGGCGAGGAGCGGGTGCGCGAGCTGGGTGAGGTGGAAGCACGACTCGATGTTGATGGCCATGATCCGCGCGTAGTCCTCGCCGGTGCATTCCGACGCCGCCTTGAACATGGACTGCCCCGCGTTGTTCACCTGGATGCACCAAGATTATGTGTTTTTTTAATTCCTTGTGATCGATCTTGTCACGTAGCATAACATGCATGCAGAGTGAGTACTAATTAAGCAAGTGATGATGATGATGATGAAGAAGAAGAAAAAGCTTGTTACTTACGAGGATGTCGAGCTTGCCGCCGAAAGTGGCCTTGACGGTCACGGTGTCCATGAGGGCCTCGCGGTCGGCGCGCACGGCGACGTCGCAGACGGAGACGGTGACCTGCAGGCCCTTCTCGGCCCACTGCCGGCGGCACGCCTCCAGCGCCGCCGCGTTCCGGGCGCACGTGTGCACCCGCACGCCGAACCCGGCCAGCTCGCAGAGGAAAAAAGAGGGAGATGGAGACGGGACGAGCGTGGGGTGCTCTCGCCTCCGCGGCGGCGCCCCAGCCCGCCTCCCCCGGCCGCCCCTGCCCAACGCCGGCGGCCACTCCGGTCCCGGCGGTCACTGCTCCCCACACCCAAGCGCTGCCCTTCCCCAAAAGCGCGGCGCGCCCACACCTTACTCCTCCTAGAGAGGACAGCCCGGAGAAGCTCGATTGGGGATCCATGGACGAGGAGGACGGAGCGTTCGGCCTGCTGGCAGCCTACAGGCCGGCAGGCATTGAAGATCTGGCCGGCATTGAAGTTCAGGCGTGCGTCGGAGCGCCAGATCCGCAGGGCGCTCTCCAAGATCTGCGTGGCCAAGGTGAAGACAGCAGCAAGACAAGTCAAGATCCGGTGGCACCTTGCCGGCCGGATTCCCTGGAAGAGGGTGAATGCGCTGCTTCCCCTTGTGGAACCGCCAATTGCACCTGCTCCCCTCCTGGCTACCAACGGTCCTGCGCTGCGGCCGCGCCTCAAATCGGTGGTCCGTGCGCCGCCCAACTACCGCCTTAACTTCTCCTCGGATTCTGCTGTGCCGCGCGAGCCGCCGGTTCGGAGTGGTGTCTCCCTCACCTGGCAGGAAGTCAAGCCCAAGCATTGGTGGAGGAAGAAGCAACACCCCTCCCTCTCTGCTGCTGCGACGCGTCCTAAAGCTGCAAAGCAGGTGGCCGGAGTTATGGCGCCCACGCGCCGAGCTCCTATAAAGCCCTGCTCCGGGGCCGCTGCTTTCGTTGCCTCGCCACAGACCACCGGATTGCCCATTGCCGCGAGCCGCTCAAGTGTCTCCGCTGCAAGGGCAACGGCCACCCTGCTCGCTTCTGCCGTGCAAAGCTCCCCAACAGCACCACCAACAGCTCGCCATCTCCGCACTCCACAGCCGTGCCAAGCATCCACAGTCGCCTCACCTTCCCTCCACTCCACGCACCATGCATCCATGATCGCCTGACCTACCCGCCGAGCGACATCCGCAGCCGCCTGTCCTTCCCTGGGACCGGCGTACACAGCCACCAACACATCCCGGAGCAAGCCGCCAAGCCTGCCAACGCCATGGAGGAGTACGTTGCCGGGCGGCCCAACCAGCGCCCGGCCACTGGAACTGCTACGGTGGTCTGCACCACCAGGATGACCTACGAGCTGCAGCGTCTTCACCAGTGCGCCGTGGTTCTCATGGGGCGCAGTGGCGTTTACAAGGCCAGTGCTTTTGAGGTCGCGCAAGCGCTCTCCCACCGGCTCAACATCCCGCGCTACAACGTGCGCACCTCCAAGCATCGTCCGACGGACTTCCTCGCCCAGTTCGACTACGCCCAGCAGAAGGAGACTGCCCTGCGCCTCGGCCACATCAACATTGGCGGCACCATCCTCGACATCACTCCATGGCGCGAAGACACCCGAGGCCACCACCAGACATGGTGGTACCATGCCCTCGTCGGCATCGAGCACCTGCCCATGCATGCGTGGAACAAGGACGGCATCGAGCAAGCCATCGGAGACTCCTGCATCTTCGACCGCCTATCCACGGTCTCCTACACTCAGGAGGAGACGGATGTGTGCTACTGCTGGGTCTGGATGCGGAACCCGGATCGCCTACACCTCACCAAGGTTTGCTCGTTCTTCCCCGAAGGTGAAGGCAACGTCCCGGAGATCCTCGACCTGCCTCCCCCCAACAGAGACGTTGCACCTACTCCCGATGGCTATGCCCAAGAGATCATCATCCATCTCATCCGCTACGAGATCTGGCCGTCGCCACCGACGCCCACACCGAGCTCGCGTATCAGCGGTCTTCCTTCGCCAGTCTCCCCCGACTCCAACGACAACCCACCCCACGTCGTGCCATTCGACTGGCACCGCGGCGTGGTCGACGGCCACCCGGCTCCACGCCCCTACGGAACTGCACCATGCCGCGCTCCACCGGGCCCGAACATCAACCATCGCCAAGACCCGAAGGACGATGGCCGCGGATCCCGCCGTGCCTGGCAGAACCACAACATGGCGCGCGGCCGACGATCGACGACCCCCCGCAAGCCTCCCGCCACCGGGCGCGCTCCCCGAGGCCAACCCAGTGCGGGCGCCAGCGGCAAGCTACCCTCGACAACATCTCCGGCAACGACTCCTCTGACCGCCGCGGACGCCGCCTCGGTCGTTCTCCGGTGTGCGGCGACGTACGCCGTCGAGAACCTGCTCGCAGGGAAGACGCTGACTGGGAGCGACGGCGCTCATGCTCCCCAAGGAGGACGGCCCCACCGCCTACTGATCACGTGATGCTGGTGGAAGACAGTGCCCCGACTCCACTGCCCGAGGATCACGAGCTCCCACCTGCTGCCCCAGCAGGGGACCTGCAGCTGCGCTCTTCTCCAAGCTTACCGGTAAAAACCCCTCTGGCAGCTGCTGAGCTCTCCTGCACTTCGCCTGCCCCTCCTGCCGCATTCCACTCTGAGGTGGTGTTTGACCCAAAAGTCTTTGAACCGGCTCCGGTTCCCTCACTTCCTACTGGATTTGCTGTGGGGCCTCCTTCACCAACATATGTGCCTGTCTCACCGGCCTGGCCCAACAACCAGCTGGGGGGGCGGGGGCCCAAGCCGAAGGGAGGCAGCCGGCCACTCAGGCGGATGCGGGCCCGCACGATGGGCCGCTGGGACACTTTGATGTTGGCGGGCCATCTGATGGGCCTACCATGCGGGACATCACCGAGGGAGTCGACCGCATCGACTTCGGCAAGCTTGTAGAGGACCTTATCGGCACCGTCTTCTCTCCACCGCCGCCGGCTATCCTCTCCACGCCGGCCAAGCACACGACCACGCAGAGCAGCCTGCCGAGCATCAGGACGCCGCGGCGCACACGGCGCGCTCGCTCAAGCCCGCCTGCTGGAGGCAAAACATCTCCAAGGCGCAGCACGCGCCTGGCGGCGAACCCGTCGCCGGTTCCCGTCGCTTGGCGCGCCGAGGAGAAGCTGATGCGGGAGCTAGACTTGGTCCAGCCAGGTGAGCCGGTCACTGAGGCCGCACGTACTGCTTACTCTGGGATGTACAATACGGCGCTCCCTCCCAAGGCCATCGCTGCAATGAAGGCGCTGAACCGAGTTGCCACTAGCTCTGTTCTTGTTGCTGCTACTGCGGTGGTGGCGGAACCAACCTCAGGGCTTGAGGCCGCTGAAGCCTAGTGCTGCTGTCCGGTGCTATCAGAAGCCCCTTAGTTTAATCATGTTAGCCATTATCAGTTCTTGTGTTACGAGGTGTGGTTGTCTACCGGGATGCATGCTTTTGGGGATAATGTTATGGTCTGCTCCCAATCAGACTAGGTACGGGGGTGGTGTTACCCGGTGGTGGTGTGGTGATGGTGATATCAGTCAGTTTGTACTCGGTTGTGTTGGTGATTTTCTTCAAGAAGCAGGGACTAATCCTTTTCCTCACCTGTCGTTCTGCATGGTGTCCCAATGTTAGAACACAACATGTCAATAATCTGCTGGAATGTGCGCGGCCTTAATCAAGCGGCACGGCGTGAAAAAGTACGCAGCTTCCTTCTGTCTGTAAAACCCAACCTGGTATGTTTACAAGAAACCAAGCTGAGCAACATTGATGACCTTATGGCCGCTGATTTTCTGGGACAACGGCTGACAAACTACATGTATCTCCCTGCTGACAACACAAGAGGAGGAGCACTCATTGCTTGGGACTCAGATTATTTTGATGCTACCTGTGCACAGATGGGCAACTACTCAATCACAGCATCAGTCACACAGAAAGGAGATGGAACAACATTTTTGATGACCAATGTATATGGGCCATGCGAAGATCAGGAGAAGACAACTTTTCTGCAGGAGCTAACTGGCCTCATGCCGCCAACTGGTACTCCATGGTTATATCTTGGGGACTTCAATCTGATATATGAGGCAAGAGATAAGAACAATCTAAATCTGAACCACAGACTGATGGGGCAGTTCAGGGCAGCTTTAGATCGCAGTGAGCTGATCGAAATTAGCCTTCAAAATAGAAAGTACACCTGGTCGAATGAAAGGGAAAACCCAACAATGTGCAAGCTGGATAGATTCTTCTGTAACAAAGACTGGGACCTCCTTTTCTCAAACATTCAGCTACAAGCACTTTCATCTTCAATGTCTGATCATTGCCCACTGTACCTCGGTCAGAACAAGGGACCACCACGCAAAGCGTCATTCAAGTTTGAAAACTTCTGGACAAGGGTTCCGGGTTTCATGGACATAGTGCAACAGGCTTGGGATTTGCCTGTCAGTGGCGTTTCTCATCTACTAATCCTAAAGCAGAAAATGCAGAATGTTGAGCGTGCACTCAAGCAGTGGAGCAAGTTTCACTTTGGACAAGCAAAGCTACAGATCGCAATGGCAGAAAACATTATCTTTAATTTGGACAAGGCACAAGAGCAACGAGTTTTGACAGAGGAGGAGAGATCATTGCGACAGGCGCTGAAACTGCGTGTCCTTGGCCTGGCTGCTGTACAACGTGCAAGAAGAAGACAAGCTTCTCGGATAACTTGGGCTCAAGGAGGGAGATGCGTGCACAAAATATTTTCACTTGAAAGCTAATGGCCGTCGAAGGAAAAATCACATTGCTCATCTACAACAGCCGGATGGAAGCTACCTTTGGCAACATGCTGAAAAGGAAAAAGAGCTGCATTCTTACTATAAGGATCTCGTTGGTACCCACACGCCCCGTCAGCTAACCATGGATTGGCAGAGGCTACAACTACCAAAACTGCAGAACGCGTCACTGGACCTACCATTTTCAGAAACAGAAATCTACGAGGCAGTGAAGCAGCTACCGGCTGAAAAGGCACCGGGGCCGGATGGATTCACAGGTTCCTTTTACAAGAGTTGCTGGAGCATCATCAAAGCTGAGGTCTGCAACGCATTTGGTGCAGTCTATTTGATGCACACAGGGCCGCTACACCAACTAAACACAGCTGCAATTACACTCATCCCCAAGAAGGAGATTGCGGTGACTGCCAAAGACTACAGACCCATAAGTCTAATCCACTCCTTTGCGAAGCTCTTATCCAAGGTTTTAGCTATGCGACTGGAAAAACACATCGACTACCTAATCTCCAGCTCACAAAGTGCATTTATCAAGAGGAGGTGCATCCAAGATAACTTCATGTATGTGCGCAGCCTTGCTCGAGCCTACCAACGTAACAAGACACCAGCCTTACTCTTCAAACTAGACATTTCAAAGGCCTTCGACACCGTTTCATGGCAGTACATGATGGAAGTGCTTGAGCACAGAAACTTTCCGGCACGGTGGCGTGATTGGCTGGCTTTGATCTTCTCCTCATCTTCGTCGAAAATTCTGCTGAATGGTGTACTAGGGCCTGAGATCAAGCACCAACGGGGACTGCACCAAGGGGACCCTCTATCGCCCTATCTCTTCATTCTTGCCATTGACAGCTTGCAGAGGATCTTCGACCTGGCAACTGAAGACGGCCTATTATCACCTCTGCGGGGCAGACAAGCAAAACTAAGGCTATCACTCTATGCAGACGATGCGGTCTTGTTCATTAATCCGAAGGCTGAGGAGGTTGCCATGGTGGTGCAAATCATGGATCAATTTGGTGCAGCGACTGGACTCAAAGTGAATGTGGAGAAAAGCTCGGTGGCTCCTATACGCTGTGGCAACATTGACATGGACTTGGTACTGCAACCTTTTGTGGGACAAAAAGTTGTGTTCCCGATCACTTACCTTGGTCTACCATTAACACTTGGGCGACTAAGACTGGTACACCTGCAGCCGATTCTGGACAAAGGCAGAGCAAAGATGGCTGGTTGGAAGGGTCAACTGCTGAATCAAGCAGGACGGAGAGAGCTTGTCAAGACAGTACTTAGTTCAGTCCCAACATATCTGTTGACGGGCATGAGAGTACCCAAAAAGTTTATAAGTGAGTATGACAAAGCAAGGAAAAAGTTTCTGTGGGCAGGCAACCAGGAACTTACAGGAGGCAAATGCAGAGTGAATTGGGATAAGTGTTGCACACCGATTCAACATGGCGGCCTTGGCCTCATGAACCTAGATCGTTTCAGTAGAGCCTTGCGACAGAGGTGGTTGTGGTATGCGTGGAAAGAGACACACAGGCCATGGGTAGGAATGGAGGTACCAGTTGATGAGACTGATGTTGCACTCTTCACGGCAGCGACAAGGGTCACAGTAAACAACGGGCAGCGTGCTCTGTTCTGGCTGTCCTCTTGGCTACAAGGGACATCGCCGGCCACCCTATTCCCAAAGCTCTTCGCCCACAGTCGCCGTAAGAGACGAACGGTGGCTGAGGCAGTTCACAATGACACATGGATCAGAGATCTGGCATACAACCTCACACCGGAGCTGCTGCTCGACTACATCGCTCTTTGGATTCTGATCGACGACGCTCAACTTGACACGAATTCCATCCTGCAAGATGAGATCGTGTGGACACTCACAGCCTCAGGAGAATACACGGCAAAATCTGCATACTTGTTGCAGTTTGAGGGCTCCACAAAGAGTGCAACACACAAACATGTCTGGAAGTCTTGGGCACCACCTCAGTGCAAGTTCTTCTTATGGCTCATGCTGCAGAAGAGGATTTGGACGGCTAACCGTTTGATGTTGCGGGGATGGGAAAATTGCTATTTTTGTCAGATGTGTGAGAGAAACCTTGAGACACCTGAGCACCTCTTCTGCGACTGTCCAACAACAAGAGACATTTGGACGAGGGTTAGTGTCTGGTCAGGCCATACATCGCTGCATCCGACCAATTGGCCAAATGCGAGTTCACTAGAAGACTGGTTCATCTCCTTAGCCTCAGTGTTATGATCACGATCAGATAGGAGAGGGATTGGAGAATTGAGAGGAGAAAGAGAGAAAGAGGATCGGCAGCCCTAGGGCTAGCCGTCCTAGGCGCATGGAGAAGGGAGCGGCGGCGGCATGGAGGCTGGAGAGATTAGGGTTTAACCCTTTAACTATTGCTTGCCTTTATTGATAGACTGCCCGTCTTTATATAGAGGGGGTACAACTTGACCCCTAAGTAATCTAGAAGACTCTTATCTAACTTAATGGGCAAGGCACCACTTGTGGGCCCGCTGCTACTGTAGCGCCGGTACTGTTCACGGGCGTGAACAGTACCCTCCTGGACTCCTGGGCAGCTGGCTGGGCCATGGGCCGCATCTAGTCCATAACATCTCTCCCCCCATTGACTGGCAGCTCGTCCTCGAGCTGCGGAATAGGGGATCCTAAAGCTGTTAGGTGGCGGCCATGGTTGAAGTCCCAAAAGACCCCATGTTGAGGAACGACCAATGCTCCTGCGTTGCTCCGTAACTTGATGGAGAAGGACAATTGATGGTTGTCGAAGAGCGCCCAATGTATGTCGATTGTTGTCGCCGATGTAGTCTTGAAGGACCAAGTAGATCATAATGGCTCCAATAATGAAGAAAATATGTCCAACGATGAAGTCGATGAAGATATAGAAGGTGTCGTAGCCGTTGTCGATAAAGTAGATACACATGGCATGATTGGTAAAGTCGATGTTGGATGCCATGTAATGAAGGTTCTGCCAAAATCATCTTCCCAACAAATGAAAGCCATGGTAGTACTCGCTTGTGAAAGTGCCATGATATGGAAGTGAGATCGTCGAGATTGATTGGCAATTCTCCTTTCTTGCTTGGCACATCGCATAAATAGTCAGTATATTTAAAAATAATGTAGGTATGCAAGATCTGACCTGTGCCAATGACAGTTCTCTGAGGAAGACCATTAATAAAAACGTAGGAACTGTCATATTGTCCACCCGGATCATAAGTCATGAAGGAGCATATATAGTTTTCGGGGCCAATCCGTATATCCACGCCACATGAGTATGGTGCGGAATCCCCAGAACAGAAACCAATATTGATATGATCAAGAGCCCATCCTTGAAATTTGATTGTTGAAAATATCAAGATTATAAATATTCCAAAGGAAATGAGGTAGCTGAAAACTTGTCCCTGGTGAAAAATGCAACCCTTGTAGACGATACTTGCACAAGCTGAATGTCGGGATTCCTCCTTAATATGATTAGAAGATGGAGTAGAAAAAATGCTTGGACCTCCATCATGAAGCGGTATAATCTCAACTCCACCAGGATCAATTGCCCTCGGCATAGTGGAACTAGATGGGAGGTATAGATAGCCATCAGCAGAAACAAATTCATTCATAATGCTCCATTGATTTGCAAAAGTAGGTTGCAACTTGTAGAACAGCAAATGTTCCTCAAGAATATTGTCGCAAGTGTCGTCCAAAGTTCCAACCAAAAGTTGCACTATAGTCCCCAGAGAGTTATAATGAAAACTTATGTGGCCAATATAGGTAACATTCCCATGGATTGCAATTGTGAAATTCCAGGAAATAATTGCAGAAGAGCATGACCAAGAAACTCCCAAGAAAACAATATGCAAAATGAAGAGCGACTCATAGCAACCGATAAAGAAGGTTTCTTGCTCCAACAAAAAATTAATAGCACGAGTAAACTCACAACCAATAATTCCAGAATCCTGAATGAGTGGAGATGTAATAGGACCTCCTGCCCCAGTCGTCGCGACGAGAGTACCACAATTGTCGTTACCATACTCCGGAGGTTGAGTTGTTGTGGCCAAAAGCATTGTATAGATATCCACAAGCCGAATGTTGGAGAAGACGTTGATATACTCATATGTGGAGCCGTAGTGGGTAGACAATGTAGCACAATAAACATCCATAGAATCCCCTGTCCAAGGCGTGATGTCTTTGGTGAATGACTCCTTGGCGCATGATGCTTGGGGCAAGGTGGAGTTTGTCAGTGGAAGAGTTGCCGTCCGGATAACATCTGACGCCAAAGGGTCTCCTACCCCAAGAGTGATATTAACACCATCATTGACGTGTTGCCGACATAATATTGGTGGGGGACCAAGAATTGATCCCGGAACTTGGGGTGGAGGAGATCGTCGTATATGACCTTGGCTGTTGCATGATGATGAAGATTGACGACGTTGAAATCGTGGTGTTGCAAGCACGCCTTTTGTAGAACTCCAAGACCCTGTGCTCATGGAATTATTGCAGATGGGTGGTTTACCGAGGATGCCCAAACCACCAGGGTCGAACATCACTATCCTTTTGTTGTTGTGCCCACCCAAGAACGATGGAACATCAACAGGGAGAGGTGTTTTCATCTGCACAGACAAAGAAGCACTTGGTAGATGAAGTTTCAATGGAGTATCAAGTTTGACCGTTGTGTTCTTCACTGCAGATGGTTCCCGTGAGAATGCCTCCTTGATGACGTCTCCACTTGTGTCATCTGTTGTTGTATCGTTGACGAGGGCCACCTGGATGGCAATATCTGCTGGTGTTGAGATATCCTGCTCCATAGATGGTTGGAATTCCCCCTCTGAAAATTGTGGAGATGACGCAGCCACATGATGGTCAACAAGAATGCCGACACCCCGCAACTGAGAAGGTTGAGATGTAGATGAATGTGGCACCGGTGTAGAGGTAGGAGAATCCATTGGTGAAGCAATTGCAGTTGTAGACGTGATGGATGCCACAGCTTTCTGTTTGAAAAGATTATCCAATGCAGTACGATTCAAGTTAGCAATGAAATCCTTTGTACCGGGGATGTTGGCTGATGCAGAGGCGGTGGATGGTGTCGTTGTCTCCTTGATAAACTGATCCAATGCTGTATGAGCAATATCAGCAATGAAGTCCTTTGTAACAGGTATGTTGGAGGAGGAATAGATTGCGGCTGCAGCCTTCTGTGCAGCGTGCAAAGCCGCCTCCCGACGTGAAGCCTCCGTTTGATGTGTCTGATGCCCGCGTAGAGGAGATTGGATCTGTGCGCCAGTGCCATATGCAGGATGAACCGCGCCAAAAGAGTACTTTTCATCGGACGAACAGTACCACAGGCACTATTCACTGCATGAACAGTACCGCGGGTACTATTCACAGCATGAACAGTGCCACGAGTACAATTCTTGTAGTTTGGGCAGCAACGATATTCCCATGGACGATCCTCGTCTGAGCTCCACGAAAGCCTACCCATGTTGGTGATGTGGAGAAAAAAATTTGATGGTGGTGGGGATCGGAATTGCTGTTGCGAGCTACGGATAGCGAGGCAACAGATTGGCTCTGAATACCAAGTTGTTATGATCACGATCAGATAGGAGAGGGATTGGAGAATTGAGAGGAGAAAGAGAGAGAGAGGATCGGCAGCCCTAGGGCTAGCCGTCCTAGGCGCATGGAGAAGGGAGCGGCGGCGGCATGGAGGCTGGAGAGATTAGGGTTTAACCCTTTAACTATTGCTTGCCTTTATTGATAGACTGCCCCTCTTTATATAGAGGGGGTACAACTTGACCCCTAAGTAATCTAGAAGACTCTTATCTAACTTAATGGGCAAGGCACCACTTGTGGGCCCGCTGCTACTGTAGCGCCAGTACTGTTCACGGGCGTGAACAGTACCCTCCTGGACTCCTGGGCAGCTGGCTGGGCCATGGGCCGCATCTAGTCCATAACACTCAGGTGCACAGAACAGCAAGGGAGTAAGGTCTCTTGTTATCCTAACGATATGGATGATTTGGAAAGAAAGGAATGCCCGAGTTTTTAACAGCAGGTTCCTGCCGCCTCATCGACTACTGATGTTGATCCAGGATGAAGCAAAAATGTGGATGTTGGCTGGTGCAAAGAAGCTTCGGGAGATACTACCCCAAGTAGCATAATCCTTTTGTTGTTAACTTAATCTTCTATGTAACCGGTACCTTAGCAATGTTGGGGAGTAAGGCCACGCCTAGGCATGGTCTGACAAAGCTCCTAGTTGTGCTGCTGGCACAATGTAAACTGCTTCCTTCTTATTAATATATGCCGGCAATGTCCGGGTCTTTCAAAAAAAAAAAAAAAGAACCCGGCCAGCTCCTCCACGATCGCGTGCCTGCATGCCACGAACACGGTGCAAAATGTTAGCCGTGCACTCAACACATCAAAACATTTCATCAGTTACTACAGATCACTGATCAGCTTATTACATACCCGATGCCTTTGCTGCCGCCGGTGACCAGCGCGGTGGCTCCGGCGAGGCTCCACCGCTCCTCCCTGCTCCTGCCGCCTGCAGACACCATTTCTCTCCCTCTTCTTCCCTATGTACACTATATTTGATCTATGCGAAATGTGACCGATCGATGTTTGCTAAAATTGTGAGATCGATCGGTGATATATATGCTACTCCACAGACATGTCGCGCCTATTTATAGTGATCTGATCACCAGGAAGCACCTCCATGATCAGATCAGGATGTGCACTGCCGCACTAAGGTAGGGAGGAGGGTGACAGCAGATAGTCCACGCTGACGATGATTTAAATAACATAAGACCTATTTGGTTCATCTGACGGCCGGATTTGGACAGATACGGGGGCACAACGAAGACGGATACAGGCCGGCCGCCCTGCCGGCCAACGCCTGCTGGTTTATTCCAAGCAACCGGCCTACTACTGCATACTAATTAATTATACTCAGGGGTATAATATAATAGCAATGTGCTAACCAGATACTCCAGTAATGTTCAACTATGACACGTGGCCAGTTTGTCTCAATTTGCTGACCTGAGCAAATGAGCCAAGGATGATATACGCTATTACGAATAAACTTCCTTAATTCAAATAAACATTTCTAAAATATTTGGGACTCCTGATTCTTTGAGCATAAACGACTTGGAAACTGGCACACCCATCAATGATGCCCTTCACTTCAGGTATCGACATGATATATTCAGAATTAGTTACTTCTACACACATTATTTATATTTTATTTTTTTACCAGACATGATTAAGATTATCTCTTTTCTTGGTTTCATGTCTTTATCATTTTCCTGTAAACTTGATTAAATCGCTCTTATACAACCATGTACTCCTAAATGGTAGATAGACTCAAACATTTTATGTAGTGTAAGTAGTTTGATTTTCTCTATCATCCATTTGACCATCGTTTCAAAAATTTCAACGGCGCAACACATTGCCACTCACCACAGATACAGTTGACTCCAGTTTTGTCGTGTGCTGAGGCTAATGTCAATGTTTTATTTTACTGAAGTGTGTAATCACCGGAACATAGAAAGGTTAGCATGGCATGCTCGAGGGAAATAATAAATAAGGCAAGGTAAACACGAACTTTAAATCATACCACACAAATACTAGGAGTAATAACATTATCAAAATTTGGTAGTAGGTCTTGTTCATGCGGCTTTGTCAGCAAATATTGTCTCCATGACAGGACTAAAATACCGCATACAATGCAAAGTGGTGTTGAAGAACATTCTGAGTGCCGTCCATATCTTGTTTTTTATTTCATTCGAGATACCCACAATCATACAAGTTGCATTTGACCTTGGAAGGCAGAGACGACAAAAAGGAAAATCTTATATACCATTGACTTAAGCCGGCCGTTGATCTGCCACGGCTAGTGCCAAGGTATCCAAATTCCAAATGATTATCAGAGATCCTATTTCCTTCAGCTTATAAAGATACTCAGCATCAAGGATAGTTTGCACCTGACCCAGAAGCTATGAAACCGGCGGAAAGAGAAAAAGCCTAGCGCACGATTTTTTTTGAACAAGTAATGGCAGGTGTTCTGCCGTTTCATTTAGACGAATGGAGTAAATGTACATGCAGGTGCCTGTCTAAAGCCAGGCAAAGAAAAGAAAACATGCCGCGTATTTACGGCATCCGTAAACAAATGTTTAAGGGACTACTCTTCAGCTTGTTTCCAAGCCAGCGCACGATTGACTTGGTAAGCCGGTCGTTGATCTGCAAGTGTCAAAGTTCAATAATATATAATGGATCATATGCATGCATCGATCAGATATTGAAGCGTATGTCGGCACCAAGAAAACTGTGCCTAAACAAGGAACCATATGAGAGGAACATGGCGCCAGGATCTGCTCCGCCGTCACTATCTTCCGGTGCATTTCATCTATCTCTACAAGACAGATATTGACCTCGTCGACATTGCCCTTGTGAGGTGGCTGCTAATAAGCTTGTCATAGTTAACTGATGCGATGATGAACATGATTAGGCAAAGCTCCCAATTTACAAGTGAGATAATTGATACTAACTCTGGTAGACTTATCGATATACCTAGCGTAGAAACCGGGATAGTTGAGATATGCGGTTGAGTGGCGTCCAGATGGGTGTGGATACGCAAATCTTTCTCATTAACGAGCTCTGGATTTGCGGTAATCACATGGAGATACAGCTGAAGTTTAACTGGAAATTCTGAAGTCAAACCATGTGGAAGATACTACACTACACAAGTGGCTGCTGGGCGCTGACTTGTCTCGCCATTCTCTATGTAAGAGTAGGGACCACTGAGCAATCGAGTACTTGGCCCACGACAACCCGCCCAGACCCCACCAACCCACACTATCGCCGCTGCCCTCAACGAAGCCATAGGCACCCTCCCAACCGCCACCTCCGCCCACCATCACCCGCGGCTGACGGCAACCTTGTTGCCTCGCACACACACATGTACGCCCTGCCCACATGTCATAACCATCATCGCTCGCAATCCCCCTTCACCTCTAGGTCACCTCCTCCACCACCACCGGCGTCCAACGGATCGTGTTGCCATGCCGCCCCAGCGTTGCCGCTTCCTCATGCTTCGACGCCCCCGCCCACCAGCGACGATGATCACCGCCCGCCTACACCTTGCCTCACACCGCCGAGCTACCCTTCTTCTGCTCTTCTAGGTTTGGGGTCGATCATGAGCTTCTATTGGGTACAAACACACACGATAATGAATTATCCGACGCGCTCGGGGCGGTGGAGCGAGCTCGGTGGCGGTTGGAGGTTGAAGACATGGTGTGTCATTGGAGAAATCTCAGTAGTAACCCTGTTTCCTGCACGCATGGCAAAATGGGTGCTCGGTTGCTGGCGCGCCGTGTGCGTTAATTAAACAAAGTTGGGCCTGGTATCGTGGCTAGAAATTGGGCTCCGCAACAGAGTACGTAAACATAAAAAGAAGCCCATTTGTAGCAGCACAGGCCGGTGTACGGCAAACACAATATATTGGGCCCAACATCAACGGCCCAAGAAAACCGCCATCTTTTCTCGCCAATCCTATATGTAGCTGGCCCTACAAAATTCTTTTGATAGAACGCTTTGAGATTCGTGCGAACGGACATCGAACGGCCCACACACGCTGCTGGTTGAGAGGGAGAGCACAGATGGGCGACACGTGGCGCATTCTGATTGGAGCGGATGGGAGGTGGGAGAAAAACAAACGATTTGCAAAATTTAAACGCATTTTTCTCTTAAACCATAAGTCCGTTTTCGAATCCGTTTGAACCAACGTGTTTTTTACAATTAATTCTACTAAATGTGATCCAATTTGAATATTTTTTAATTTTTTTAAATTTTTAAGTTTTCGTCAACATTTTGAATGTACTGATATTTTTTTGGCACCGCGTCAACATTTTAGATGTGCTATGTCAACATTTTTAGCAAAAATGTTGACTCAGTTGTTTGAAAATGTTGACATAGGCTTACGAAAATGTTGAAACTGGTATTTCAGTGGGGGATCTCAGCAAGGCAGTAAAGCAAATATTCATCATGCATAACAAAGCTATTAAAGAACAGTGGGGGATCTCAGCAAGGCAGTAAAGCAAATATTCATCATGCATAACAAAGCTAACAGGGATCAGAGAGAAGTTTCTTTCCCCAACCAGAGTAACACACAAAAACAGGGCACAAGTTGGTCAACAATAATCAAACAAGTCCAATACAAACTAACAGTGCTCATGATGAGTACAAGCAAATCCAATTCCACACCAAGGACTGTAGAGTGCACTACTAGCACAGCTCACTCTCGTCCACACACACAAAAAAAACTCGACCTGCCGGGGGAAGACCGCCCCTAACGGCATTTTACTAAGGAGAATAACCTCTCACGCAGGTCGAGAAAACCCCCGAACCTCCTCCCCGATCCTACACAGGGACTCAGCTGGCCGTTGTAAGTTCCGGCGCGAGTCTTTACCATGTGCTTTGACCCGGAGAGGACGAGGGGATTTTTTTACTCCGCACTGCAGCGTGGCATATTTCAGCCACATGTGCTACAGTACGTGCGACACTGTAGCGAGCTACAGTGCCGCGGGTGCCTGCGCCTCGAACCCGGGTCGCGCGCTCACGGGAGCAACGCTCCCGGAGCATCTCCGCTGACCGCTCGGGCATCGAGCGCTAGGCGTCCACACACACAAATAAACAGGTACATAAAGGACAATCTCAAATCTGGCGAGTACGTAGAATTAAACCAAACACACTACAAACATGCAGAAAGTAACATCGGCACTTGAAGTGGACAACTCAAACTGTTTGACGCGTGATGCTGAAAAGGAGAAGACCATGATTTCCTTCAACTGCATCTTATTAGTAGCATTACTGAAGCAAGCTTCAAGTCGATGGAGAGGAATTGAGCACTCATGGAGCTGATGAGGTCGAAGCAACCACTGCAGTTCCGTCTTCTTGGCATTGAACCTGGGTGATGTTTGGCAATTGGGAAATGTGAGATGGGATTGGGATTGGGAAATGAGTTGAAACATCTAGAACTTGCCATGCCCTAAAGACGAATACCCAATCCCAATTCGCAGTTGCCGAACATCACCCTGTTGATTATGCTTTAGAATAGGCTTGTTAGGATGACGGAAAATTTCTCTTATCACAGGATCAAGGTTGCCGTTGCCGTTGAGCTCCAGCTTCTCCAGATTATTTTTTTTTTTTTTTTTTGCGGGTAAGCTTCTCCAGATTAGGGAGGTGGGTGATACCATAAATTACACCCATGTTGGCAGAAGACCAAATAATCCTCACGAGCTTAGGCGCAGCACCTCTGAAAAAGGTAATGTTGGTGATCTTGCTGCCCTCAACAAGAAGAAAGTTAAGGCTTTGGAATTCATCCTCCTCGAAGGCGAGTTCACTTTCGTTGTAGGACCCGTGCTGAAGCCTAAGGCAGCGCAGGCCATGAAGTTTGCCAAGGATTCGAAGATCATCTTCCTTAAATAACGTCCCACTCAGTGTGACCTTGACAAGTTGATGGTGGTCTTGAATCAAGTGAGAAAGCCCAGTAGTGATGCCACTGATATTCAGGCTTTCAATGAATTGTGGAAGGGAGGGTAAAACATCTGCTGTTCCTACACCAAGATTTTCTTGACCAGCTGGTCTGTAGATCCGGATTGACAAGGAACGGAGGCATCTATGCAATTTTTCAATTTGGCAAAATAAGTCACTAGAGCAAGGCATCAACTTGGCATTTTCTCCATGGAGAGCAACACCAAATTTCCTCAGTTTCAGCAGCTTACTTATGCCGGACAGCTCCCTGTTGCTGTTGGAAACTTGGACATGCGACAATACCTCCAGGTTCTCCATTCTCTGAATACAGAGGTTAATGCGCACCGTGGGAAATGGTTCTTCAGATATGCTAGCATCATTGCTTGGAGAGACCTTGTTACCAGCAAGGAAATACTTGAGCAGTGGAAGCACAATAACTCTTTTTGCAAGTGCCTGTACCTTGGTTTGTCGGATGTCCAGTGTCTCCAAGCACTGGAGCTCTTTCATTTGCTTGGGTAGATCAGTGACATCAGTATTTCTGAGGCTCAAATACTTGAGCAACAGTATCTTGCAAATGCTCCTCAGATGATGCTTCTTCAAGCCCTTGCAGCCTTCTAGGTCCAGCACTTTCAAAAGCTGCCATTGAGAAGATTCAGCCATGGTTGGAAGAAAAGCCACGAAGTCATTGCTGCTAGCATCAGAGTGGGTTTTTTGCAACCTTATTCTGTTGTGAATGGAAAGGCGGTGAGCCAGATCTGGTGCTAGGTTCATGTCAGCAAAGTTAACATCCTTAGCAATCTTGGCGACGAACTCATGAACTTCATGGTGTAGTGTGAAGGTCTTGATGTCTCCCATAGCATTGATTTCCACAGGAGAGACAAACCCTCGAGTGAAAAGGGCTTTCAAATATCGCTCAGCTTCATCTGTTGCACTCGCTCTGTCATCATTTGCAGCAGTAGTAGTAATGAGGCCTTCAGCAACCCACCTTCTCATCAAGCTTGTGGCCCTGATAATTTGGCCCTTGGGAAAAATAGTGAGATACAGCAAGCAGCTCCTGTACTTGCTAGCCAGCTCATTGTAGCTAAACATTAACTTTTGCTTAGGAACGCTTTTCTTCAGCCGTTTACACTCTTTAATTTCTTTGATGTAGCAGTCAACTTCATCTTTCGTCCTGTTAGGATTAATGTACAGAAGATGCAGGAATACCATAATTGCAAAGACATTGGGGGTGAAGGTCTTTCATAAAGCTGAGCATGACATCCATTGAACAGTGTTTGGAGTCTGTAACCAGCTTATGTGCCTTGTCCAGGAAAAATGAACATGAACTTTCTACCATGACAGTTCTGTGAGGAGAAGGTAACCAGTACATATGTCCATAGGGTTGTATTAGTATTATTTCACTGCCGTGAGAGCAGTCATGAGCATCTAACAGATCTTATGCGGTACCAGTCCGAATCATTGTAGACTTCAAGAATAACCAAGAAGCGTTTACCTTTCAGGTGCTCATCATGAAGTTGTGTGGTGAGTTCCTCTTCCTCCACATACGTACCAGGTCCTTCAACAACCCCGGTTACTTGTTTTAGTATTTGGGCGAGTATAGTTCTACTGCCGAAACCTCCTGCGTCGAGCACCATGGCCTTGCAACCGAACGAACTCGCCACAGACGGGTGCTCGTACACTCCCTTTGCAATGAGATGTCGTAACTGAGCACAGAAGGGGTCCACTACGACAGGCAAGGTCCTCACCCGTGACTCAATGTCATCTCCAGCAGCCGGTGACCTTTCTTCCACGGACAGTCGCTTGACAACAGTGTTGACGTATGTCCTTACAACCTCCACCTCATCCAGGAGCACATGGTCAGTGGCACAGTCAAGCAGAGCGCGTCTCCTCCGAAGATCTTCCTCGTCGTCTCTGGGAGCCGCCGGGGCGTCGTCATAGCCATAGGAAACGGCACCAGCTCCGGCGGCTGATTCAGGCACGGTGACGCCGTACCTAAGCCGCCTGTCGCCGACGTCCCGTGCCCGGACCTTGAGCTCCCGGATGCGTGTGGCCACCCGGTGCCGGACCGGAATGGTCCGCAGCAGCCAGAGGAGCCGCCGCAGGTGCCTCAGGAGGCAGCCGGCGCCGCTTGTATCGGCGGCGGGGGTCCCGACGTGGCGGACGTAGAGCTCGACGTAGCACTCGCAGTCCCGGGCGAGGCCGACGACCTGCTTCATCCAGGTGCGGACGTGGTGGGCGCGGTGCTGCGCCTCGGTGAGGTGGAGGAGCAGGCTGTTCATGCTCTCCATCTCGTCCTTGATGAACTGCAGGTCGCCGCGGACGCCGCCCAGCAGCTGCGCCTCGTCCAGGAGCACCGACGTCAGCCGGCCCAGGAGCGAGTCCACGGCGCCCTGCGCGATCCCGGCCATCCTTCTCCTCCCTCCTCCCTCCCTAGCAAGCTATGTGGAAGCTAATTAATAATGACCGGCTGCGAGCAATGCACGCAGACGACTACTCCTGTCTCCATGAGCTATATATTAGAGAAATACGGTGGTGATGCATGGTGTCGTCTGGTGGATGTTGTGGCCGAAACAATTGAAACAGGTGAACATATGGTGGGAAGATATCACAGAAGGAACGTCCACCCCATCAAGCTCGGCATGCTGTTGGCCGACAAAACGTGCCATGGTCACTTTGATCGTTGCCGGGGCAAAGGATGGATGCGCGCTTAGCTTTCGTGCAGCTGGTGCATAAGAATATATATATGGAACCAGTTTCTTTGCTTCTGAGGCGCTGAGCTAGCTTGCTTCAGAGCATCCTCAATAGTGGAGCTAGCTAGCTAAGAGCAGCAGCCATTTCTTACAAAGGATTGATGAGGTGTAGGGTCTATATCTTAGTCTCTTATTATCCTTAGAGATCAGGTCTCCAGGAAGAGCTAGCTGGTCTCTCTTTCCTCCCTTTTGATAATAAAATATTATTTGTGTTGGCTCTTAGAGCCCCTTTTGGGGACGCTCTCAGACATGTCCTTGTAATTTTGCTTTTTTTTTCTTCTTTAGTATCAACTAGCATGCTGGCCCGCGCTCATAGCGCGGCTAGGCTTGTTACATTTTTTTAGTAACTTAATTTATTTTCTTAAATTCATGTTTATAGATAACAAAATAATTTTATTGAGACTGGTTGTTACTATCAAGGAAGTTGAAACTATAATCATCTTTACTTCAAAATAAGGTATAACCGAACAAAAGCACATCAAAGTTCTACGCACAAAGAGTGATCTATGAAACATATAAAAAAACCAAAGAAAAGAATAATATTCCTTATATCTCAATTATTTTAAAGGTGTGGCTAGTTAATTGCAGTAATTTTTTTTAAAAAAAATCGATTAGATTCATTTCTAAAAGTTCATCCCAAATCATGTGCCAACCAAAATGAAGGACACCCATATTTGTCGATTCAATAAAAAACCAATCAATTAAAATACCATTGCTGGATAAATGTGTGTCTTCTGTATGCACGGTCTTAGAAGAATTCTGACTCTAACTTACATAAAGTAGTTTTTTTAGTTGAGGTGAAGCCGTTTTCGAAAACATTTGGCAAAGCAGCTTTTCAATGATAATGCGAATAATTCTAAGGGTACTTCATGATTTGGAAGAGAGGAAAAAGTCGATTTTTGTTATCTAGTGTAAACCATTTAGGATGTTTGGATGGGTTTTCAACTGAGTAATTTTCTTTTGACCCATTCGATCGGTAGGTAGGGTCACCAAAAACTGTTGAGAAGCCAGTGCAAAAGTCTTACCAAAAGTCTTGATTACCAAAGTCATGGAGCAAGCATACGCAATAGCATTGGATTAATTCCCATGTCCATGGCTTTCCCAGTTCCCAGTATTTCTCGACAGGACAGCTCTTGTGAGAATTGTGTCAACGGAGCTTACAAATCATGCTCAAGTTCATCAATTTGTTGGAGCCAGGCAGCCAGCAAACCCCTAATCTTGATGTTCAGATTCTATACATGCTCAAGTTCATCCTGTATGCATGCATGCTTCTTTCCTTTGCCTGCCTCTGTTTTTCTTAGTGCTTTCTTTGCTTGCTCATCAGCTGATGTACTTCAGTCCTTTGCAACACCAAAATGAGATGTGCTTAAGAAATTGACTTTATTCTATAAGAAAATAAGGAACAACAGTCGATTTGTACAATGAAATTTTCTTGAAAACACCTTCAAATAGCAGCCAGATGGTCAGAACCAACAGAATAGATAGACAATTATGTAAGGATAGATATACTGACTAATTTAGAATATGAACATATAAGCTTAACCGTTGTGTTAAGTCATCAGTAAGAGTTCATCACCAAAAAAAAAGCATAAGTAGAGTTAGTTTGATGACATGCATATGCATGGCAAGGCATGCTGGCTGCTCAACAGAGGCATGATGCTGTGCTTTAGACATCCGTTTCTGTGCCAATTAAATCTAAAAGCAAACCATCTAAATTTTTTTTTCCTGCGTCATCCAGCCCCAAAACAATGATCAAATGTCTGCATAGTTTGTTCCCATGTTGTTCTTGGTTGCTTACCTGTATGTGATTGATCCACGCTGAAGCCTCCAAGGACCGGGTATGAACCGCAGTGCGTGAACCCAGTTACGCTGTCCATATATTCATCAACAAAGGTCAGCGACTCACCCAGCCAGCAGACGTCAAGCGTCGGCGCAACCTGCGTGATCTTATCAACAACAAAGCTATGCCCTCGTTAGTCGTTACGGTCACCATGACCATGTCTTTCTTATGCTCAAGGTTGTTGAAATCAGACTTCTTGTCCACCTCTGCCAAGCCATCGATGTCCGGCAGGTCAAGACACTCAGCATTTCCCTACTCGCCACTCGGATTCTTGCTACCGACTTTGGCAGTTTGCCACAAGGCGATTTTTGCAGAGCAACATTCATTGGTTTCCTAGTCAGCGTCGTTTTTTCACACTCTTCTAGTAATGTGACCTGCAGGCTGCAGCGTGCGGCGCAGCTGGACGTCGAGCTCCTCCTTGATCAGCATCCTTGATGGTTGATGCTCGTCTCTTTTTCTTTACGATTTTTTTTTTGCTCATCTTTTGTCTGCTTGACATTAGTTGACGAACGGGCTGAGGTGACATTATCACGGTCAGCGGCCAGTGGCACCGCCTCAGACCACTCGGGTACAATTGAAATCCGATTTCATTAGCCTGCAGCTCCGCGCACACGGTAGTCGGTCGAGCGCAGCTATACCGAGGCAGACGGGGAGTTGCATAGTGCGAGACAGGGTCGGATCCTATTGAATCAACGCTTGGCTGCAAACGTTCCATAATTGGTGCGATTATTGCTTTTGACAACTGGACGACTCAACGACCAAAGTAATCAACTTGCCAACCATACGCCAATGCTTCATCACTAGTTCATTCACGTAACCGGGAGCTTTCCCAATGCAGGTCGTGATATCCAAGAATCCTCCATCGGAGCTGTGAACTATTCTGCCCCGCGCCGTTGGCGGCCATTGACGGCGCAATAATCTCCTAATCCGGTCGACACCGCTGGCGTTGAGCTGCTTCCATCGCCGTAGTGCGTCCATGGCGTCACGGAGCTAGTCATGCCGTACTGCGCCATCATGGACGTCGCCAGGACGTCAGAAGGTTCCGGGTGTCCTGCTTCAATCGCCACACCCTGAGCGTGACGTTGACCTTGCCAACGTCGGGGAGCAGGGGTTGTTGCCGCGAAGGTACGGCATGAGGCGATCCTGGCGTGCCATTGTGATGGCGAGGGAGAGGTCGTCGATCTATCCGACGTACACTGGGCCATCGTTAATCCCTAATTGCTCCACGGCAATAATCAGATGGAAAGTTCCTTCACTGGTAACTTGGTTTTTATTAGTATCTGAACGCATAGGCTATGGACTCCTAAGTTGCTATGCGATTTGTACCAGTACGTACTATCTTCTTCTTTTTTGAGACGGTATTGCATACTATCTTTAGCAAATCAGATATGACGGTCATGATTAATTCTAGCTTAGAGTTGTCTTACAATAATCCAACGGTTCAATCTCAATCTTCATAAAATCCAACGGTTCACATCTTTGTTTTTTTTCTGATTAACGTGAGAATTTTTAGGCCTTGAGAGCGAACGTGGTAGCTTCTTTTTCTCTTCAAATACTAAGATAATAGATTCCACTTTAGCTTTTTCTGCCTTTGCTCTTTAATCTGTTTTCTTTTCCTTGACAAGACGGAGAGAGAAATTTGGTTCTTACTGTCCACGTACAGCGCGGCCGAATAAAGTCACTTAATTAACAGGCTTTAAGTTGATGGTCCAGAGCTAGCTGCGAAGCTACGAGCTTAATTCAAAGGGACTTCCGGTACATGTGTGTGAACATGTTTATATATCTAGCTGCTTTGTGAAAATTGTTTCTGGTAGAAGACAGCCTTAAAATGATGTGATAACGATGGCGATCATGAGGCAAAGGCTCCTTCACTGCTCTGGCAAGGTGGCAAGCACTAGGGGCCGGTTTGTTTCTTAATTTGCACTATATATGGAAAGCCACCAGACTAACAAGGAAAACCTTGTGCGCCATTGACTTAAGCCGGCCAGTGCAAACCTGGTTCAGATTAGTGCTAACAGAGCCGTAGATTATCTTATTGTATCTATCTGCGATGAATCCCGCAAAAACAAGAGGTCATATAAGACAGTCAATTCGGGAGCCAATCCAACATATCTATCAATTAATCTATATATACTGTATAGAGGCAACCCACTAACAATCATTAATTGCTATAAAACTGGATCCTCATGCTTCCACATCATCCGAATTATTCAATCCGTCCGATCACAATATGCTTTCCATCCTGAGCGTCAGACCATTAGCATCAGTGATAATTAAGGAAGCAAACAGACCATTCGCATGCTGATCTCTTCCACTGCAGGCAGCAGCACCATCATTTTCAATTGTCATTCATTCTACCTCAATCGTGTTAATAGTCCACTAGCAGCGGTTTTCCATGCCCAATTAAAATCTTCTACCTCCTCCTTCCAGCATGGCAGCCATGCCTGCGACCAGGCTCTTCGACTAGTCTCTCTCTCTCTCTCTCTCTCTGAATTTTTTTCGTGTATGGATTGTTTTCATGTTTATCAATAGATTTATAATCGAATCATGTCCATTTAAGCATAATAAGGTTGTACACTTAGAGCATCTTCAAGAGATTAGGTAAAAATGAATAGCTAAAATTCTGATTTAGCTATTATCTAAAACGAAATAGCTAGGAAAAAACTGATGAAATCCAACAGCCTCTCTAAATCCTTTCTCCTTTCTTCTTTCGTTCCTTCCTTCTGGCTGCTCTGCCCACGCGCGCGCTCATCGCCTGGGAGCACCGCGGGATGCCGCCGCGCCGCTCGTGCTCCGGCTTGTGGCTGCCCGCCGCGCTCATCGTCGCCCGCCGCGCCGCCTCTCGCAGTCCGCGCCATCCTCGCCTGCGCCCGCCGCAGCTCGTCGACGCCCACCGCGCCAAGACGCCGGCCAACAGGCCATCCCAGCTGACACTACTACTACGCATTTCATGCAGCAGCAGCAGCAGCCGCCATGGCAGGTGTGCGGCAAGTGGTTCAAGCGCGACGCCAACCTACGCATGCACATGTGCAACCACTGCCCCAAGATGTACGTGTGCAACTGCTGCAACCTCAAGCACTTCTCCGTGCTCTCCGACCTCCGCACCCACGAGAAGCACTGCGGCGACCACCGATGGCTCTGCTCCTGCGGCACCTCCTTCTCCACCCGCAAGGACAAGCTCGTCGGCCACGGGCCACCTCGCGCTCTTCGCCGGACACCACACCGCCGTGCCGCTCGACACCACCAGACACAGGACCACGCGTCTTCCTCCTCATCCATGCCGCCTGCACGCTCGTCCACGCCGCTCTCGCCCGCCGCAGCTGGCCTCCGCGCGATGGAGGAGCTCGTTGCCAAGATGGGTTGTCGCCGGCGGTGCTCGTCTACCGGCAGGGAGGACTGCGCCCTACGCTCCAGCTCCCGAATCCAGCGGCGCGGGAAAGAGGGAGGCGTGCGTGGAGGGGATGGCGAGCGGGGAAGGCTCGGCAAAAATTGCGAGCGCGTCGACCGGGATGGCGAGGGAGAAAATCTAGCGAGGCGGTTGGAGAGACTGTTGGATTGAGATTTCTTCCAAAATTAGCTAAATTTAACTTTGCAAAGAGGTTTAGCTAGCCTCTTGGAGATGCTCTTATGGTCTTTTAGTGCCTCTTTGTACAGGTCTAGATGCCAATTATCCTTGCTCTGTTTTTCTTGCCTATCCAACGGCAAAGAGGGTGAAAGCTATTTCTAAACCATACAAAACATGCTGCAAAGTCAGTACAACCACCCATGCTGCAAAATATTTGTCCCTCTCGATTCTCAGATTTCAAGCCCCCTGATGTACCTTCTTGATGCCTAAAGAAGCTTGAATGGTAACAAAATCCTTCCTGTCATAAGTTCAGTCCTTCCATTTATCATAAAATTACCATGCTGCAAAATATTTGTCCCTCTCGATTCTCAGATTTCAAGCCCCCTGATGTACCTTCATGATGCCTAAAGAAGCTTGAATGGTAACAAAATCCTTCCTGTCATAAGTTCAGTCCTTCCATTTATCATAAAATTACCATGCTGCAAAATATTTGTCCCTCTCGATTCTCAGATTTCAAGCCCCCTGATGTACCTTCTTGATGCCTAAAGAAGCTTGAATGGTAACAAAATCCTTCCTGTCATAAGTTCAGTCCTTCCATTTATCATAAAATTAATATATAAATTTTGGAATTTCGTCTGCAATTTTGGCAACAAACAAACGTTGATGGTTAACTGATGTTTTCTCTATTTCTTTCTAAGATACGTCTAAGTAAAAACAGCATCTCCTATGTTAATAGTAAATTTGATTATGCCCCACATGTCTTCTTTCATTTTCCAAAATTATGGGCAACAAGTTCTTCATGCCATGTGGTTCGCAAAAAAAAAAGTTCTTCATGCCATGTGGTTCGCAAAAAAAAAAAAGTTCTTCATACCATATAGGTGTTTTTCAGGGAACGAAAACAAGAATTCAGATAGCAAGACTTCCTAAAAGGAAAAGAGTGTCACAAGTTTGGCTGGGGATTGCCTGCTTTCCTATATCAAGAGCATGTATAAGTTACCTTTGTGTGTGTGTGTGTGAATTTTTTAAAAGAAACATTGCGTGTAAATTGTAGTAGTAACAACCTTTGAATAAAAAGACTCTATCATAAGAAGAAACTTAGTAATTTCAATCTTAGAATTCCAACAGTTTCTTCTACCAAATCAGTACTTCATAAACTGTACAAAAGTTTTCTCACCTTATCCTTTCTAATCCAAGCAGCAAAGCGCGGGGTATGTTCGGGGAGACCTGCAGCTTCAATCTCAAGACAACAGTAGTGAAGGAAGACAACGGGCACAATCCACATAGCCACTTAATTAGCTTCTGTTGGATCACCTTTTTTCCTCTTCCATCCATCAATAGCAACACATGCTTATTTAGAATTAAGAAAGGCAATTATATAGTACAGAGTGATGCATAATGGACATTTCACCATTGATGTTACAGGTATAATTCACTACGAAGTGATGCTTAACTTTTTCGTAGTACGAACCATCAGAATTCGGTATGCTAGCTATCTTGATGAAATAATGCGTGAAGCCAACAAACCAGTTGAGCCAACAAGGCAAAAAGTTAAGCATCACTAGAATCAAAGAGGGAGTCAAACCATGTCGAAGATACTGCACTACACAAGTGGCTGCTGAGTGTTGAGTCGTCAGTGATATTAAACAAATCTGGGCCTTCGGCCTAAAAAAATTGACTCCAACAGTGAGCGAAAGTGCGCGAGGCAACTTTGACAGACGGATTTTTTTTTCCACCAAGGGCAATTCACCCCTGTGGTTTCCTTTTCATTAAAAGGACCCACACAGAACAAGGTCACAATTACAGAGGTTTTCGCATTCATTCTGGTAATGCCTCGCATTAACCAGGAGGTTACATGGTCGCCTGGAACACATCCAAACTGAAAATAACAAAGTACTAAATTTAACGGCATGACTTTTCCAACAGAGCAAAACGAACTAAAGAGCATTTCCTCCTCTCCGGCATCTTGAATCAACTATTTCGCCTTCTTCCATCTTCATTTTACTCCCACGATCTTCCTGGCTTCCTCATGTCCTCACCAGCGTCGTGCTAGTCCCACCATCCTGATTCTGCACCTCCCTAGCTCGCTTCTGCATATGCTTGACTCCTCTTTTGATGGCCTCCTTCCCATCTTCAGAATTCTGTAAACCTGCCCAATACATAAGAAAAGAGCACATTTTATAAAATATACTGACAGGATCATTGAGTTTGAACGAATCAAACACAATGCTGTTCCTGGTGGTCCAAATAGACCAACTTAATGCTGCAAAGCCTATACAATGTAACTGTGCATCTCCCGGCAAATTGCCCTCTGCCCATGCCATGAATTCTATCAGGGATCTTGGCTTTGTTATACATCCTAGACAACTGCAAATCAAACTCCATATACTAGATGCAGTGGGACATTGAAATAAGAGATGGTTTATTGATTCTGGTTGACTGCACATTGTGCCTTATTAACACCTGACCATCCTCTTGCCTGTAAATTATCTCTTGTTAGGATTGCATTCCAAGCCATCTGCCACAGGAAAATTTTGATCTTGTTTGGTAGTTTGACTCTCCACATCTTCTGTAACATCGGGACTCTGATTCCTGCATGCATTCTTTCATACATAGATTTAACTGTGTATTTGCCCCCTGCATGCCACCTCCATTTCAACTCATCCTTCCCCTCAGATAACTGTCACTCCTTCCAACTTTTGCATCATCTCCATGAGTTGTATTATCTGTGTATCTGATAGATTCCTTCTGAATTCCAGTGGCTCCATTCTTACCATGACATCTGCCACCTATCTTCCCACAGCCTGATTCTTTCTCCATGACAGGCGGATTTGTGTCCTGCGCAAACTTTGAAGAAGCCCATTAGTAGCAGAACGTACAGCAAACCCAACATATTGGGCCCAACGCTCGTCGGATGGCCCAACCCGACTGCAAAACCGTCACAGTTTTCCCCGCGCCGCCGGGCACCGTTGACCAACCGGCGAATCCCGGCGGCGGCCGCCGGGGGTTCGGGAAGGGAGGGTGACGGCAGTCTGGAGGAGGTGCGGTAGGATCCGTGGACGGGAGGGAGCAGTGAAAGGCGGACGCACAACGCCTCGAGAGGGCGGCGGCATCGCCGGCGACGAGCTGCGCGGCCCGACTGCGCGTGAGGCTGTTACAGGTACGTATGAACCAGTAGTGTCTTTGGTGTTTTGGCTAAACTTTGCTAGATCAAGTAGTGAAAGTTGGTAGTGGGAGGAGGAGGCAGCAGATCTCAGTGTCGATTAGACTGTAGTAGTGCTTCAAGCAGCAATGCGGCTGACTAGAAGAAGGGCACTGACGAAATTGACTATACCAAGACCTGTTTTTTTTTATCTCGTTCCTAGTCAGCAGGATCCTTCATCTTGTTTGCATCATCTTTGTTCTGTCATCATCCAGCAGTAGCACAAATATTCGTATAGTCACTTATCAAAACTGTAGTAGATCTTTCACTGAAAGTCTGAATGAATGAAATTACTAGGGAGAAGGGGGGCTGTTGAAGTGCTGTCTTGAAGAAAGAATACATAAATAAATCTAACAAAGAACATTGAGGGGATGTCAACAACACAGTAAAGCAAATAGTCATTATGCATAACAAAGCTAACAGGGGACAGAGCAGCTCCTTTCCCCAATCAGCATGTAGCACACAAACAGGACATCGATTATTTAGCAATAATCAAACAAGTTCAATACACGGTAACAGCATTCAGCATAAGTACAGACAAATCCAATTCCACACCAAGAACCTTAGAGTACTGCTAGTGCAGCTCGCTCTCGTCCCCACACATATAGACAAAATACATAAATGGAAAGTTCAGTTCCGGAGAGTTTGTAGTATTAATCCGAACACACTGACATTCGTGAGGAAAGACAAACAAGCTGATGCCTGAAGGAAGAATCAAACCCTTTGACGCATGAGGCTGAAAAGGAGAAGACCAGGCTTTCCTTCAGCTGCATCTTTATTCAAAGACAAACCCATATTACTCGAGAAAGCTTCAACTCGATAAAGTGTAACTGAGTACTCATGGAGCTGATGAGGACGAAGCTGTTACTGTAGTTTCATCTTCTTTGCTTTGATGGTGTGGATTATGCTTTAAAATTGGATAGTACGGGTAGTAAGGATGCCTAAAAGTTTCTGCTTTCACCAGCTCCAGGTTGCAGTCACCATTTAGCTCCAGTTTCTTCAACTCAGTGAGGTGGCAGACTCCAGAGAGAGCGCCCATAGCGGTGAAAGACCAAACAAATCTCTCAAGGTTAGGGCACGCACCAGATACAAAGCTAACATAGGTGATGCCGCTGCCCTCAACAAGAAGAAAGTTAAGACCTTGAAATTCATATTCTTTGAAAGCGAGCTCAGTTTCTGCGTAAGACTTGTGCTGAAGCTTGAGGCAGCGCAGGCCACGAAGGTTGCCAATGATACAAAGATCATCTTTCTTCAGGTAGGTCTCACTCAATGTTACCTTGGAAAGTTGAGGGTGGTCTTGAATCAAGTGAGAAAACCCAGTAGTGATACCACGGATGTTAAGGTTTTCGATAAACCGTGGAAGGATGGGTATGGCATCTGGTATCCCTGCATCATGATTTTGAATTTCAGGACCAGCTGGTCGGTCAATCTGGATTGACAATGAACGGAGACATCCTTTCAATTTCTCGATTTGGTGAAACAGATTATTTAGCTTTGCATTTTCACCATGAAGAGCTACGCCAAGTTTCCTCAACTTCAGAAGCTGAGTGATGCCAGATAGATCTCTATCACTGTTCGAAACATGGACATGTGACAATATCTCCAGGTTCTTCATTCTCTGAATACAGATGGGAATGTGCACCATGGGGAAAAGTTCTTCTGATATTCTATCACCATTGCTTGAAGATACCTTGTGACCAGCAAGGAAGTACTTCAGCAGTGGAACTACAATGGCCTTTTTTGCAAGAACTCGTACCATGGTTTGCCGGATGTCCAGTGACTCCAAGCACCGGAGATCCTTAATTTGCACAGGGAGCTCTGTAACATCAGTATTCCTAAGGCTCAAATACTTGAGCAACAATATCTTGCATATGCTCTTCAGATGATGTTTCTTCAAGCCTTTGCTGCCTTCTAGGTCCAGCAATTTGAGCAGCTGCCATTGAGGTGATGCAGCCAGGATTGGAAGAAAAGCTAGAATGTCTTTAGTGTCATCTTCAGAATGAGACGGTTGTAAACCTATTCTGTTGTGAATGGAAAGGTGATGAGCCAAATCTGTTGGAAGGTTCGCATCCACAAAGTTAACATCTCTAGCAATCTTGGCAATGACCTCACACACTTCATGATGTACCATGAAGCTCTTGATTTTGTCTGCAGCACTGACCTCCAAAGGAGAAATAAACCCTCGCGTGAAAAGCACATCCAAGTAGTGACAGGCTTCATCCATTAAACTCACTTTTTCATCACTTATAGTAGTAGCCGTAGTAGTGATCAAGCCCTCGGCGATCCATCTTCTAGCCAAGCTTGAGGCCCTGATGACACGGCCTTTGGGGAAAATAGTGAGATACAACAAGCAGCTCCTGTACTTGCTTGGCAACTCGTTGTAGCAGAAGGTCAGCACTTGCTTAGCAATGCTTTTGTTCAGCCTCTTGCACTCTAAAATGGCACTGCCATACTTTATGAGTTCATCGCTTGTCCTGTTAGGATTGACATACAGAAGGTGCAGGAACATCTTCATCGCGTAGGCGTTCGGGTAGCATATGGCATCGAAGATGGACATGCGCTGCCCGTATGTTTCTTCCCAGTATGTGTGGTTAGCATTCAGCTCATCCGCTTTGCCTGCATAAAACTCCTCTAGATTCTTCGCGTTGATTATCGTGTTTGGAGGAGGCCACTTCGCCACTCGATCGATGTCTGTGGTGGTTGCTATGGCACTACCTGGATGGCACCCATCAGCAGCGTGTAACAGAGCATCCACTATGGTTTTCCAATGCTGCTCTCTTGTGACATGGGCAAGCACCATCAAGAAGCGCTTGCCTTTCAGATGTGCTTGAAGTTCACTGGTGATTTTCTCCTCATCCTTGTCGGTGAACTGCTCCTGTTGGTTCCTTGGCTTGTCCTCTTGTTCAGGTTGATGAACCGTTACTTGCTCGAGTATGTTGACCAGGAACCGGCGCAGAGATGTGTAATCCGAAGTGACGAAGGCCTTGCAGTCGAATGAGCTCGCCACAGACGAATGTTCTTACACTCCCTGTGCAATACGTTTTGCTAGGCTGTACCCCAGAACAGGGAAATACCTTAGCTGCTGTTGTTGTTGACCGTCTCCGGCGGTGGCAGGTGGTGGTTCCTCGGACAACAATTTGACCAGAGAATCGACGGTTTTGCTCACCAACTCCTCCTCGTCTGGAGGTTCGTCACCGTCGAGCAGAGCGGACCGCCTCCGGCGATCCTCCTCCACCCCTGCGGCGTCCCGTGGAGACTGGACGTCGCCGTCGTAAGTGTCGGCCACGGCCAAGTCCGGCACGGTGACGCCGTACCTTAGCCGCCTGTCGCCAACGTCCCGCGCCCGGACCTTGAGCTCCCGGATGCGCGTCGCGATCCGGCGCCGAACGAGTATAGTCCGCAGGAGGAAGGGGATTCGCCGGAGGCGTCTGAGGACGCCGCTGCCTCCTCCGGGCCCGGCTCCTCCGACGTAGTGGACGTAGAGCTCGACATTTCCCTCACAGTCGCGGGTGAGGCCGGCGACCTGCTTCATCCAGGCGCGGACCTGGTGGTCGCGGTGCTGCGCCTCCGTGAGGTGCAGGAGCAGGCCGTTCATGCTCTCCATCTCGTCCTTGATGAACTCCACATCGCCACGGACGCCGCCGAGCAGCTGCGCCTCGTTGACGAGCACGGCGGCAAGGCGGCCCAGGACCGAGTCCAGGGCGCCCTGGGCGTCCATCGCCGAGACGCCTACTGTGCTATGTATGGATCGATCTGTGTGGAGAAGATTGAGAATATTGTTGCACCGGCCTGCCTAGCTAATGCTCTGGGTTTGTGTTGCAGAATGGAGATTCAAGACTTTTGACCTGGTCATCAAAGTCTTACTAGTATATGCTCCCACGGTATGAAAATGGCAGGGATCAGTCAAAAGGTTGTTTCTTGTATATATGAAGAAAAGAATAGGTAGGTGTGGTAGCTTCTACTGATAGACACATATATAGTACAGAAAGGAATATCGCAATCGTATAGATGCACAAGTATTGCAAGCATATGCATGCATAAAGACTATTGTAGCAGAATCATTTGACCAAGGGAACAGGAGGACGTTGTGCGGCTCCCCTTCCTGTAACGATTTCATCAGTATGCAGCATCGATGATAATATGAGCCCCGGCCCCACGGCGATGGAGTTACAAGCTAGCAAAGATGCGAAGGGGCTCCCAGCGCAGTGGTAAAGCCACTGGCTGGTGACGCTCCCGCCCAGGATCGATTCCTGGGTGCCGCACGGCACTGTAGCGCAAGCTATGGTGCGGAAAAAAATCCCCTCGCTCTTCCCCACTCAAAGCATAGGTAAAAAAAGATGCCGAACCAATCTCACGGTGAACGGCTCCCTGTGTAAGGGTGGGGAAGGGGGTTCGGAGATTTTTTTCGATCTGTGTGAGAAGATCGTTCTCCTTAGATAATGCCCAGGGGCCGTCATACCCCCCGCAAGTCGAGTTTTGACAAGCTAGCAAAGATCATATTCAGTTAGCTTTGTAGGCGCCTTTAAGCTTGGATCGCTGAACACTCTCAGTGTGGTCCTGCAAAGTGCGTGGCGTGTGTCCACAGTCGTCACCAGGGTTCATATGGGTGCCGCGTTAATTAATTAGCAGAATAGTAATCGAAACAACGTTTAGTCGACTGATGATTCAGAGCTCGATGTCGAGTGCATCAAGGTCCCACCTTCAAGCAACGAGGCTCAAGTGATGATCGTAAGGTGGAGTGCAACATATAACCACCCGTACCGTACAGAGTCGCAAACTCACGCAAGAAAATTCCAATGCACCAGTAACAAGTTCGTATGCTAAGAATCCATCATGTATTTAAGAGGAACCGCGCTTGATTCTCTTATCCAACAACGCCGCTGACTACGACAGCCGGAGAGCTGATATGCTGGAATTCTTCTGCCTTGGTAATTAAACTTGAGCCACAAAGTGGGATTTCCATCTAACATTCTATCGACCACCTGCTGCAACCAACAACCCGACAGCAAAGAAAATACATATCTATTCTGCATGACCGGCAGCTCAGTAGTATCTATATTTTCTTTCTGTCATGTGATCCAACGAGGCATCCCTTAATGTTCAAATAGGTACAACATATCACACAAACCCAGCATCCCTTAATGTTCAAATAGGTACAACATACACAGTAATGTTCTAGATGAATACACACAATATTCAACACCACAAAAGGGAGAATTGACACCACAAAGAAGAGAATGCGACTGAACACTTGATATGTAGTACTCGAACAGTAAATTTCACACTTTCAGAAACTCCAATTAAAATGGAACACAGATCGTACTGGCATGACCAAGCACGTATAAGCTGCTTAATCGGTTTACTGCTTGAGAGAATAGAGAACCTTGATGATGCCCGCCAGCACGCCGATGATGTTGGACATCACCTTAGCGATGGTTTTGGCGTTTCTGTAGATGAACCTGTAGATGGCTATCCACACTCGCCTCTTTTGTTTGTACTCTGCAAGATCTGCGATGAGTCGCAGCTAGGCCTGGCCTGGCACAAGATCCGGGGCCAGGTCGTTGAAGAACTCAAGCGTCTGCCGATCGCTCGAGAGGCCGTACAAAATGCTCTTGGCGCGCAGCTCGCACATGTCCCCCTCCCGGTTCATCAGAAGCGAGAGCACGCGCAGATATGAATTGACGGAGC
This sequence comes from Eragrostis nindensis, assembly GCA_012490785.1. Lineage (NCBI taxonomy): Eukaryota > Viridiplantae > Streptophyta > Magnoliopsida > Poales > Poaceae > Eragrostis > Eragrostis nindensis. The sequence continues at coordinate 302,001 of JAAXCT010000487.1, read as the reverse complement.
AGTCGTGGTCCCAACCTGTCTCAACACACATCTCGAATGCCGCCATGTTGACAAGCCAGCAACAAATGGTGGCGTCCAGGCACAACGTACGGCTCCAGAGAGAGCTTGGCAAACAGGGGACCTTCGACCAAGTTCATAGCTGAGAACTGCACTTTTTGGCTGGCTTCCAGCTTGATGCCCATCTCTGCGAGCTCCGCTGCACTCGTATACACGGGAGAAGGAGGGTCTTGTAACACGTTTGCTGCCTGCTTCGCAGAATTGGGCGAGGCAAAGGAGATGTCCTGGCTTTTTATCCATGCCGATGTCAATGACCAGTTGATCTGTCTGTACGGTGCCATGAAGGCTTGGCTTCACTAGGAAACGGATGATATGTTCCATTGTCAAGCTCTTAAGGGGCAGAAGAACCTCCATCACGGCCCAAGGAATCTGGTTCTCTAATAGGATCATGTCCCTCCATACACCTTTAACATGCGGGTTTATGATACATTTTAATGAAGCCCCGCCATGTTATCCATAAACTGCACCAAAAAACATCCATCGATGAACATTATGTCAACAAACTTATCATCAGTGATACCTTCAAGTGCATCTTCGTCGGTGTAGCAGCTGCGGGCATCACAAGCTATCGATCTGATGTCGTTGTTGCTTACGAGGATGTCGAGCTTGCCGTTGAAGGTTGCCTTCACTGAGACCATGAGCGCCTCCCGGTCGGCCCGCACGGCGACGTCACAGACGGAGACGGTGACCTGCATGCCCTGCTCAGCCCACCGCCGGCGGCACGCCTCCAGCTCCGCCGCGTTCCGGGCGCACGTGTGCACGCGCGCGCCGAACCGGGCCAGCTCCTCCACGATGGAACGCCTGCCAAGACGAAACATTCAGTGCATGCATGCACATTACTGCTACAAATGCACTGAAGTACATGCATGAATAGATCAGAAAACTCAGCTTACACAGGTACCCGATGCCCTTGCTGCCGCCGGTGACGAGTGCGGTGGTGCCGGCGAGGGTCCACCGCTCTTCCCTGCTAGTGCCTAATGTATCCACCATGATGTGTACGGGTTGTACAGTACTGATGAATCCATCAATCACATTTATAGTGTAGCGTAAATCACGCTGCTCCACCAAAAAAAAAAATCACGCTGCTGCACTAAGAGCATCTCCAACAATTAATACAGCTGCTATCTTTATCTGATATTTTGTCATTCACTCGGTCTGATACTGAAAATAGAAGAAAATCCTCGCTCTATATTTTGTCATATCATCCTCGCTTGGTCTGATACTGAAAACAAAACAAAATCCTCACTCTATCTCTAACACCCTCCTCCAAAACATTTCTTTATTTTCCCCACCTATTTATGAGAGAAAAGATTTTGTCATCCATAAAGACAACTCCTCCAGAGTCTATCTCTAACACACTCCAAGACATTTTTTTTCCTGCCCACCGAATTTTAACTTCTTTGGTAGAGAAACTGCCTTTTATGAAAGCCAATCTATCTATAACTCCAACAGAAGTCTATCTCTAACTGTATATCTCCGGCACGAGTATTTTTTCATACCATTCTTAGCCATATCATACAAGATATCATAAAAAATTTCAAAAAGAAAGATATCATAATAAACCTCTCTCTCTCTCTCTCTCTCTCTCTCTCTCTCTCTCTCTCTCTCTCTCTCTCTCTCTCTCTCTCTCTCTCTCTCTCTCTCTCTCTCTCTCTCTCTCTCTCTCTCTCTCTCTCTCTCTCTCTCTCCTCGTATATATGGCCAAAAAAACACATTAGTTAGCCTACCATTGAATCGATGTCCACCTTCCATATGAAATTTACATCCCTATTTCAAATTCAGGTTGGAAGAATACTTAGGGAATCGAAAAACCCGCAAAGCAATTTCCTGAGGAAAAATATTTTGACTATTCAAAGGATTCTGAAATTGTGTTAAAAAGTTTTAAGTACATATTCTCGGTAAAAAAAATTTCAAGTACATAACCTTGAAATAAAGAAATTTTAGGTTAAACAGATGAATATAACAAATCTAAGCATGAAAAAGTGCAAATTGAATAAGTTTTAAAACTTGGTATAAAACTTACAGGTTCACAATGAAAATATCCAGTTCAAAAGGATCACGTAGTTTCAAAATCAAAAAGAAAAAAGCAAGAAAGGAAATTAGGGCCATGTTCTATACCATCGACGACGTTGTCGATTGCGGCAGCAGATGCAAGTTGGCGTTGCACAGAGACCCCTCAAGCGGTCGAGCTCTTTCATGCGGCCTTTCGATAATATGGCTGTCACCTAGTGCTAAACTCCTTTGCTCCGAGCACACGATGATGTGCACAACCCCCAATGAGAACATGACGGATTGACGCGGCGACATGTGAGGTTCGCCTCTAGCTACTAAGAATGTCAAGGTAGGGTTCTTTGTCAAGGTCTTAATCTCTTCCCTTACCAATGGAGATTGTGGGGAAGAGGTCGCTGGCTAGACGTTAATATAGGAAGGCAGAGGGGATGTCAGGAAATCTTTCTGATATTTTTATAGAAAAAAACGGTTCAATAGCGTCCCCTGCAAGCAATTTAGTAAACAGCTCGACAGCATCACCCGCACGCTAAAAATATTATTGATTGGGCATGGCGCTTGTTGATTCTGCTTGTAATAGTCATATATACATTCCTCGTTGTTGTTGCTGTTATTGTTTTGCGAGGAATGGAGGTAACCTCACCACTATAGTTTTGAGGTGTTATTACCAACATGTGGCTCCAACCAAGCAGCGGCATTAGTTTTTTGCAAGCTTTTATTGCAGCAATCCAAACAGCAGCCAAAATGATTTTGCCATACCTTATTTATCAAGCAAACACTCCATTTTTGCCACTGTGGCTAGCTGCAAGTGTGGCTGGTAGTTATTAGCCTTTGAAGTGGTAAACTATGGCCAGCAACCAAACATGCATGTAGTGTTTCAGACCAATGTACTATTGGTACACTGACTTATAGAGTTCGGGAATATAGACACAGTGAACTAATTTCAATTTTTGACATAGATGATTAAAAAAAACTCACATAATAAGGATGTCCCTAACAAAATTCTGAAACGGATTCCCGCATTGGAAGTCAAGCGTTGACTCTGCAGATTTTTTAATGCGAATGAAAATATCTCATATAATTATTCCAAAATGGGATAAAACATGTATGCTGTTTCATAATTTGGTATCTATAATAACCGTAATCGATTTCTTCAGTTGTCTTATTTGTTTTGTCGGTTTTGTATCTAACAACTAGCGAAGATTTCTTGTAATTTTGCGTCTCGATAATGCATAAATATTTATAAAATTTTTTTAGCACAATACCTCTATTATATTGTTTAGTAGTCAAGTTATTCATTCAGAACAGAAGTTAACCAATCGCATTATAGTTTTGGCCGACTAACATATGTGTTGGATCCTTTTAGTTTTTTTGAATTGGCAAAGTAATTTTGCTTTATAGATTAGTGGATGAGAGTTTCTTCATGTCACCATAAAGAGAACTAGAATTGATGGCGCGCTCCGCCGCGCATGTAAGTTGATGCATTTTTTTCCCATTTCTTTTGATCGTTTGCCGCCTAATGTTCGGTGTCTGCAGCCATTGCCATGCCTTTGGGAGCCACATGTGCGGAGTTGTGCTTATGGGCTGCATTTCAATATGATGTTGGGCCGGATGGGCTGGAATCTCTTTGCAAATTGTTCGATGCGGCCGTGCCTCGGGAGATGATCACTCTCAATATCGCTACGGTAAAGAAACAACGTGGAGAACGGGACTCCCTCCCCTCACAGTGAACGACGCCGTCGTTCTTATCTGATTCGCTTCCATATAGATCCAGCATCTTCTCTCTTGCTCCCGTAGAAGCTGCTAGCATCGACGGAGTTTGCACAACGGTTTCTTCCTCAACACCGGCCAAAGAGAGCATGGTGATGGGGCACGATCTGTGAACCTCGCCGACGGATCGGCCTCCTTCCTCCCAGGTGCGCTCCTCGATCGAGCCCCGCTACGACGCTGCTTCTCCTCTGGAGATGGGGAGGGCGACCCTCATCTATGTAGCGCATCAACAGAGACTCCCGCATCAGTGAACACGGCAAGGGCGCTCTTCCAACCGTGATGCCACAATACCAATTATTCCCTTTGGATTTGATTTTTTTTTCCGTGAGGGTATGAATTGAAATTCAGATCTGAGTGTTTCATAAAATGGAAACGGAATGGAAATTGTTGTATAGACTTCTTGGCTTTCATTTTCTTAAAGGATTTTATCCTTTCTTTGCATCATTTTGGACATTTTGGGCTCGAGATTAATTTGTGGCATGTGTTTCTTTTTCCTGATATGGTCCAACGATGAAGTTTTATGTCCCTCCTCCCGTCCATTGCGCTCTGTGATGGTTCCAAGAGCCAATCCAGACTGTAATACTGGGGAATGGTTGTCCAATCACTCTATCTCGTCTCATTATTCAATTTGCACTGGATTTTTGTTTGTAAGCTGAATATGACACTTTTCTGGCCGCTCTGGCCGAACAATGAGAGGCCACCGAATCCAGGCCCAGGCACCATCGAATTAGTGGCAGTGCGCGGGTTGAAATGGGCTGGGACACATATGCTACTACCACGGAAAGGCCGTGGAATGAACGGGATAGGTGACCACGAAGGCACGAACTTACCTCGTCGAGTGCGGGAGGCGTGAGGGAGAGCTGAGGTAAAAGGTAAAAGCCACGCGTCAAACAGGAACCTGGACACCGTACGCCAAAACATCCCGGTGAGCTCCTGCCTCCCACAGTTGAAGATTAAGATATGCTAGAAGAAAAAACTAATGCACCATTGACTTTAACCTTCTTGCTGAACCGATCGATCCATGGACGTGATACTTAGTTGGTTGAACTGTAGGACATGCCACTTGTGAGCTAGTTCAACCTTATTTTTTCTCTGAGAACAAACCCAGACTGTTCATGTTACACTGGGGATGTGTGAAAACTGTTAGTACGATGTTAGGGAGAACATTGCATGAGGGAATGGAAACAGATGAAGGTGACGAAAAGTTTATTGAAATCTTTTCACACAAAACACACGAGTGGTACATTGACATTTAACAGTAGAGGAAAGAGCGATTATACAGGATCGGTTCGACGGGAAATAATTACAAACCGTGAAAAAATGAACCAGAAACCCTCAGCACAATAATGCACAACAGATTGATCATGGTAGGTCGATCGTGACAGGTCTGTGCTTAATCAGCTAAGTGATGGTGCGGCCGCCGTCGATGCAGATGACCTGGCCGGTCATGTAGGACGCCGCCGGCATGCAGAGGAAGGCAACCATGGACGCCACCTCCTCCGGCTCGGCGATCCTCCCCATCGGAAGCCGCGCCATCTCCTTCTTCACCAGCTCCGGATCGATCGCCTTCTGCTCATCAATACATCCATCAGTTAACTGTGTGATCGAGTTTACACTAATCATGTACTGCTAAGTACTCCTACTAACAACTCTGGCGAGATGATGAGCCGACAAGAATCTATTAATCTTACGTCAGCGCTGATGTCAGTCTTGACTCCCCCGGGCGCGACGCAGTTGACCCGGATGCCGTCGCGGGCCCACTCGGCCGCGAGGCTTCTGGTGAGCTGGTTCATGGCGCCCTTGGTCATGGAGTAGACGGACAGCGCCGGGAGGCCGATGAAGCCTGCGATGGAGGAGATGTGCACGACGCTCCAGAGACATTTCGCACCTATTTATAGTGACCTGATCACCAGCTGGAAGCACCTCCATCAGATCAGGATGTGCACTGCCGCACTAAGGTAGGGAGAACGGTGACAGCAGATAGTCCACGCTGACGATGATTTAAATAACATAAGACCTATTTGGTTCATCTGACGGCCGGATTTGGACAGATACGGGGGCACAACGGAGACGGATACAGGCCGGCGGCCCTGCCGGCCAACGCCTGCTGGTTTATTCCAAGCAACCGGCCTACTACTGCATACTAATTAATTATACTCAGGGGTAATAATATAATAGCAATGTGCTAACCAAATACTCCACTAATGTTCAACTGTGACACGTGACCAGTTTGTCTCAATTTGCTGACCTGAGCGAATGAGCCAAGGATGATATACGCAATTATGAATAAACTTCCTTAATTCAAATAAATATTTCTATTGCCTGATGAAATACTGACATGCATTCATACATATGGCATCTAAAATATTTGGGACTCCTGATTCTTTGAGCATAAACGACTTGGAAACTGGCACACCCATCAATGATGCCCTTCAGGTATCGACATGATATATTTAGAAGTTTTACTTGTACACACATTATTTCTATTTTATTTTTTTTTACCTGACATTATTAAGATTTTTCTCTGTTCTTGGTTTCGTGTCTTTATCATTTTCCTGTACACTTGATTAAATCGCTCTTATACAATCACGTACTCCTAAATGGTAGATAGACTGACAAACATTTTATGTAGTGTAAGTAGTTTGATTTTCTCTATCATCCATTTGACCATCGTTTCTAAAATTTCAACTGCGGAATACATTGCCACTCACAGTTGACTTCAGTTTTGTCGTGTGCTGAGGCTAATGTCAATGTTTTATTTTACTGAAGTGTGTAATCACCGGAACATACAAAGGTTAGCATGGATCATGCTCGAGGGAAATAATAAATAAGGCGGTAAACACGAAATTTAAATCATACCACACAATACTAGGAGTAATAACTATTATCAAAATTTGGTAGTAGGTCTTGGTCATGCTGCTTTATCAGACTGTATATTATATCCTGCACTAAAAAAAAAATACTCCTGCAAGGTATAATTAGTTGTCTGACAGATTTACTAGGGTGCCCTTATCTCGGTCCAAATGTTTGGCGCATGTTTGTCTATTGATGAGATCCCTTCACGACATGACAAATATGGGTGGACATCTGGGAAATAATGTGTGGTGATTTTAAACTTTTTTATGTAACTCTAAAATAATGTGTGGTGATTTTGTTCGCTCGAAAAGATGTTGCTACAGTCATTTACAGAATTACTATTCTGTTGACAAATTTCACAGTAATAGTTGATATGTCAAGTCAAAGGTAGCTAAGGGGAAACTTTCATATTCGGAAAAAGGTTTTGTGAATTTTTTAATGATAAACTTTAAATAGAGTCAAAGGTATAATAGTTTCGTCATATCATCTTTAATGTTTATAACAGATATCTTTATATTTCAAGTTTTCTCATTTTTCAGCAAATATTGCCTCCATGACAGGACTAAAATACCGCATACAATGCAAAGTGGTGTTGAAGAACATTCTGAGTGCCGTCCATATCTTGTTTTTTGTTTCATTCGAGAAACCCACAATCATACAAGTTGCATTTGACCTTGAAAGGCAGAGACGACAAAAAGGAAAATCTTATATACCATTGACTTAAGCCGGTCGTTGATCTGCCACGTCTAGTGCCAAGGTATCCAAATTCCAAATGATTATCAGAGGTCCTATTTCCTTCAGCTTATAAAGATACTAAAAAAAAAGCTTATAAAGATACTCAGCATCAAGGATAGTTTGCACCTGACCCAGAAGCTATGAAACCGGCGGAAAGAGAAAAAGCCTAGCGCACGATTGACTTAGTAAGCTGATCTCCAAGTGTCAAAGTTCAATAATATATATAATGGATCATATGCATGCATATCGATCAGATATCGAAGCGTATGTCGGCACCAAGAAAACTGTGTCTAAACAAGGAACCATATGAGAGGAACATGGCGCCGGTATCTGCTCCGCCGTCACTATCTTCCGGTGCATTTGCCCTGGTGAGGTGGCTGCTAACCTTGTCATAGTTAACTGATGCGATGATGAACATGATTAGCATAGCTCCCAATTTACAAGTGAGATGATTGATACTAACTCTGGTAGACTTGTCGATATACCTAGCGCAGAAACCGGGATAGTTGAGAGATCGAGTGGCGTCCAGATGGGAGTGGATACGCAAATCTTTCTCATTAACGAGCTCTGGATTTGCGGTAATCAAATGGAGATACAACTGAATTCTTTTAACTGGAAATTCTAAAGTCAAACCAAAGATACTGCACTATACAAGTGGTTGTGTTGCGTGGGGCTTTGTAACCTATGCGTTGCAAAACATTGCCGCTTGGCACCTTCTTCTTAGTACAAAGATGCACAATCCTCCTGTGTATTCAAGAAAAAAAACACTATACAAGTGGCTGCTGGGCGCTGACTTGTCTTGCCACATTCTCTCTGTAAGAGTACGGACCACGACAACCCGCCCAACCCCCCACCAACCCACACTATTGTTGGCGCCATCAACGAAGCCATAGGCACACCCTCCCAATTGGCACCTCCACCCACCATCACCCACGGCCGACGGCAACCTCGTCGCCTTCCTACGCGCCTTTCTTTCTTCCCATACGTGTATGTCCTGCCTGCTTGTCATTACTGTCGCCGCGATGCCTCTTCACCTCTAGGTCACCTCCTCGACCACCACCATTGTCCAGTGGTGCCCCAGCATCCACAGTGCGCCCACTGCTACCTCATGCTTTGACGCCCTCGCCCACTGCCGCCGATTGATCACCGCCCACCTACACCTCGCACTACCGAGCTGTCCTCCTTTCGTTCTTCTAGGTTTGGAGGTCGATAATGATGTTCCATGGGTACAAGCACCCACAAATAATGAATTTTTCAATGCGCTCGGGGGTGGCCAGAGGTCGGAGACAATGATGTCATCGGACAAATCTCAGTCGTAGCCTTTTCCCTGCACGCATGGCAAAATGTTTTTTTTTTGGAGGAGAGCATGGCAAAATGGGGTTTTTTTCTTGAGGAGAATGGCAAAACAGGTGTGAGTTAATGAAACAAAGTTGGGCCTGGTATGATGCTATAAAATGGGCTTCACAACAGAGTACGTAAACATAAAAAGAAGCCCGTTAAGCACAATATACTGGGCCAGTTAAAAAAGCACAATATACTGGGCCCAACAAGACCGCAAAACTACCATCTTTTTTCGAGCCGCCGAGGACCGCTGACCAGCCGGCGAATCCCGCTCTCCTAAAAAAAAAAAAAAGCCAGCGAATCCCGCTGCGGCGCCGGCCGCCGGGGCCCGGGGGTTGACGGCAGTAGGCCTAGACGGCAGCCAGGAGGCGGAGCAGGAGTAGCCGTGAAGGGGATCGTGCTATTATAGAAGGCCGAAGCCAGCGCCCGAGGGGTTTGCGTTAGGCGACGGGGTCACGGGACACGGCGGCGCGGCGCGCGGCTGTTACAGGTACGAACCAGTGGTCTCTCTGGTGGTTTCACGAAGCTTTGCTTGCTAGCTCAAGTAGCACTGCTCTCAGTGCGGAGTCGGCTGCAGCACTGCTGGGACTAGAACAGGGGCGGTGGTTGCATCAGTGCGAACTGACGAAACTAGAGTTTTTACACATCGGTTGTCTGTGTATATCATAGGAAAATGGCAGATTCAGTTGCAGAGCACCCTGCATTACATGTTCCTAATCCGTGAGGATTTTTTTTTTTAATCTTAGTTTACATCAACTTGGTTCTGTCATCATCCACCAATAGCACACAGATTCCTATTCACTTATCAAAACTGTCACAGACCTTTCACTGACAGTCTGAAAATGAAAATACCAGGATGAAAAATGCCCAAGTGCTATCTTGAAGAGATAATACGTAAACTTATCAAAGAACAGTGGGGGATCTCAGCAAGGCAGTAAGCAAATATTCATCATGCATAACAAAGCTAACAGGGAACAGGGAGAGAGAAGTTTGTTTCCCCAACCAGAGTAACACACAGACAGGGCATCAATTGATTAACAATACTCAAACAAGTGCAATACAAAAATAGCGGTGTCCATGATGAGTACAAGCAAATCCAATTCCACACCAAAGACCGCAGAGTGTACTGCTAGCTAGCGCAGCTCCCTCTCGTCCACACACTAAAATAAACAGGTACATGAAGAGAAATTTCAAATCTGGAGAGTAGGTAGACTTGAACCAAACACACTGCAAACATGCAGAAAGTAATAGACTGACATTTGAAGGAAGAAACAAATCTGTTTGACGCGTGAGGCTGAAAAGGAGAAGACTAGGATTTCCTTCAGCTGCATCTTATTAGAAACATTACTGAAGCAAGCTTCAAGTCGATGGAGAGGAGTTGAGCCACTCATGGAGATGATGAGGTCGAGGCAACCACTGCAGTTCCGTCTTCTTGGCTTTGAGGGTGTGGATTATGCTTTAGAACAGGCTCGTTAGAATGACGGATAATTTGTGCTCTCACCGGATCCAGGTTGCAGTTGCCGTTGAGCTCCTGTTTTTCCAGCTTATGGAGGTGGATGAGTCCAGAAATGCCATCCATGGTGGCAAAAGACAAAATTATCCTCTCGAGCTTAGGTGCTGCACCACTGACAAAGGTAATGTTGGTGATCTTGCTGCTCTCAATTAAGAGAAAAGTGAGGCTTTGGAATTCACCCTCCTTGAAGGCGAGTGCACTTCGATTGTAGGACCAGTGCTGAAGCCTAATGCAGAGCAGGCCACAAAGTTTGCCAAGGATGCGAAGATCATATTCCGTAAATAAAGTGTCACTCTGAGTCTGAGTCAGTGTTACCTTGACAAGTTGATGGTGGTCTTGAATCAAGTGAGAAAGCCCAGTAGTGATGCCACTGATATTTAGGCTTTCAATGAATTGTGGAAGGGAGGGTAAAACATCTTCTGTTTCTGCACCAAGATTTCGATGACGAGCTGGTCTGTAGATCCGGATGGACAAGGAACGGAGGCATCTATGCAATTTTTCGATTTGGCGGAATAGGTCACTCAGCTTGGTATGTTCACCATGGAGAGCAACACCAAGTTTCCTCAGTTTCAGCAGCTCACCGATGCCAGACAGCTCCCTGTCGCTGTTGGAAACTTGGACATGTGACAATATCTCCAGGTTCTCCATCCTCTGAATAAGGAGGGGAATGCGCACCGTGGGAAATGATTCTTCAGATATGCTAGCATCATTGCTTGAAGAGACCTTGTGACCAGCAAGGAAATGCTTTAGCAGTGGAAGCACAATAGCTCTTTCCGCAAGTGCCCGTACCTTGGTTTGTCAGATGTCCAGTGTCTCCAAGCACTGGAGCTCTTTCATTTGCTTGGGTAGACCGGTGATATCAGTGTTCCAGAGGCTCAAATACTTGAGCAACAGTACCTTGCAAATGCTCCTCAGATGGTGCTTCTTCAAGCCTCTGCAGCTAGCCTTCCAGGTCCAGCACTTTGAGGAGCTGCCATTGAGAAGATTGTGCCATGGCAGGAAGAAAAGCAACGATGTCATTGCTGCCAGCATCAGAGTGGGATTTTTGCAACCCTATTCTGTTGTGAATGGAAAGGCGGTGAGCCAGATATGGTACTAGGTTCGTGTCAGCAAAGTTTATATCCCTGCTAATCTTGGCTATGAACTCACGAACTTCATTGTGTATTGTGAAGCTCTTGATGTCTCACAGAGCACTGAGTTCCACAGGAGAAACAAAGCCTCGAGTGAAGAGCGTCCAAGTACCGCTCGGCTTCATCCGCCGCACTCGCTTTGTCATCACTCGCGGCAGTAGTAGTAGTTATGAGGCCTTCAACAATCCACCTTCTCTTCAAGCTTGTGGCCCTGATGATTTGGCCTTTGGGGAAAATGGTGAGATACAACAGGCAGCTCCTGTACTTTCTAGCCAGCTCACTCTAGCAGAACGTTAACAGTTGCTTAGGAATGCTTTTCTTGAGCCGTTTGCACTCACGAACTGCGTCGTGGTAGTGCGGAACCTCATTGCTTGTCCTGTTAGGATTGACGTACAGAAGATGCAGGAGCACCTGAATTGCAAAGGCATTGGGGTAGAGTTCTTGAATTAATCCGTGCATCAAAGCCTTAGAACAATAGTCGAAGCCCGCAACCATGAGCCTGTGAACCTTCCTCATGAAGAATGCAAGCGAGTTTTCCACGACGATAATTCTGATCTGATCAGAAGGTAACCACGGCATATCTTCGTAGCATTGTACCAGTATTATGGCACTGCCGTCAGAGCACTCGTAGCTTAGCAGGGATGATCTTGCATAGTGCCAGTCAGACTCATTGCGAGTATTTTCATGGATAACCATGACGCGTCTAACACGTTTATATTTTTCCAGGTGTCTACCGCGTCTACATTCTTCCACCTATCTCCAGAATAATGAAGGTTGCGTATCCAAATTACCTCTTACTTGTTCTTCTATTTTGCCTAGTAGAGAATAATCTCTGGGGGAGTGCTGCTGCAGCCTGCAACCGAAGAAACTCGCCACAGACGGATGGTTGGACACTCCGTGTGCAACTAGATGTCCGAACTCTGTTCCAGAATCTCCAGAGCGGATGTCCGCTACGACAGCCACGACCGTCACCTGTGGTGGATCTTGCTCTTGCACCACTGACAGCAGCCACTCGACCACAGTGTCAACGCCTTTCCTAACAACCTCCGCCACGTCCAGCAGATCAGGTTCAGTAGTGCTGGCAGCACGGTCGAGAAGAGCGCGCCTGCGAAGGCGATCCTCCTCCTGATCTCCACCAGAGGCAGCTGATGATCGTGGGGGCGGGGCGGCGTCGTCGTCGTCGTCACGAACGACGGCGGCGGCATCAGCTGCCACGGCTGATTCGGGCACGGTGACGCCGTACCTGAGACGCCGGTCGCCGACGTCCCGCGCCCGGACCTTGAGCTCCCGGATGCGCGTGGCGATCTTGTGCCGAACTTGAATGGTCCGCAGGAACCGGGGAATCCGGCGGAGGTACGCCAAGAGGCCCTTGCCGCCGGACACGCTTGCGACGTACTGGATGTAGAGCTCGACGTTGCCCTCGCAGTCGTGGGTGAGGCCGGCGACCTGCTTCATCCAGGCGCCGATCTGGTGGTCGCGGCGATGAGCCTCCGTGAGGTGCAGGAGTAGGCCGTTCATGCTCTCCATCTCGTCCTTGATGAACTCCACGTCGCCGCGGACGCCGCCCAGCAGCTGCGCCTCGTCCAGGAGCACCGACGTCAGCCGCCCCAGGAGCGAGTCCACGGCGCCCTGCGCCGTCCCGGCCATCCTTCGACCTCCTCCCTCCTCCCTCCTCCCTAGATAGCTAGCTTCGTTGACTCCCTATGTGTGGAAGCTAATTAATAATGACCGGCTGCGAGCAATGCACGCGCGCTGACTACTCGATCGTGTCTCCATGAGCTAGCTAGTAGTAGAGAAATACGGTGGTGATGGATGGTGTCGTACGTGTGGTGGATGTTGTGGCCGAAACAATGGAGATAGGTGAGCTGTGTCTCCGACGGACGACGAAGCGTGCCACATGGTCGCTTTGATCGTTGCCGGGGCAAAGCATCGATGCGCGCTTAGCTTTCGTGCAGCTGGCTGGTGCAAAAAAAAAAAAAATCTATGGAACCAGCTTCCTAGCTTGCGAGGCGATGAGTTTGCTTTGCTGAGACATGTCTTGTAGTTCTCTCCACCCCCCCCCCCCCCCCCCCCCCCCCCCCCCCCCCCTCTTTTCTCTCTTTAGTATCAATTCCGCTAGCTTTAGCTTTTTCTGCCTTTTGCTCTTTCATCCTTTTTTCCCCTTGAGAAGACGGAGAGAGAAATTTTGTTCTTCACACTTCACGGTTCACACAGTGCGGCCGAATAAAGTAACTTAACAGGCTTTAAGTTGATGGTCCAGTCGAGCTAGCTGCGAAGCTACGAGCTTAATTCAAAAGGACTTCCGGTACATGTGTGTGAACGTGTTTATCTAGCCATATGTAGCTGTTTTGTGAAAATTGTTTCTGGCAGAAGACAACCCTAAAATGATGCGATGACGATAGTTGGCCTATTGGAGCTCATGGATTACTATTCTGTTGACAAATTTCACAGTAATATTTGATATGCCAAGTCAAAGGTAGCTAGAGGGGGAAAACTCAAATTCGGAAAAGGTTTACTGATTTTTCTATATACTCTAAATAACACATACGTACATTGCAAAGTGGTGTTGAAAAACATTCTGAGTGCCGTCCATACCTTGTTCTTTATTTCATTTTGAGATACCCACAATCATAGAAGTTGCATCTGACCTTGAAAGGGAGAGACGACAAAAAGGAAAATCTTAATTATATACCATTGACTTAAGCCTGCCGTTGATCTGCCACGTTCAGTGTGCCAAGGTATCCAAAATTCCAAATGATTATCAGAGATCCGTCGGAAAGTCAGATGATTGATGCTAACTCTGGTAGACTGATCCAAATACCTAGCGTAGACCGGGATTGTTTGGCGTATAGTAATCCTCTTCGGAGATATGCAGATGGGCGTGGGATATGCAGATCTCTCTCATTAACAAGCTCTGGATTTGCGGTAATCACATGGAGCTGCAGCTGATTTTTTTGCTAGAAAATTTGAAGTCAACCATGACGATACAAGTTTTTTTTTTTTGAGAACCAACCATGACGATACAAGTGGCTGCTGAGCCGAGCGTTGACTCGTCTACGAATATTGCCGCGCTCTCCGTATGAGTCAGTGATTCAACAAAGCTGGGCCTTGTATGTACCTTACCGGGCCTAGAGAATGGGCTACGCAGCAGAATACGAAAGCGAGAAGCAACGACTCAAATGGGCTACACAACTTTGAAGAAGCCCATTTATTTGTAGCAGAACGGCCTGATGTGTACAAACAACATATTAGGCCCAACGTCCGAACAGCCCAAACCCGACCACAATACCGTCGTAGCTTCCCCGCGCCGCCGGGCACCGTTGACGTGACGGCGAATCCCGCGGCAGCGTCGGCGGCGGCCGCGGGGGGTTCGGGAAGGGGAGGAGGTGTGGAAGGAGCCGTGGACGGGAGGGAGCAGTGAAAGGCGGATGCAACGCCTCGTGAGGGTGCCGGAGGAGAGGGCGGCGGCATCGCCGGCGACGAGCTGCGCGGCCCGACCGCGCGAGGCCGTTACAGGTATGAACCAGTAATGTATTTGGTGTTTTGGATAAACTTTGCTAGCTCAAGTAGTGAAGTTGGTTGTGGGAGGAAGAGGGCAGCAGATCTCAGTGCAGATTGGACTGTAAGCAATGCCGCTGGATAGAACAAGGGCACTGACGAAATTGACTATACCAAGACCTCTTTTTATCTTGCTCCTTGCCAGCAGGTCCTTTTTTCTTGTTTGCATCGACTTTGTTCTGTCATCATTCAACGGTCGCACAAATATTCGTAATCACTTATCAAAACTATAGTAGAGCTTTCACTGGAAGTCTGAATGAAATAGAATTACTAGGGACAAGGGGGATTGTTCAAGTGCTATCTTGAAGAAATAATACATAAATAAATCTAACAAAGAACAGTGAGGGGATGTCAACAACAGTAAAGCAAATATTCATTTCATTATGCACAACAAAGCTAACAGGGGACATAGCAGTTTCTTTCCCCAGTCAGCATGTAGCACACAAACAGGACATCGATCATTTAGCAATAATCAAACAGTAACAGCGTTCATCATAAGTACACACAAATCCAATTCCATACCAAGGACCTTAGAGTGTACTGCTATTGCAACTCGCTCTCGTTCCTACACAAATAGACAAAATACATAAATGGAAAATTCAGTTCCGGAGAGTGTGTAGTAAATAGTATTAATCCGAACACACTGACATTCGAGTGTGACTTAAATAGTATTAAGTCAGCTGACACCTGAAGGAAGAATCAAACCCTTTGACGCATGAGGCTGAAAGGGAGAAGACCAGGCTTTCCTTCAGCTGCATCTTTATTTGAAGACAAACCCATCCAGAAATATTACTGGAGAATGCTTCAAGTCTATGAAGTGTAGCTGAGCACTCATGGAGCTGATGAGGTCGAGGCTACTGCTGCAGTTCCATCTTCTTGGCTTTGATGGTGTGGATTATGCGTTAGCTTTAGATGGAGATAGTGCCTTTGAATGACTGATCTATAGATCTTTAGATAGACTGCACTGGATCTCACCAAGGGCCGGCAGTCTCTCTTGCTTGGAAATGATGTTGGATGTAGCTAGCTTGTCTCTCTTCCATGTGGTGGGATTGGAGATATATTGCTGGCAAGACTCTTCAAAAGGCAGAATGACAAAAGAAGGAAATGTGACAGATGCCTACTGATGGAGATGGTGCATCATAAATCCCACATGGCACCTTAATTGTCTTGTCTGCAGCAACAATGAACGGATGTACTCAATCTTTTGGGCGCAAACACTTTGCTCGCCTGTAATGTCGGCAGCAATAATGATAAGCTCAATGAAATTATTTCACTATTTCCGGTCACCTTCTTTGGTTGTCCTTTGAATCTTTATCATACAGCCTTGTTAGTCTGACGTAATGATGGGCAAGTTTTGAGCTCCGCTGTTTCTGTTGTAGAACACTCAAATCTTTTGGGACCAGAGCACTTGATCCACCTTTCTTACCATGGGGAACTACACATCCAGTTTTTCAGATACAGCAGCGCAGCTGGCTTTGGTAATTAGATCGTCCATCATAGTTTCTTTCATTCTTTGCAAGTGTCCAGCAGTTTGTTAAAAAAAAAAAAAGATCCAACCTAGGAGGAGCTAGGTGGTTTTTCATTAAGAAGAAGAAAAAGCAACCAAATAGGCACCCCAATCAGGAGTAGGGGGACTCGAAACCTGGGTGGCTATGGGTACATATCCATAGCCTCCTTCACCTAGCCAACTTGAGCCTCAGTTTCCTAACCAACAGTTTATAGCATGTTTTGTTAAGCATCTCGGCTGAACAATCAAGTATAGTTCATACAGTAGTGTCTGTAATGAATACTCACGAATCAGAAGTAAATGGACGCACACATAAGTTCTAAATTGCGAGAGTATACAGAACTAAAATTAACACAAGACAAATATGTAGAAGGGTAAATGTAATGATGGCATAAGCAGGAAGAATCCAAACTCCATGAAACACAAGGCTGCACAGAGGTGGCAAGGTTTCCCTTTAGCTGCATCCTTATTCGAGGATATATGGATTGTGAAACAGTGAAGAAATCATATCGTTGACGAACAATAATTGAATACTCATGGAGCTGATGAGGACAAAGCTGTTACTGCAGTTTCATCTTCTTTGCTTTGACGGTGTGGATTATGCTTTAAAATTGGATAGTACGGGTAGTTAGGATGCCTGACAGTTTCTGCTTTCACCAGGTCCAGGTTGCAGTCACCGTTTAGCTCTAGTTTCTTCAACTCAGTGAGGTGGCAGACTCCAGAAAGAGCGTCCATAGTGGTGAAAGACCAAACAAATCTCTCGAGCTTAGGGCATGCACCAGATATGAAGCTAACGTTGGTGATGTCGCTGCCCTCAACAAGAAGAAAGTTAAGAACTTGGAATTCATCTTTGTTGAAGCCGAGCTCGCTTTCGGTGTACGACTTGTGTTGAAGCTTGAGGCAGCGCAGGCCACGAAGGTTGCCAATCATACAAAGATCATCTTTCTTCAGGTAGGTCTCACTCAGTGTTACCTTGGCAAGTTGAGGGTGCTCATGAATCAAGTGAGGAAACCCAGTAGTGATGCCACTGATGTTAAGGCTTTCGATGAACTGAGGAAGGATTGGTAAGCTGGCATCTGGTATCCCTGCATCATGATTTTGATTATCTGGACCAGTCAGTTGGTCGATCCGGATTGACAAGGAGCGGAGGCATCTTTGCAATTTTTCAATTTGGCGGAATAGGTCACTCAACTTGGCATTTTGACCATGGAGAGCAACACCAACTTTCCTAAGTTTCGGCAGCTCACTGATGCCAGATAGCTCCCTGACGCTGTTGGAAACTTGGACATGTGACAATATCTCCAGGTTTCTCATTCTTTGAATACGGAGGGGAATGCGCACCGTGGAAAATGTTTCTTCAGATACGGTAGCATCATTGATTGAGGATACTACCTTGTGCCCAGCAAGGAAGTACTTAAGCAACGGAAGAACAATGGCCTTCTTTGCAAGCATCCGCACTTTGGTTTGACGGATGTCCAGTGATTCCAAGCAGCGGAGTTCCTTAATTTGTCCTGGAAGTTCTGTAACATCTGTATTCCTGAGGCTCAAATACTTGAGCAACAATATCTTGCATATGCTCTTCAGATGATGTTTCTTCAAGCCTTTGCAACCCTCTAGGTCCAGCAATTTGAGCAGCTGCCATTGAGGGGATGCAGCCAAGATTGGAAGAAAAGCTAGAATGTCTTTAGTGTCATCGTTGGAATGAGATGCTTGTAAACCTATTCTGTTGTGAATGGAAAGGTGATGGGCCAAATCTGTCGGCAGGTTCGCATCCACAAAGTTAACATCTCTCGCAATCTTGGCGATGACTTCACACACTTCATGATGTACTGTGAAGCTCTTGATTTCGCCTGCGGTGCTGCTTTCTGAAAGAGAAATAAGCCCTCGCTTGAAAAGCACATCCAAGTAGTGACGGGCTTCACTCATTAAACTCTCTTTTTCATCACTGCTAGTAGTAGCTGTAGTAGTGATCAAGCCCTCGGCGATCCATCTTCTAGCCAAGCTTGAGGCCCTGATGACACGGCCTTTGGGGAAAATAGTGAGATACAACAAGCAGCTCCTGTACTTGCTCGGCAACTCGTTGTAGCAGAAGGTCAGCACTTGCTTAGCAATGCTTTTGTTCAGCCGCTTACACTCAAAAATGGCACTGCCATAATTTCTGAGCTCATCACTCGTCCTGTTAGGATTAACATACAGAAGGTGTAGGAACATCTTCATCGCGTAGGCGTTCGGGTAGCACATGGCATCGAAGATGGTCATGAGCTGCCCGTATGTATCATCCCAGTATGTGTAGTTAGCATCCAGCTTAGCCGCTTTGCCTGCATAAAACTCCTCTAGATTCTTCGCGTTGATTATCGCGTTGGGAGAAGGACACTTTGCCACTTGATCGTTGTCTGTGGTGGCTACTATGGCACTACCTGGATGGCACCCATCAGCAGCGTGTAACAGAGCATCCACTATGGTTTTCCATTGCTGCTCTCTTGTGACATCGGCAAGCACCATCAAGAAGCGCTTGCCTTTCAGATGTCCCTGAAGTTTATTGATGAGCTGCTCCTCGTCCTTGTCGACAAGCTGCTCCTGTTGGTTTCTTGGCTTGTCCTCTTGTTCAGGTTGATGAAGTACTGTTACTTGCTCCAGTATGTTGAGCAGGAACCGGCGCAGAGATGTATAGTCTGAAGTGACGAAGGCCTTGCAGTCAAATAAGGCCGCCACAGATGAATGTTCGTACACTCCCTGTGTAATACGTTCTGCTAGCCTGTACCCCAGAACAGGGAAAAACCTTAGCTGCTGTTGTTGACCGTCTCCGGCACTGGCAGTGGCAGGTGGTGGTTCCTCGGACAACCATTTGACCAGAGAATCGATGGTTTTGCTCACCAACTCCTCCTCGTCCGGAGGTTCATCACCGTCGAGCAGAGCGGAGCGCCTCCGGCGATCCTCCTCCACCCCTGCCGCGTCCCGTGGAGACTGGGCGTCGCCGTCGTACGTGTCGGCCACACCGGCCGCGGCCAACTCGGGCACGGTGACGCCGTACCTGAGCCGCCTGTCTCCGACGTCCCGCGCCCGGACCTTGAGCTCCCGGATGCGCGTCGCGATCTGGCGCCGAACGTGTAGAGTCCGCAGGAGGAAGGGGAGGCGCCGGAGGCGGCCGAGGACGCCGCCGGTGCCTCCTCCTCCTCCGACGTAGTGGACGTAGAGCTCGACGTTGCCCTCGCAGTCACGGGTAAGGCCGGCGACCTGCTTCATCCAGGCGCGGACCTGGTGGTCGCGGTGCTGCGCCTCCGTGAGGTGGAGGAGCAGGCCGTTCATGCTCTCCATCTCGTCCTTGATGAACTCCACGTCGCCACGGACGCCGCCGAGGAGCTGCGCCTCGTTGACGAGCACGGCGGCGAGGCGGCCCAGAAGCGAGTCCAGGGCGCCCTGGGCATCCATTGGCGACGCCTGCTGTGCTAGCTATGGATCGATCTGCTGTGGAGTCCTTGTACATACGTGGAGAATATTGAGAATATTGACATATTGTTGCACCTGCCTGCCTAGCTAATGCTCTGGGTTTGTGTTGCGAATTGGAGCCTCAAGACTTTTGACCTGGTCATCAAAGTCTTACTATGAAAATGGCGGGGATCAGTCAAAAGGCGGTTTCTTGTATGTGTGAAGAAAAGATTAGGTAGATGAGGTAGCTTCTACACTTTCTACTGATAGACACATATATAGTACAGAAAGGACTATCGTAATCTTATAGATGCACAAGTCATGCTAGGGTATGCAGTATAAAGACCACGGTAGCAGCCATGATTTGACCAAAGGGAACGGATGAATGGTTGCACGTAGCGGCCCTTACGTGGCCGCGAACGCAGCTGACGCAAACACGACGAGGACCTTGTGCGGCTCCCCCTCCTGTAACAGTTTGATCAGAATGCAGCATCGATGGTAACATGAGCCCCGGCCCCCGGCGACGGAGTAACGCAGAGGTATATTGAACACTTGATACAGTACACAAACAATTGATCTCAAATACAGATTGAAACATGGCACAGAGCAACGAACCGCTCAATGAGCTGGTGGTTGCTTGAGAGAAAGGAGAGTCCTGAAGATGCCCACCAGCACGCTGGCAATGGACAACACCGTAGCGATGGTTTTGCCGTTTTTGTAGACGAACCTGTAGATGGCTATCCACACCCATCGCTTCTGCCTGTACTCCTGAAGGCCTTCGATGATTCGCCAGTAGGCTTGACCTTCCGGCAGATATGGGGCCAGGTCGTTGAAGAACTCGAGGGTTTGCCGGTCACTGGAACAGCCAAGCACGATGCGCTTGACTCGAAGCTCGTGAACATCCTCCTCCCGGTGCATCAGCAGAGAGAGGACGGAGAGGTACGAGTTGACGATGCACTCTTCCCACTCTGACCACATCTCGAATGCTGCAATGTTGACCAGCCAGCAGCGGCACATAGCTTCCAGGTTCAACGGTGCCAGCATGAGCTTGGTGCAAAAAAAGCCTTCTTTCGCGATGTTGATAGCTGAGATTTGCCTTTTCTGGCTAGCTTCCAGCCTGATGCCCAGCTCCGCGAGCTCCGCTGCACTGGTATACATCGGATATTCCATGCCGGAGGGGAGGGAAGAACTCATAGTTTTTTCGCTGCCGGCAGCTTCATAGGATCGGACGAGGCAAAGGAGATGTGATGGCTTGTAATGCTCGTTGATGCCAAAGCCCAAGTGTTCGTCGGGTTTGGTTCCATGAAGCCATTGGTGCACCATGACGTAGATATCTTTCATCTCAAGACTCTTAAACGGCACGAGGACCTCCATCACCAACCAGGGGATCTGGTTCTCCAAAAGCATCATGTCTCTCATTACGCCGATTCCGTGAGGGTTCATAATACCACAAAAATCACCCTCGCTGTTTCCGACCAAGGCTTCAAGAAACTGCACCAGAAAGCATCCATCGATGAACATTATCTCAGCAAACTTGTCATCAGTGATACCTTGAAGCGCATCTTTGTCGGCGTAGCAGACGCGGGCATCGGGAGCGATGAGCTTGATCTTCTCGTAGGTTGCATCCCACGATCCGGCGGCCAAACCCTTGAAGAAATAGTGGACAGCTATGCGCTTGACTTTCTCCATTGGCTGGAGTTCGAGCACGCCATGGTAGTAAGGACCGATAGCCACGGTCCTTGGGGCGATGAAGTCCCTCTCCCTGCCAATCCTTTGGAGGTTGGAAGGAAACCTAGGGATCTGCTTGGATTTTAACTTCAAGAATTCAGCTTCTTCCTTGGGTAAATCAATAATGGAGTCCAGGGCCATCCTAGTAGATTGAGGCATTTGGGGCTGTGTGAACTCCGGCCATTTGGGTTAACAGCAGAGCTGATGTCTGCCATATATTATGATAGGAAGGAAGCATAAAAAGAAAACCTCTGGACAAGGAAACCCACAAGCTAAGGGCGCATGCGCACGTTAGACCTTGCGTACGTTAGAATCCTATAAAAAAGTGGTCCGCAAGTTGGACCCTGCATACATTTGCTAGAGCCTTTGATTGGCTGGAGCGAAGAGCGAGTGCCCTTTTTCAAATTAAATAAAGGAGTTCAATGTACGAAGCATATAAGGAAGAAAATGAAGCTTATATAAGGGAATAAATGTGTATTACATTATGAGCATTTTGGGCAGGGTACGTATACATTTCTGATCTTAATTTGAAGTATTGCTTTGGATCATGCAAGCCACCTAATCCTGGAGCAGTCTGCCATCGCGAAGATCGAGCGATACATATACAACCTCGGCTGGTCATTCTTTACACAATAGAGAGAAACACAGGGCATGTAGTACGTTTTCTTGGATTTCGTGGCGCATGCTGCAAAGCAACGGAATCAGCTTCTTTCGTGCCACATGCTTCAAGGTAACGGAATCAGCTTCTTTGTTTCCACGGGTCGTCGGTTCGCATTTCATCGGAGCGCAGGTTTTCGAGTTCCCGAAAATTCTTTTCTTTCCCTTGAGCCAACCTGAACGGCGGGATGCTCCGACAGCGGACCACGATTCCCGCCCAGCCCATGAGCGAGTAAACTCGTCGGCCGGCCCACGGCCCACAAACAGGCTGGCAACGGCTAAGCGCTCCTCCAACCGGATGGATTAAAACGCCCGGGATTTGGTTTCTCTTCGTCGGCGTCTCGGCCGGCCCCGGCGGCGGCGGCGTTGCGGGCGGGGGACCCGGCAA
This sequence comes from Eragrostis nindensis, assembly GCA_012490785.1. Classification (NCBI taxonomy): domain Eukaryota; kingdom Viridiplantae; phylum Streptophyta; class Magnoliopsida; order Poales; family Poaceae; genus Eragrostis; species Eragrostis nindensis. The sequence continues at coordinate 279,328 of JAAXCT010000487.1, read as the reverse complement.
GGGTAGTGCTCCGGCAGTGGGGCATTCGCAGTCGCAGGATGCGGAGGACCGAGTGCCGTGGCCGGGACGCCGCCGATGGGTTCACCGCCTCACGGGGTGCCAGCGAGAGTCCAAGAACGCTCGGCACTGGAGGCTCCACGCGCTGATGTTTCTTGCAGGTACCTTGTTCTGCCTAGCGCTGCAAGCGGCGCGGGCCTGACCGCAACGCCGCCGGGCCGGCCCGCGCCTCAAACCCGCACACAGTCCGTTTAGAAGCCCACTTGACCTGAGCGGGTCGATGCGGCGCGGCTCGCAGGACCCGCGGCGCCGCAAGCGCCGCAAACTTTCCGCCCGCGCGCCGCCGGTGCCGCAGCCATGGCCCGAGGGTAGAAGCGCACCGCCACCTCCATTCACTCTCTCCCGGATTCGCATCGCCGCCGCCGGTTGCTGGTACGGCTCGTCGTCGCGGGTGCTGCCGTCCGCGGCTCCTCACCTCGCGCTGCCGGTGTCTGCAGCTCCCCACGTCGCGCCACCGGTGTCCCCTGCTCCCTACCTCCCGCCGTGTCCCCGCCTCTCGCCGTGGCCGCGGACTCCCTGGTCGAAGCCAACCAGCGGCGCATGGACCCAGCTGAACTTGTAGGACGTTTCCCACATCGCCATCTCCCCTGAGCTACATGACTCATTGCAATTCCTGACTTCATTTAGATCAGAATGCAGTGTTCCTTTGGATAATGTTCTTGACTGTTCAAGTTCTGAAAACCATTCATTCAGTGCATTTTAGCTTTCATTTGCAATACAATTTAAGCCTTCATTTTACAGTGATGCAGTGTGTTCATGCTTGCTTTTCTAACATGTGCATAATACTTCTTTCGCAGTGTGTTCATGCTTCGATTGACCTTACTGTTTCAGTGTTTTTGTGCTAATGTTGTAATAATCTAACATTATTCTCGATCAGAACTGCAGAATTGATAATTGAGCCACTGAATATCAGACCTCAGCTACAATAGTACTGGTAGACTGCATTGGGATTGCACTTAATTATTCTCAGAACTCTAAGCATTATTTAGACAGCAGCATCCACATTCTGCGCAAGCATGCCGTGTAATTTGATTTTATGGGACAAAAATTGTATGATGCCCTTTCATGTGCGACTCTGCTCTATGAATCCATGAAGTGCTTCTTGTTTCTTGAAGATGAGGTTGTTTGTTCATGTTCTCATATGTCTATTTATAAGATTCAGACATACTACATCATAAATTGGTGCAAATTTATTAGCTTATGCTATGTAGTGCATGCTTAATCCATTCAGTTATTGGGCAAATTGCTAGTTATACAAACTAAATCCCAGTTTGTATATAGAAGACATTTACATATGAGTAGCCTCATATATAGGATATTATCAGTTTATTGATAATTAAAAAATTATCAATAAACCGAATAGGTAGTGCCTCTATCGAGTAGTGACTATAACTGTGAGTAAGGAGAATGCTCAGGGAAACGTACTGTATGCTAGACTGAGACAACCTTCCATCTGTCTGACGATGCATGAATAAAACGAGAGGAAACAGCCTTCGTGTGTGAATTTATTTTCTGAAGCTGAACTGACCTACTATTCGTTTTCTGAAACTGAACTGAACGGGTCTCCGCATCGCTCGGCATGAACCTATACAGAGTAGAACGGGTCTCGCCGGCATGCGCGACAGCCTCTCCGGGCGGATGCGGCGCGCTTTGCGGCCGCCGTGTAAGCCGCAAAGCATTTGCGGCGGCATGCGGGCCGCCGCTTAAGCCGCTAAGCACGTTGCGGCGCATGCGGCGCGCGGCGCGGGCAGCCCGCGTCCGCCCCGCTTCCGGGCTCTTGCCTTTGAGAACTTCTGCCTATGCTTTGGCACTGTTGTATGTATTTATCTCCCGAATCTCCTCCCAAGCGACTTGGCTAGCTCGAGTGAGGAGGGTAAAATGGAGGGCAACAAATTACTATTACGGTACACAAAGTGTCAGTAGGAACTCGCAAGAACAATTGCATTGCAAATGGAAGCAGGTCGGTCCGCAAAGCCACATATGGGTCAACTTATGCGATAAATCCATGCAGCAGTAGTCAGTTGGTATGCAAAACAAAACTATCAGATATCTGAGAGGAAACCTCTCGTTTGATTCAGCCTCAGCACCAGTGCAGCAGGACAGGTGCACTGACAACAAGGCCATTTTACTCTTGTGTAGAATTCCATAGAATCTGATTTATTCTCTGATCCATCAATTTTAATTATAGAACAACACATCATTGCCCTCATACTACTGGATACTGGATAACTGAGGCGTCAGAAATTTTTCACCCTTGATTAATTTGCAAGCGAAGAGGTATGTCCAACCGACATTCCACTGACCGCCTGTTGCAACCGACATGACGCAAGAAAATATCTATTCTACGTGACCAGCTCATAGTAATAACAGCATTCCTTTCTGTCAATGAATAGATATATCACACTAACTCAACATCATTTAAGGTTGAAATAGGTTCAACACATACACACAGTAGTGTTCATGATGAATACACTCACAATTCAATACTGCAAGCCACAGCGTGCAGCCAACGCAGCTGGTTCGCGCACATGCAAATTACAAAACACACACATGAAAACAAGTTCAAAGCTTAGAGAGTTCAGAGGTTTAAACCAAACACACAGCATACATGAAGCAGACCAAACGAATTGACACAACAAGAACTACTATTTAAACTCACTGACGCATGAGGTTGGAAGGAAATATCCAGTCTTTCCGTCAGCAGCTTCTTTATTCAAGGATGTATGGATTGCAAATTACCTCGAACGCTTCTGGTTGGTGACGAGCTCTCATGGAGCTGATGAGGTCAAGGCCGCCGCTGCAGTTCGGTCTTCTTGGCTTTGATGATGTGGGGTGCCCTACGCGTTCCCGCCTGACGAGGCTGCAGCTTCAGTTCTGTCTTCTTGGCTTTGATGATGTGAGGCACCCTCCACGTTCCCACCCAATGAGGCTGCAGCTGCAGTTCCGTCTTCTTGGCTTCGATGATGTGGGGTGCCCTGCGCGCTCCCGCCTGACAAGAATGCAGCTGCGGTTCCGCCTTCTTCGCTTTGATGATCTGGGGCGCCCTCCGCGTTCCCAGCCGATGATGCTGCAGCTTATGTTCCGTTTTCTTCGCTTTTAAGATTTGGGGCAGCCTCCGCGTTCCTGCCTGACGAGGCTGCATCTGCAGGTCCATCTTCTTGGATTTGATGATGTGGGGTGTCCTCCGCTCTCCCGCTCGACGAGGCTACTGCTGCAGTTCCATCTTCTTCGCTTTGATGATCTGGGGTGCCCTCCATGTTCCTGCCCTATGAGGCTGTAGCTGCAGTTCTTTCTTCTTCGCATTGATGGAGTGGATTATGCTTTAGTTCTGGGTGGTTAGGATGCTTCTTAGGTATTGCTTTAATCTGATCCAGGTTGTTGCAGTCGCTGTTGAGTTCCATCCTCTTCAACTTCTGGAGATGGTTGATTCCAGAAAGAGCCTCCATTCTGTCAAAGGACCAAACAGTCCTCTCAAGCTTAGGAGCAGCACCAGTGTCAAAGCTGATATTGGTGATGTCACTGCCCTCGACAATTAAATACCTGAGATGCTGGAATTCTCCATCTTTGAAGTTGAGCTTGCTTTCAGTGTACGACTTGTGCAAAAGTCTGAGGCAGCGCAGCATTCTTAGCTTTCCGAGGATGTTGATGGCATCTTCCCTCAGTAAAGTATCTCTCAGTGTTACCTTGGCAAGTTGATCAAGTTCTGCAACCCAGAGGGGAAGTCCACTTGTGATGTAGCGACCCCCGTTTTTGCCCGTTGTCAAAAACCACTAAAAATTTGAACTTTTTAAAATTTTTCCAATTAAAATCAATTTGCTAGCTCTAGTTAGTAGCAAAACCAAAAGTTTTCGAATTTTAAACCACGCATAAAAGTCACCATGTGCATTTTCGTGTTTTTCTTGATTTGTTTGAGTGTTGGGTTTCAATCCTTCCTTTTGAATGAATTCGAAATTCATTCAAAATAAATCTCAGCAAAAAAAAGATCAAACCTTTCTTTTTGATCGGGTCGCTCCTTCTCTCTTCTCTCTTGCCGGCCCGGCCATCCTTTCTTTTCTCTCCCTCTCCCGCGCCTGGCCCAGCAGCCGCTCAGCCCAGTCGCGCCGCCCTTTCCTCTCTTTCTCTCCTCTGCCTGGGCCGCAGCCGTCCCGGCCCAGCACCGCCCGCGCCGGCCCGACCCGTCTCTCCCTCTCTCCCGGTCGCTGACGCGTGGGCCCGCACCCGTCGCCTACCTCCAGCCGCGCGAGCGCCCATCCCGGCGTGCTCCCTCACCGCCGTTGTCTTGTCAAGCTCCAGGGCCGACGCCATGAGTTGCATGTGCGCGCACGGAACCGTCTTTCCAACCCGTCCCGTCGTCCTTCCCCTCTTACTTAACGCGCGCGTCAAGCTTCCACGAAATCCGGCGAGCTCCACTCCGCGTCGTCAGCCACAGCAACTCTCTCTCTCTCGCTCCGTCCCGTCCGGTGAACTGCAGCCATGCCCGTCGCGCGTCACCGCTGTTCATCGAGGCTCGCGAACCGCCTTCGCACGTCAATCAAGCTCCAGTCCGGCGAGATATTTCCCGCCGGCGAACCGACCTGGCACTTCGCTCGAACCGCCATTGGCGGCTATAAAGCAACACCGAGGCCTCCTCATTCTCCCTCTGTTTCCATTCGCCACCACCACTCACTCCCGAGCTCTCCACTGTTCTTTCTCCCCATCTCTCCCGATTCCGGCGAGAACTCCGGTGAGCTCTCCCCTCTTCTCCGGTGAGTCCCGACGTCAACTTCTCCCACTTCTAGCTTCTCCTTCCCGCGCTCGATCTCACCGTGCTCATCTCGTCCGCAGCCGTGGTCTGAGAAAGGAGATCGACGTCGACCTAGTCTCCGCCTTCTTCATCGTTGCCGGCCACCGTCTGTCGACCTCCGTCTCATCCAAGCACTCGGTGAGCTTCACCGTGCCTTTCTTTTCCTTCTACGCTGTGTTGTCTTCCTTCACCACTCGTGCGCGAGCTTTCACATCGGAGCACTGCCGCCGCCGTGCCCCTTCTCGCCGCCGGCCACACTCCCGGCCGCACACGAGTCCGCCGAGGCCACCATCAACTTCCTCGCGCTCTCACGCACGACCGCACCCGCTCAAGCACGCCCTCGCGCGTGCGCACCTCTTTTTCCCCGTGCACCCCGGCGCGCCGCCAAGCTCCGGTGAGCTCGTGCCGCCGCTCCGGCCCCTTTCCTCGTCAATGTGTAGCGTCTCTAGGTTCGCCGTGTCACCCTCTCTCTCATGCGCTCTCTCTCTCTTCCCCTCTCGCACTCCCGCGCCACCCGCGCACCGAGCGCCGGCTCCGCCGCCGCCTTTCTCTCTCGCCGCCGGCCGCCGTGAGCTCCCTCCGACCCGGCCGACCCCTCCGCACGACTCTCCGCACTCCCGCGCACATCTCCGACCACTCGCACTCCAGCCCCGCGCACTCCCTCGCCCTCTCCCTTTTTCTCGCCGGCGCGCCGCCAACTCCGGCGACGTCGCGCCGCCGCGTCCGTCGACCCCGAGGACAACATCACCAACCACCACACTCGCCGTCGCGTGTAGGTCACGGGAGTGTGCTTTATTTCCACTCTCGCCGCCTGTAGCCGCCGCCGGCGACGATTCCGGCGAGGCCACCGCCGTGCGCCGCCGCGCGCGCTCCCTTTTCCGGCCGCGCTGACTCAGCCGCGCCGCCGTCCGACGTGGCTGCCACGTCGGCACGCGGGCCCGCGGTGACCCGGTCGCCCTGCTTGCGTGGCGGACTCGGCGCACCGTGGACCCGCCGCCCTACCCCGCCCGGTCCACCGTTCTGTGGACCCGGCTCACCAAACAGTAGCGCGCGGACCCCGCTGGGCCCTTTGGCCCACCGGTCAGTGAGACATTCTCACTGGAAAATGCTACGCGCACCCTGATTTGTACACAGAAAACAATTTCGGGCACATTTCCAATAACAGAAAAATTCCCAAAAATCCTCAAAAATCCAATATTTCCTCCTAACCATTTTGCAACCCTTGCTACCCACTGGAAAATTAGGATTATGGTTATACTTAATTAAGATAACCAAATCCTAATCAATTTCCTTTCTTTTACTTCAAAAATCAATATCTTCATCGTTTTAACCCCGATTTTGGCGAAACTTGCGCCAAAATTCATCTAAAATCCTAATCTATCCAGTGCCACCAAAATCAACTCCCCTCTGGATTATTTGAATTTTATTTGGATTTATTGCTATGTTAAATTGTTTGCAAGCGGTAGATTTATTCTTGGTTAAATCATTAGATAATCAAGACGAAGAGGCTGAGGACCCGGATTACGAGGATTTAGAGGAAGAAGAGCTTGGTGAAGGCAAGTCTAACTTCCTTTGATCATATTGATCCTATGTTTACAAATATCTTAATTAGAGCTGTTTATAAATAAATTGCATGGAGATTAAATGAATTTAAATTGTAGAATGGTCCTATGCAATATTTGATTGCCTGCCTTGACTTGATTATATCCTGTATCCTTGGGCCCTAGGAATCAACATCATTAATTTAATTAATGAGTTGTTGATATGCTCGCTGCTTAGGACTTTCACATGTGTTTAATTAATTTTGCTCATATGATTTTCGTGTAAAATGCGTGTGTCTTGGTGGTGTGTGTAAATGTGCAAATGGTGGGGTAATAATAAGTGCAACCCTAGTGAGGGATGTTTTTGGCGGGATCAGGCGAGGTAGTCCTCAGTGGGGAGGCTATCTCTGGGACGCCCTTCCACTTGTGGATTGGCTATTGAAGATGCCTGGTTCGGTCGTATAAGGACCGGTTCTTGTGCCGCCTTTGCCTAGCACCTCTCGCGCAGCCACAAGCCGTGAATGGGCGCGGAATTGGAACCACACCCTATACTCACCCGGTACCCCCCGAAGGCAGGAGATTGCAACGGAGTCCCAGGAGAAGACTCGTTTGTTGGTGGGTGTTCGAGATCCGGCATTTATGACTGGCCATATTATTATGATTGTGAAGCCCCTGGTGATGTCCGTGGGGGATGCCGTGGTGGTACGAAGTAGGTATGGAACCTTTAGTGGGACAGTCCAAACTATGACGATAGGGAGGACTGGACCACCTTGTGGGGAAATTTGTACACCCTTGGCCAAGGTTTAGAAACTTTCCGGAAAGCCGTGTTCCACGGTATTGGACAACGCGAAAGCATTGGCCACACTATGATTAGATTTTCCGCGTGAGTTTCCTTGGTGTGTTTTTGGAAAGACGCCGGTTTGGAGCCGTGTGCTGGTTGTCGGCCAGCGATAAAATTGAGGAACTGGCGGGATGGATTGCATCTCCCCCAGGGCCACCCAACCCCACTAATCTCTACAGATATTTGATTAGAATTGCGAAATGCTTTGTTTTCAAAACAACTCTGCATAAACTTGGCTTTCTCGCCTTGTCGGTAAAACTCAGCCTATCCTTGAAAAGCCCTTGCATAATCTTACCCCTCGTGTTAGGCTTGCTGAGTACCTTATGTACTCACCCTTGCTTAAATCATTCAGAAGATGAGCCCGACTATGACTTCCAAGCTGATGGTGATGAAGAGTGAATATCGGCCAACACTCAAGTGATGCCTGTAGGAGTGGAGCCCTGTCGTCTTCCGCTAGATTTAGTGTTAGCTCTGGCTGCTGCGTCAGCCTTTGAGCGTGATACCTATGTGTGTTGAGGCTGCTCGCCTCATTTGTACAAAGACCTTTGTATATTAAAGGCTTGTAATGACTCTCGGTAATATAAATAAAGTATCCGCTGTGAAGCATTCTGTGAAAGTGTCGTATCAGCTACTGATCCAGGGACTGATACGGTAAACACTAAGTACTTCAGAAATGGGGTACGACATGTGACACCACTGATGCTTAGGCTCTCAAGAAGCTTTGGAGGTGTCTCTAAGGTAAGCACCGCCTCGGCATCAGGAGCACTCTCACTCGTAACTGGTTGGTTGATTCGAACTTACAAGGAGCGGAGGCAACTGTGCAGTTTTTCAATATGTTGGAACAGAAGAATCAAGCCACCTCTCTCACGATGGAGTATTACACCCAGTTTTCTCAGTAGCAGCAGCTGGCCAATGTCATTTAACTTTTCAACATTGTCAAAAACTTCAATGTGGGACAATATCTCCAGTTTTTGCATTTGTTTGATGCCATTGGGAAGGTGAACTGTCACAAATGATTTCTGGAACCTGTCAGATTTATCGCTTGGAGCGTTCTTATGTCCGGCAAGCAAATATTTTAGCATTGAAAGCCTGACGGATTTTGTGGAGAATGCCTTTACTGCGGTGTGCCGGATACCAGTGTCTCCAGGCACAGCTTCTGAATTTGCTTTGGTAGCTCAGTAACATCAGTGTTCCTGAGGCTCAAGTACTTCAGTAGTAGAATCTTGCAAATGTTCTTCAGATGCTTCTTCTTGAAGCCTGTGCAGCCTTCAAGATCTAGAACTTTTAAGAACTGCCATTGAGGAGATTGAGGCATTGACTCATGGAGAGTTTCAGTACAATCAAATGGACAATTAGAGCTATATGCCTCTTTTTGTACTGCAACCCCATTGTTAATAGAAAGGCGATGAGCCAAATCATGTGGTAAGCTTGTTTCGACGAGGCTTACATCTGTGGAAATAAATTCCTGAACTGCATGATGTACAATGAAGCTCTTGATCTTGCCTGAGGTGCTGCTCTCTCCTGGACATACAAAGCCATGAGCGACTAGTGCATCGAAGATGCACTCAGCTTGATCCTCTAGTGAGCTCATTCCACGATTCTCCTCTGGTCCTGTAATGCTTCTTTCAGCTACCAGCCCTTCAGCAATCCATCGCCTGAGCAATCTTGTCCTCATTAGATGATCCTGAGGAAAGATAGCTAGATACAACAGGCAGCTTTTGGTATTAACCGGCAGCTGGTTGTAGCAGAACATGAGCATTGTCTTGCCAATATTGTTTCTGTTCCCTTTCAGGAGGTCGCGTAACCTGTTGAGTTCCCATTCAGACCTGTCAGGATTGACATAGAGTAGATGGAGGAGCATCTGCAGTGCAACGCCATCGGGATAGCACTCATCTAAAACCTCATCTAGATGACTGTGAAGACAGTTGCCAAGAGCAAGTGCTTTTCTCCGGAAGAAACAGGGACGTGTTGAACCCTTGTGCACATCAAAGATTTCAAAAGTATCTCTTGTCATAAAATATGTTGATACCTTTGTAGTCAGTAGTATAATAGTATTAACAGGTCTAAATTTACTTCTTATTCCAGATAACAACAACTCTTGGTACTCACAACCTTCGTACGGGACAGCATCAAGAACGATTAAGAATCTTGTACCTCGCAGATGTTCTTCGTGTTCTTTCTCAGTTGGACTGACGATATATCCATGACCTCGTATATCATTGCATACCTCATCAATGTTTATATAAGCTTCTCCGAAGTTAACCCAGATCCTTCTGGCTTGGAAAGAGCTCACAATGGATGGGTGTGCGTACACTTTCCTTGCAATAGCTGTTTTCCCCACCCTTCCGTGTCCTTCAATGAAGATGATTTTTTCCTCCATTTCTCCGGATATCCACTCGAGGATTTTGTTGGTGCCTTCATGGACAGTGTCCGGTGGTTCACCAAACAGCAACTCACGTCTTCGGAGATCTTCCTCCTCCTCTGGTCCACCCGGCAGTGGAGCTGTCCTATCAATAACGGTGGCATATTGTTCCGGAAGCGCCAGTGGGACAGTAACGCCGTACCTTTGCCGCCGGTCACCCACGTCGCGCGCCTGCACCTTGAGCTCCTGGATCCGCGTCGCTATCTGATGGCGAACTGGAAATGTCCGCAAAAACTGGGGGATACGCTTGATGTATCCCAAGATGCCCTTGCCTCCAGGCAGTGGCGAGTCTAGGGTCCAACTTGGGGGTGGGCCGAAATCAATTTGGGCTTGTGAGGGTGGGCCGAAAGGAGAAAAAAAATCAAAAAAGAAAAGAAAAAACGATGCTACAGTATGGAAAAAATGAATTGGGCTGAATCTGGGGGTGGGCCGAGGCCCACCCGGCCCACCCCTTAGACTCGCCACTGCCTCCAGGGCCTCCCCCAACATAGTGGACATAGAGCTCGATGTTGCCCCCGCAGTCACGGGTGAGGCCAACAACCTGCTTCATCCACGTCCGGGCCTGATGGTTACGGTGCTGCGTCTCGGTGAGCTGCAGGAGCAGGCTGTTCATGCACTCCATCTCGTCCTTGATGAACTCCACGTCGCCACGGACGCGGCCGAGCAGCTGCGCTTCCTCTACCAGGATGGTGGTGAGGCGGCCCAGGAGGGAGTCGACAGCGCCCTGGGCGTCCATGGCCGACGCCCTCTAATCTATGCGCCGTGTGGTCTAGTATATTGAGGATGCACTTTAATTCACATGCTACTGGATGGTGGATTGGTTGGAATGGTGGCTAGCTAGCTACGACGACCTGCAACAAGAGGGCGTAGAGCATTTCGGCAATGGCAGGTCGATGAATGGAGGAGGTTGGCAGAGTTACTGAAACGATGGGAGATGGGTTCCTGGAACTGGAAGGCATGGACTAGGGACGGCTCTCGGTCGGATAGTTAATTTTCTCCACTGCTGAACCCGCGAGATGCCTCTTCCAAATTCGAGGAGCTAGGATAGCCAGTTTAATCGAGCTAGAAAACCCTCGACTTTAGCTTTCTCTTTAAGTATTTTAGAAATCTTGTTAGTTCAGCTTTCACGACTACAAAAGGCACTTTTTATAAACCCACTAAAGGGCATTTTTACAGGCTGTTGACTCAGTTGACTGTAGAATTTTCTACGGTCAAAAAGAAATGCCAAAATTAAAGGCGATCGGCGACCCCCTGTACAAATTGAATTAGCATATCGGATGGCAAGATGAACCGCTGGACAAACAGGCGTCTGTTGCTGCACTCTTGTACTGCTATATATCCCTGAGATGAATACACGATCATTGTCTTGGTTCCACTCCTTCACCACGATGTGCTGCTAAATCACAGGCATTTAAGTCTGCAATACAATCTATTAGTATAGAGGATTTGTCAAGAACCTTCTGTTGAGACCGTAATTGATTTCTATCATATTATAGCAGTTGTTCCTGAGGGCTAGCCCTCGTTCTCGAATCATTCTTGAAACTTGAAATATCTGGAACTGCAGATCGTAAATTCCTGACTCCTGAGCAATCATTATGTAACAGAGGACCCGAGTTTGGTAAAAATACAGAGTACACAGGTTCAAGAAATGGAGTCGCCTTTGTAACTAAAACAGGCTTACATTAATCCACATGTCATCCATATGACTCCCACAATTTCTATTTCTTGACATTAAGACACGAAAAGTTAAGTATATGTTGATAAAAAGACAACAATGGGTCTAGCTAAGCTGTGGAAAACCAGCATAGACTTTGAATCAATAATGTTAGGAAAACTTTTTTCTTAAAATAAATTAAAATGGTTTCTACAACATAATAAATTAAAAATCATAAAGTAATTTATATGTAATAGATCATGTTTAGACCAACCATATTTGTTAAAGCACGAGCACTCAATCAGCACGTACCATCAGTAATGGACTACCAGGTAGCAGCAGGTTTCCGTGAATTGGGGATGATTTCTCAAAAGAGGTGCTTACATAGATCATTGCTGAGGCAGGCACCTACTCTTGCACCATGAATACAATGAGTATAGCCGGGTCCCATGAGAAAACATTCAAATTGGACGCAAAATCATGGAGCATCATCTCAAGCGTGCTTTATATTCCTGTCCATATCTCGAGGGAAATGTGTGGTGGAGCAGTTTGCCTAACCAAACATTTAGCTACTTCTAGAAGAGGGGTGATAATTGGGTGGAGACTGCGATTATTTGCGCAAGATATTTGCATCTCCACGGTTCATTACTTACGTTGGTTATAATTTTCCATACGCAAATCCACCAACCAAACAGTGAAATAACAATCATCGCCTCATTTTTCTATATCTTAATTAATTCCTAACACGCACATGCCAGTGCCACCTTTTGCCAAGCCCGTTATGAAGATTACTAGCTAGAATATTCAACGTGCGGACACATGAAGGAATTGCCGAATGCTGAATGATAAAAACGAATAAGAAATTCCACATGAAAATTTTATTATTTTGCTGGCCATTTTTTCGGAAAAGAGAGTACATCCTTCTCATTTGAATGCATATAGTTATTCTGTCCCAGTGCCGTAGGCTCCCGCGCTGGGCGGGGTCTGGGGAAGGGTGTTTTAGCACGCGCAGCCTTACCCACACATTGTGCATATAGTTATTCTGTATTACAACCAAAAGTTCGAAACATATAAAGAATCATATGTCCATGTATGTCATATTACCAAAACTGAATTGAATTATTAAAACATAGGTAGGCAAAATCTCCACATTTGTTAGACCGTGTAGCACCTCCTTACACTTTTATGTGTGATTGTTACTCCATTTGAAACATGCCCAAAAGCACGTATCATTATCATCCTACCTTAATTATATATATCCACGAGCTGGGACATGATGAAAGCTATCTCAGCTTGATGTGGCCTTCTGTGATTGACGAAGGAATGAGCGCATGCACACTCCTGTAATGACGATGGCTGAAATCGCGTGAAATCCAGCACCCTTATGACAACATCCAAAGAAGACCTAGAACGAATGACAACGGAAGCTTCATCCGTCACATTCAATGGAGAAGAGCCTCTCAACTATGTTTTACAAATAATTAATTGGCTACCTAGCATATCATGGAATCATGTTCTCAAGTGGTTTGATTTGAATCCTCTTCTTTATTTGGATTTTCTGGTGTTTGAAATTATTCTTTCAAATTTGATCTCCATTAAGAAACTCTCTCTCTCTCTCTCTCTCTCTCTCTCTCTCTCTCTCTCTCTCTCTCTCTCTCTCTCTCTCTCTCTCTCTCTCTCTCTCTCTCTCTCTCTCTCTCCGCCCGACGCCCAGGAATTAACCATAGATAACGTAAGGTCGTCCTAACATCATCAGTTAACAATGGAGTAATTTCTATCAACAGATCATGTCTACAAGTTATTTGTTGCCTTCAGAAAGGACCCACCGGCTACAAGCCAGCCGACATCCGGTGAATTGGGGTTGTTGGTTGGTTTTTAATTTCGTAAAGGAAGTGCATGGCTACTCATTGCTGAGGCCAGCACCTAAACTTGCATCATGAATGAATACAACAATGAGTACAGGGGTTCCCATGAGAAACCATTTAAATAGGACGCTAAATCATGATGCATCATGCATGTCAAGCGTGCTTTGTCCTGTCACTATTCTCGAGAGAACTAGGTGAATTCCCCGCGCGTTGCTGCGGACATGCAATGGATGGAGGCAGTGGCAATGTGGCATAATAGAAGATTGATGAACATTGTCAGAAAAAATTGATGACTGTTGTGTGGTGACCAAGTTTGAATTTGAGTGGTCAAGTATTCATCTCTTACAAATGATGCCAACAACGTTCTTCAGTTTGATTAGCTGCATTTTTGTATGAAGTTTTTTTATAGGAATTTTGTATGAAGTTTAAGTGACATGAAGACCAATAAATGATTAAATTGTCACATTGTTTATGGATGCCACCAGTACTAAACTTGAATGGCATGAGTTCGAGTACGTATCTTTCTTGTAGGCCAACAGAACAAAATTGTATAAGATAAGCAATTTAGAGCGAAAAATATTTCAAGACAAAACATTAGCATAATTGAGAGGGATTTTTACTTGATTCACTGAAGAATATTTTATTAAACGGAATAACACACGACCAATCATAAGTGCAGAATGTAAAAATCATAAAACATTAGCATGTCTCGCAAAAAAAAAAACATTAGCATGAATGGAAGTATGAAACCTTGCATCAGACAAAAACTGTACTTTAGTCGAGGTATTATTATAATTTATGTGCCGAGGAGCTGTGAAAGCAAGGAGATCAAGGTGGGGAAAAAATGACGACCTGCTTCAGACAACAATATGACTGATCGGACATTTCTTCAAACACATGGCCTGCATACCGGAGGAAGACATATCGTAGCAGAGTGTTATCGTTGGTGTGCAGAGGGGGCACCTTTGATTGAGATGAAGCATGGGTAGCCACAGGCGCCAGACAACAGTTGGCTTGAAGGAAGAATGGATGGCGCGCTGACGTTGTGGACTACAGCTTGATCCGTAGGTGAGGGAAGGACTGAGAATCAAGTGTCGTTGCTGCAGCTATCTATACCCGTGGATGAGGGCAGTTACGGCAGATGAAGGTGCACGCATAACGCATTGGCGTTGATGATTCATAGGCCTACCTGATTAATCCTTTCATGCCAGTAGATGCGAGCAGTTATGGCAGAAAAAGATGCCCGCATAACGCATTGGCGTTGCTGAAAGTCTTAGAAGCGGAAACGGATGTAATGGAGGTCCGTTAGCGGTGGGGGATTTATGGCCGGCTTCATGTGGGAAGCACAGGAAGATGGTGCTAACGAAGAGTGAGCTTGAACGAACGGCTGGATAAGATTCAAAGGTCACGATCTGATGGTGGAAACAAAAATGATGATGTGGCTCAACGTGAGGGCAGAGAAATACTCTTAGTTGGTTGCACTTATAAAGAAAGAGTAGATATTACGGGGAGTAGTTTGCCTAACCCAACAATAATTTAGCAAACTTTTTCTACGCCTTCTGACGAAAAGATGGACTACAGCACTAAACATACAGTCCTATTATATATACTTTATTTAGAATGGTGGCCCGGGGCAAATACGTTGGTATTAGTGAATAAATCATCCTGGCTCTACCATCTGTTATGTCCATTTTATCATCGCACGTTTTCCTTGCCGAAATGATCTACGACCAGGTCCTAGCTAAGCCAGTAACCACCATTCCATCCAATCCACCATCCAGTAGCATGCGAAGTGCACTCTCAATTTTCTCCACTCCACGGCGCATAGATCCGTAGAGGGGATCAGGGATGGACGCCCAGGGAGCTCTCGACTCGCTCCTCGGCCGCCTCACCACCGTCCTTGTCAACGAGGCACAGCTGCTCGGCGGCGTCCGCGGCGACGTCGAGTTCATCAAGGACGAGATGGAGAGCATGAACGGCCTGCTGCTGCACCTCACTGAAGCTCAGCACCGCGACCACCAGGTCCGGGCATGGATGAAACAAATCGTCGTCCTCACCCGAGACTGCGGGGGCAACGTCGAGCTCTACATCCAGTACGTCGGAGGCGGATCCGGCGGCAAGCGGGGCCTAGTCGCATATCCCCGCCGGTTTCTCCGGTTTCTGCGGACCATTCGAGTTCAGCACCAGATTGCGACACGGATCCAAGAGCTCAAGGTCCGGGCCCGCGACGTGGGCGACAGGCGGCTCAGGTACGGTGTCACCGTTCCCCTGGCAGAGCCGTACCAGTACCGTACCGTCGATCACAAGGGGCCTGCTCCACAGCCGGGCAGTCAGGAGGAGGAAGAAGAGCTCCAGAGGCGAGAGTCGCTTGAAACCAGTGTACCGGACACTATTCTCGAGGAAGGCACCAACGAGGTCCTGGAGTGGATGTCGAAGAAAGTGGACTATGGCGACAACTTGCAGCTCAGGTGGCCCAGAGTCATCGCCGTTACAGAATCTGGTGCCGCAGGGCCACCAGGCATCGCGAGGAGGGTGTACGAACACTCTTCCGTGGTGAGCTCGTTCCAAGTCAGGGCCTGGGTTGACTTTGCAACATTTGGTGAGAAAGGTTTCGACGCGGTGTGCAGGGAGATGCTGGAACAGCTATCCATTCCACCTGCCATAGCCGCCAGCTTAACGGAGGAGGAAGTATTGGAAACACGGGATGGGCAGCCACCCTTGCCGGACAAGGTTACAGAGCATCTAGCAGGTAAAAAGTTCATCATCGTTCTTGATAATGTCGTGTATCGGGGCGCTGATCAACACAGAGTAGGCAGCCTCATCATGGGTCTTAAAGGATCTCATTGCTCTAATGGCAGTGCTATAGTAGTGAGCACCGAAATTTGTGAGGACCCTATCTGGTATGCCATCAACAAACCAATAGTGTTTCCCGTTCTGTTGGAGCACAGAGCATTCGCCCTTGCCAAATGTCATGTTCCTGTCTCACAGCAAGTTTTTGAAGTGTGCGGCCGCGATACATTTGCTTTGCAGATGTTCCTTCGCCTGATATATGCCAATCCTAACTTGTCTGCGGACGAATCTGATGGCCTTCGACGTGACCTGGAAAACAACAGAAATATTACAGGTCAAGTCATGCTCAGGTTCTGCTACAAAGATTTGCCGAGCAATCACAAAAGCTGCCTGCTCTATCTGTCTATCTTCCCCCAAGACCACAAAATCAGGAGGACAAGCTTGTTGAGGCGATGGGTCGCCGAGGGACTGGTAAATGAAAGAAGCACTCTGAGATCAAAAGAGAAGGGCACACAGGGGATGAGCTCGCTTGATGATGAAGCTGAGCGCATCTTCGATGCACTAGTCACTCGAGGATTCCTTCTTCCCGAGGAAACCACTGCTGCAGGCAAGGTCAAAAGCTTCACATTACCTACTATTGTTCACAAGTTTATTGTTCAAGATTTAAGCTATATGGACACATGCTTGCCGCCTGATTTGGCTCACCGCCTTTCCATCAACAACGGGGTAGAACTACAGGATCAGGCACCGTGTTCCGATCGCCCCTTTGATGACACCCTAACTCTTCTGGAACAAATTACAGGATCAGTTCAATGGCAGCTGCTGAAGGTGTTGGATCTTGAGGGGTGCAGAGGCTTGACAAAGAAGCACCTGAAGAATATCTGTCAGATGCTACTGCTCAAGTACTTGAGCCTCAGGGACACAGATGTTAAAGAACTACCCAAGCAGATAGAGAAGTTGCGGTGCCTAGAGACATTGGACATTCGGCAAACGATGGTACAAGTGTTCTCCACAAAACCTATCAAGCTTCCAATGCTGAAGTATTTCCTTGCTGGCCACAGAAACTCTTCAAGCAACAGTTTTAGTAAGTTTAAGGGTCCATTTACTACAGTGCGCCTGCCCAAAGGCATCCGAAAAATGAAAAAACTCCAGGTATTGTCCTATGTTGAAGTTTCCAACAATCTTGATGATTTAAATGATGTCGGACAGCTTCTGCAACTGAGAAAACTGGGTGTTATCCTTCATGATAAGAAGAAAGGTGGCTTAAATCTTCTATTTCAACAGAGAAATTGCATGGTTGCCTCCGCTCCTTATCTATTCGGGTCAACCAACCATCCGGAAGCACAACTCCTGATGCTCAGCCAGCCACTGCTATGGACACACCTCCAAAACATCTCCAGAGCCTAAACATCAGTGGCATTACAAGTGGACTTCCTCCCTGGATTGCAGAGCTTGATCAACTTGCAGAGATAACATTGAACGACACTTGCCTGGGGGAAGATGCAATGTGCATCCTTGGGAAGCTCAGAATCTTGCGTTGTCTGCAGCTTCTGCATGACTCGTACACTGTATCCAAGCTCAACTTCAAGGCAGAAGAATTCCAGCAGCTCAGATCTCTGGTCGTCGAGAGCCACGGCATCACAAATATCTGCTTTGACAGTGGAGCAGTTCCTAAGCTCAGGTCTCTGGTTGTCAATGGCAGTGACATCACCAACATCAGCTTTGACACTAAAGCAGCTCCTAAGCTCAGGATGATTGTTTGGTCTTTTACCACCATGGAGGCCCTTTCTGGACTCGACCACCTCCCTGTGTTGAAGAAGTTGGAGCTCAACGGCGACCGCATCCCAGATCTGGTGAAAGCAGCAATAAATGCTCACCCTAACTGTCCTGTTCTAAAGCATAATCCACACCGTCAACACAACGAAGACAGAACTGCAGCGGCGGCTTTGTCCTCATCAGCTCCATGAGTACTCCATTACTCCCATCATCTGGAAGCTTGCTTCCGTATTTGGTGCTTGATAATTCTTCGAATAAAGATGCAGCTGAAGCAAGTCCTGTCATCTTCCTTCGGTATCATCCGTCCCTGAATTTGTATTCGACCACATTGTGTCAGTTCATTTCTGTGTTTCCTCCATGCTTGTGATTTGATCCAGTTCTCTGCACTGTCTGAACCTTAAAATCTTATACGAATGTGTGGGCTTGCCCATTTATATGTTGGTGTGTACGTGTATGCAGCTTCTCAAGCTGCTTGCTGTATGTGGATTTTGTTTGTTGTAATCACCTGTTACCTGTACCGTACTAGTATAGCACAGGTTTTCATGAGCGTGATGCATCATGTATGTTTGTACCCTTTAGAATAAAGTGTTTGACTGTTTGTTTGGTTATCAAGTGATTCAGAGTGCCTTAAAAGTTAAAATGGAATATTAAGTGATACTGAGTCTATGTGGCGTGCCACAAACTGATGATTCAAAGCAAACTAACTTGTCTGCTATGCTAGTCGAGCTGGCAATGTATTTTGTTCGAAATTTTCAGTTCACTCTATTATTTGCTTGTCCCTACTAAATACTTGGGTAGCATGATGCCACAACGGTCAAACACTAAGAATTCAGGAGTACTCACTCACCTGAAACCAGAAGTGCCTGGACGGCGCCGAGTGTTCTTCGAGTCGTCGGCATTCGTGACCCCTGACGCCGCCGGCCCACGAACTCGACTCGGCCATCCTCCTCCAAGAGCGCCGCCACGCCTCCTCCCGTACATCCCTCCCTTCGTTGTGGGCCTTCTCCGGAGCCGTCATCGCCGCAGGCTCGCCGCCGAGGTCGGGGCCCGAGCCGCCCGGCCGACCGGGGCGAGTGGACGAGAAGCCGAAGAGGAAGCGAAGCCCTGGGGCGTTTGATCCGTTTGGGAAGCGGTTTGCCGGCAACTTGTTTGTGGGCTACTGGGCTGCGCGGCCGCTCTCAAGAAGTCCTGATCAAGCTGCTGGGCTACTAGGCTGCAAATTGTTTGGTGGCATGGGCCGTTCTCGCTATCTGCCCTCTTGTTTTTTATTTCTCAAAAAAAAAAATCTGCTTTTTTCTTTTTTTCTTTTTTTTGTTGGTTGAGAATCGCTATCTGCTTTTCGATCCTCGTTCGTATCACTGTATCAGACGCACCAAATCATGGACGTCAAACGTTTGCCTCCTCTTCTACTAGGACGAGTTTAACAATCCTCCCAATTTTGTAAACTTGAACCAGTCAAAGGCAGCAGATACACACAATACACGTTTGGATTTGGCGGCTAGATCTCTCTGGAACGTGATACTTCCCAATGCAATGCAGCAAAGCAAGCCACCGTTGACGAACGGCGTGGCCAACGACTCCCGTTCCACTGAAAACGTGGGGCCGACACAGTGCCGTTAACGGCAAGCTGAAGAAGACCGCGGGTCGTTTTCGTCGCGCGCCCTCCACCTCTGACACTATAGCGTGACGGACACTGACTCCTCCTCCATCGTTAGCCCGTTTCAGATATCACAATAATGCAAGGACTCACTCCGGAAAACGGCTTCGCCTCTCATTGCGGGCGTGGCAAGCCGTTTCCTCCCGAATAATGCGAGAATCCGAGGTGTTAACTGCAAAAACCGTGCGGCCGCCGTCCGTGTCGCCGTCAACTGTTCGGCAGCTTCACGAAACGGCCCTCGGAATATTCCTGTTATTTTTTTTCCCTTTGCGTGGTCGTCATCGTCTTCTTCCTCCCACAGTTTCCGTTGGGTACGCGAGTGCGTGCGCCCCGGGCGAGGCCGCCGAGGGAGGGAGGGAGCGAGGCGTCGGCGATGGCGTCGCTGCGGCGGGTGGCGGAGGACGCGACGGCGGTGCTTCTGCTTCTGCTTGTACTCGCGGGGCTCCGGGCCCCCGCTTCTACCGCGGCGGCGGCGGCGGCGGATGGCGGAGGAGGAGGTAATGCTTTTCTTCTTTTCCTTGTTTCTTAACCGCCGGCTCATTGGTTCGTTCATGGACGGGGCACTCCGCCTCCCAGTTCGCGCGTGCTTGTGAGAGGCCTGTGAGGCGAAAGAGCTGTTCCGTGAGTTAATTGCAGCGTCTGCTTCGTGCCGCACGAAATAGTGCGAGGGTGCAAGATCTTAGGAGGGATTCGTGTTAATTAAGTGGGGATTGGTTAGGGGGGCTCAGGGAAGATGTGAAATTTGGTGTTGTGGCTGCAGCGGACTGGGATTCTATCCGGATTTCGGCGGATGGAATGCGGGGTGGGGTGGTAGTTTTGGTTGGGGAAAGGTAAAGTTGCTAGCTTTGGAAGAGTATGTGGAACGCTTGGCGCATTGTAGCTCAACCGCTTTGCCCAGTTCGTGTAGAGCTTATTTTCTTGCTTGCTTATTGTCGCTCGGAACTTGGATTGGAGATATCAGTGCCGAACGGTGACATTGTAATTGGGGGAGGAGTCTACTGCCTAGGTGTTTAGGACTGTCAACCCTGTGGTGAGACCAGTAGTAATGGTTTACGCTGATATGCTTACTTATATCCGAAGATGCCATTGGAAATCACTGCTCTGAAGTCTGGACTTTAAATTCTGACTTGTCTGTTTCTTTTGATGTTACAGTATTGGTTTTATTTGCCCATTTTTGCCATTGCCGGTAAAGCAAGTTTAGAATGTTTACACTTTTTTTGTCAATGCAGTGCTCAGGATGAAGCATTCTGATGGTCATTATTCTTACAACCATACTCTTGCTCATATTCTTGTCGAGTACGCGTCCGCTGTAAGTTCCTGCTTCAAAATTTTACTTCTACTTCCAACCAAACTTCCTGCTGTACTAGCTAGGCAAATTTACATGATGGAATTTCTTCACGTCCTTTTTTCCTGAATAAACCATCCGACCCTTTTCCACACTTTTGCCATTCACTCCCTCTTCGATGTGTCATGCTCAGTATTTGAGTAATTTCAGTCTCTAATCTCTATCCTGTTCCAAAAATATAATCTGTTTTTTATACTTGGTTTACGTAAACATGTGTTTCAGGTTTATACATCAGACCTGACATCTCTTTTCACATGGACCTGTCCAAGATGCAAAGGTCACACGAAGGTAACACTGTATAACCCACTGTCTGCGCAAGTTATTCAACATGTTCCTTTTTAATCTGAATTTGTTTGTCTTGCCTTATTGGTGCAGGGCTTTGGAATGATAGAGATAATTGTAGATGTGGAGAACTGCTTACAGGTTCATTATCCTTTTTCGTCTTTCTGCAATCTTCTGGGTCCATTCAGAATTTAATGAAACATATCACATATGGCTGTTTATTGAAAATTGAGCAGGCATTTGTTGGAGTTGCCCCTGATCCACAATCCATAATTGTTGCGTTTAGAGGCACTCAGCAACACAGGTACAGTAAACATTGTATTTAACATAGCTTATGGTGAACATAGGGACACATGCTCTCAGTCTTCAAGTTATGTTTGCTCTTTCAGAAACTAATGGACAAAGTTAGCTTTTAAGAAGCGTTAATTTTTTACATTTTTCTAATGGGTTGCCTTGAAATTTTACTTTTATAGTGTCGCAAATTGGATTGAAGATCTCTTTTGGAAGCAGCTTGATGTGACTTATCCAGGCATGCCTGATGCAATGGTGAAGTTTTTTTATATTTATTTAAGAGCTATTGTTGAATCAGCAGCAACTCTTTTCCTTGCTGATTGTATGCCCATCTGAATGTCTGATGTTGCAGGTCCATCATGGGTTTTATACTGCATACTATAATACAACTTTACGACATGAGATCTTAAAATCTATTCGATGGGCTAGGAAAACATATGGAAAATTACCCATAAATGTTGTTGGTCATTCGATGGGAGGGGCTTTAGCTACATTCTGCGCCCTTGACCTTTCTGTAAGTACTTTTGAGGCATCTGGATAACAGCATGCTCTTTTGATCTAGATCCATGGATATTGGTTGACATATTTTTATCCTCAAATCTGGATAGTTTTGGTCCTTTCATGATTTTACATATTGAGGCAGTTTTATATCGAACCACACGCTTAGAGACTGCTGAATTCATCTTTTTGATCTAGATTATTTCATATATCAAATGCCGCCGGTGGTTTGTTGTATCAAACGTGAATATATGGCTTACAAAACTAGGACTAAACGTATGCAATGTTTTTTGGTTCCGTACCACCACGCCCCCCTAGAACCTGCTGATTCCATCTTTTTATCTAGGTTATTTGAGACACCTAATTTAGTTTGTGGTTTACTGCCTCAATTGTGAATCCATGCTTTACGACCCTAGGACTGAACCTATGTTCCTTTTTTCACAACAAGATTGCATGTGTCAGAATTTATGCAGGATTGTTGGATTCA
This sequence comes from Eragrostis nindensis, assembly GCA_012490785.1. Classification (NCBI taxonomy): domain Eukaryota; kingdom Viridiplantae; phylum Streptophyta; class Magnoliopsida; order Poales; family Poaceae; genus Eragrostis; species Eragrostis nindensis. The sequence continues at coordinate 257,039 of JAAXCT010000487.1, read as the reverse complement.
CTAATTAAATGAGCTGATATCTAGCCTTTCCATTTTCCAGGTTAAGTTTGGATCACAAGAGGTTCAGCTCATGACTTTTGGACAGCCTCGGATAGGCAATCCTGCTTTCGCTTCATACTTCAGTGAGCAAGTCCCAAGAACAATTCGTGTGACCCATGAAAATGACATTGTGCCACATTTACCTCCGTATTTTCCTTACCTAGGTGAATGGACATATCACCACTTCCCAAGAGAGGTATTGCCTTCAATGCTTAAAATTGTTTTTACGGAAGTGCATGCATGATTTCTTTAAATCACTGTTAAGTCAGTTCATTTTACCTACATCCACGTGCATTCAGGTTTGGCTTCATGAGACCATAGATGGAAATGTAGTTACCAGAAACGAAACAGTCTGTGATGATTCTGGAGAGGACATGAACTGCAGCAGGTACCTAGCTGCTTCCCACATTTATTGGCATTTATGTTCCTCCTTGTGTTGCTTATTGTATTTTTTTGCTTGAAAAGATCGGTCTATGGAACAAGCGTAGCAGATCATCTAGAATACTACGGTGTTACGCTACATGCTGACTCAAGGGGAACCTGCCAATTCGTGATCGGCGCAACCAACTCAGCATATGGTCACATTCATGAAGCTGATGGAGCCATCATTCTTTCAAGATATCCTCAAGAACCCCACGCCCTAGAAAAAATGTAACTTTGCATGCCAGGAAATTCACCCTTGTACAGTTTTTTTTTTTTTTCATTTTCTGTACAGTGCATGAATTGTAGATATATACTGAGTGCTCCAGGAGCTCTCCTGAGGATAAGGAGAGGTTCACCTTTTAAATGCGCCCCCTTTGCTCTAGTGAGAATTGTCCTTGAAAGCTCCATAACATTGTTTGCACAAGTTAAATTGATGTATATAAAATTATATAACAGGATCAAGTAATGGATTATATATTTTTTTAAGGGCAAGTAATGGATTATATTTGATGGTGCCCTTGTTTGACCTTTCATTCGTTGTGATTCCGCCTGAGATATTTCCATATTTTCTCTCAGCACTTCACCTGACCTTTGGGTCAGATATGCATTTGCATTGCAGATCAAAACCATATAGCCCTTTGCAAACACGAAAAGCCAAGGACTGATCAAACTCAGGAAGGAATCTCAACGTGTGAAGTTATACAGATGGACAGCACTGCCAGGGTAGATTTTGAAGATAAGGATGTGCATTTCTGTCGAGATATTCTTCATTGTCATCTGCTTGTCCTGGAGGTGTGCATCATATAGATGAGATGATGCATAACGATCATGGCATATCAACGGGTTCCGTAGCATCCTTTGGCACTCATGTGCTGAAGAATGCAGTATTGCATCTTTGGAATGGCGCGGCAGGGCAAGCGCCAGCTATCTGATAGGTCAGATTGATGATGTGGCCAGCAATTTAGGCAGGTTTGTCAGACAAGGTCCTACTGATGATTTAGTTACCAACAATTGTGAAACAAATTCAGAAACAAAAAATAGATTACAAAGGGAACTGATTATGTCAAGCGGATAAGGTCAGGGAAGAGAGTGGTTGTGCGAGGGACAGATAAGACTGAAGCTCTCTGTCTAAAGATTCTATTCTGAACAGGAAGGGATTCCTCCCATACAAAGCAGCTACTCTTTTAGCCCAAGGGATCAGATCCTGCTGTGCCATAGTTTCATTCTGTCATGTGACGAAGCGTGGCCGTGTTTCCTCGGCACCATTTGCTTTTGGTACGGACTTCTTTAATAATCTTTATACACTTAAGGCTCAATGGTCTGAACTATTGTTGTACCGAAGTCTCACGTTAGCAGTGATGCAAAGCATGTTTCAGACAACACAGAGGAATAATGCCATGCAATGCACACCACAGACGTTCACTGTTTCAAGTTTAATACCACAAGAATCATCAGAACAAAATTGCATTGTGGTAACAAGTCAACTTTCGAGCTTTTCAGTAGTATATTGACATGTGCGCACACTACTTGAATCTTTGTGTGCAAATGCCAATACATGTTTCAAAATTGTATGTTTATAAACTGTAACTGAACAGTGCTTTTCTACCTCAAACAAATATCTGCACAGCTCTATCCACATGCCTACTGAAAAAGACCATATTTTTCAGGCTTGGGCATAGGCCATCTTGCAAGAGGTCAATTGGTGAGGCAGAAAGATTCTGGTGTGGCCCTCATGAACAACGGCAGCATATATGTATTCTTATCCAGAACTAGCCAACTTTAACCTGCACTGGATCACCAGAATCATCTGTTAGTAAAAAGCGAATCAAATCTAGCTACCCATATGTTCCATTCAAATTAACAACATGTTTATCAAACACTATCGTTATCTCATTTCTACAGAATCTTACCCACTTCAAGTAGGTGGCAACATAGCTTTTCCCCAGCCTATAAAAGGCAACCGTGCACCCTGCCAGCAGCAACAAGCCACACATCACCTAACTAAGCAGAGCCAAGAAGCCTCTAGAACCTTCCAAGCACCGCCATTAATGGACCGTGTTGCGAAGCTGGTGTCGGAGCGCGCAGCGGTCCTGTTCACGACGAGCAACTGCAGCATGTGCCACTCGGTGACGTCGCTCTTCGCCAACTTGGGCGTGAACGCCGCCGTGCACGAGCTGGACCGTGAGCCCCGAGGCAGGGAGATGGAGAGGGAGCTCGCAAGGATGCTCGGCGGCCGCGTGCCCGCCGTGCCGGCGGTGTTCATCGGCGGCGACCTCGTCGGCGGGACCAATAGAGTCATGGCTCTGCACCTCTCCGGCGAGCTCGTGCCCATGCTCAAGAACGCCGGCGCGCTCTGGCTGTAGGACTGATTGTGTAGCTCGTGTAAGGCGCTTTTTTTGACAGATGTGTACGTGTGTGAATGAAGGCCAGGTTTTTTGTTATCTGTGCTGATGAGAATAACAACCAAGGCAATAGTCGTAATGTTTCTATTGACGTTGTATCAGTACTCTACACTTATCTTTTGAAAACTGAACTGATACGTCCTGAATCATGTGCAGTGTGTAATCACACAATGATCTCTTCGTGCATTTTGTATGCAGATCGCAGGGCACTTAGTTCTTGCTCTGATTCTTGATACTACTAGCTCTGTTTTCTTTTCATTTTACAGGGGCATTCTAGCACCCGTACCATATTACACAATATTTATATATTAAAGTGAGATTTCTTAGAACTGTCACATGATATGATACTGGTCAAAGTTCACATTTGAAAGACTGCAAAAGTCAAAAGATCAAGTTGAAGCCTTGTGTATTTGTTGTGCATGTTCTGCTTTTCTTCTGTTGTGCATCCATGGATGTGAATAATATCAGCTTTTGTACAATCCCTCAAAAGTTAACCTCGAGTTCTAGTGTGTATGATTCATTGAAACACCTTACTTTATAATTTTGGACACAAATGTCTTTTGTCGCAGAAATGTGGTACAATGTCATTTATGGTAATTATATTGCAAAGTTGAGAGGAGAAAACAGAAAGAAGAAATAAAACTAAAGACTTTGGAACTGACTGATCCACCTGCTTATGCATTTATTAAACTGTTCTCCAGGAAAATACTGATTAATAACACGGCTTTGACTTTTCATTGGCTAAACGTGATCATGAAAAGTCAAAATGTTGTTTTCTACTCCCCTCCGTTCCAAATTATAAGTCGTTTGACTTTTTTAACTTCAAGTTTGACCGCTCCGTCTTATTCAAAAAATTATACAAAATATCTTATTTTTTTGTTGTGGCTTGCTTTATGAATACAAGTTCTTCGAGTATGACTTAAATTTAACTATGTTTGCACAAATTTTTTGAATAAGACGGAGCGGTCAAACTTAAGGTCAAAAAAGTCAAACGACTTATAATTTGGAACGGAGGGAGTAAAAGTGAAACGACAGGTGCACTGCCTTTGCGTTAAGAAGGAAGCCGAAGTCCAGAGTACTACAGACCAACAAGCAAATGCTGAAAGCGCTCAAACACCAAAACAAAAAGTTTTAACGTGGCCAAACATATGGCCGAAACAGAGGACAACAAAGCAAAGCAACACAACTATAGGGCAAATAAAAGTCAAAAAGCAGTGAACATCAAGATCAATTGCTGTGTCAAATTACGAGCGCCTCTTGCATGCAAATGGAGAGTGGATGCCCCACGAGAAGGTGAGGAGTCAAACAAATTTCGAATAAATGTCCCAAACCATTCACAAGAAGCCTGCAGTGTGCCATATCTCGGATGATCATATATGCTTATTACAGAGCATCTTCATTGTGCAGCTGGACGATGACAGATGCTTGAACTGCAGCGTTTCACATAAAGAATCCAGGCGGCAAGCGGCATACCACGTCGATCAGCACCGATCGTACAGGCCAGCGCACATCGGAATCTCAAAACCGTGAATGCGGCATGCGACGCCGTCGTCGGCTCGCGGCATCGCGTCGCTGATAGAGTGTGTGGTCCGAACAATCGACAAGTAGCATGCCTGAAGAGATTCCGATAAGAAACGAGGAGAGACTGCAGGTGAGCGGTACAGTGTTGACGCTACACATATCTTCTGAACCTTTATTTCTTGGAAACTTTGGTCGACTCTATCTGAACCAGAAATCGCTTGAGACACTTTTTAAGCTCCTCACCGACGTTTGTTGGACGGCGCGCCCATCGATCCTCTTGCGTCCGGCCTTTGTGAACTAAAGTCAAATCCAGTTTAGTGTGTATGATCAGAAGCGACAGAGTGTTCCAGGGACTTGACGGGAGTTCAAGCTCTCTGTTTGAAGACTGAAGCGGCTATTCTGAAACCGCATATGAATGAATGTCTGCTCTTAACTAGGTTAGTCGGATCCTGTTTCAACAACAAAGACATAAAATCTGAAACTTCAAGTTTGCATTATAGGGCATCTTTCAGAATTCCACAGAGTTGAAGATTAACAAAGAACTACTAGTCAAATCCTCTTTTTTTTCAGAACCAACTACTTGATAAATCAGGAAGTGACATTTATCACATTAGAGATTCTTCAGTGATTTCAGACTACAACAAAGGTGCATTGTCAATATATGTTTTTGCATGTACAAAATGTCTGAATCAGCTCTTTGATTTGTGTGTGTCATTCTTATGTAGGTGGCCATACTACTCAGTACTTCAATCTGTATGGGCTCTTGCGCACATTTCCCCCCTTTCCAATGAAATACCTAGGGAAAAGGAGCCCACCTGAATTTCATTCAATTTTATTGTGATCTACAGTTTAGCACACTAGTGGTCGCCCGGTAACGCTAGCTGTTTAGGAAGCATGTATACATTCCAAGGTTGCACGCGAATTTTGTTTTCCCTTTTATAAAGCCAGCACTTGGTTTTTTTTTTTTTTTGAGGAACATAAAGCCAGCACTTGATGATTATATTAGAAGAGAACCAGAGGTACCATAGGCCCAGCATAAAAAAATTCTTACAAGAGCAAATAAAACAGTAATTAAGAAATCCCATAAAAGTTTGTGTGCATCTACTTGCAAGAGATGTGCCCACAAATATCCACACAATTCTTAAGGCTATTAAGACCACATTTTTCAGGTCATGAATACAAATCTTTGCTTAGAATTAGATAGATGGGAGGCAGCTTAAGCTGCTGATTTGAGACTATGTGAACTTTTTTATTTGGTCTCTTTTTCTTCTGCTATAATGAAGCGGCAGAGCACCTGCCTTTCTTCATTAAAAAAAAAAACAAATCTTTGACGAAAGAGGTAAAGTGGTGATTCGTGAGGGAAGATACCATTATTCCAAGGGCCCTCAGACATGAAACGACAGCATGGATTCTTATCCAAATCTATCCAGTCTTTAACCGGGCCATGGATGAGGGGAGTCATTTTCTCGTTATCGAAAAATCAAATCAAACTCTGTTCCTTGCATATTGACATTTATTTTTGCGAACCTTGCAAATTGACATTTTCATCAAATGCTACCAGCTGCTAGTCAGGAATCTTCATCCACTGCAGCTAGTACGTACCAACGCCTTTCCCAGCCTATAAAAGGCAAACCATGCACCCTGCCACTACCAAGAAACCATACATCGCTTCCAAACCATCAAGCTACACAAGGAGATTAGCAGAGAGACCCAAAATTTCTAGAATTAACCTTCCAAGCACAGTAAGTGAAAGAGAAGTAGCTAATGGACCGTGTAAAGAAACTGGCGTCGGAGCGGGCCGTGGTGGTGTTCACGACGAGCAACTGCAGCATGTGCCACGCCGTGACGTCGCTGCTGAGCGACATGGGCGTGAACGCCGCCGTGCACGAGCTGGACAGAGATCCCCGGGGCCGGGAGATGGAGAGGGAGCTCGCCAGGATGCTCGGCGGCCGCGTTCCGGCCGTGCCTGCGGTGTTTGTCGGCGGCGACCTCGTCGGCGGGACCAACAGGGTCATGGCGCTGCACCTCGCCGGCGAGCTCGTGCCCATGCTCAAGAACGCCGGCGCGCTCTGGCTGTAGGACTCAGAGTGCAGCGCATGCTTTTTTTTTCTTTTTGGCAGATGTGTGTGTGTGCGTGGAGGCCAGGTTTTTTATGTCCTGTGCTGTTGAGAATAATAACCAAGTCCATCATAGGCTTAATGTTGGCGTGTAATGTTCTCTACACTTATATAAACCAGTTAACATACATTTGGTCTTCTGAAATCTGAACTGGAGTTTCAATAGATGTGCAAGTCCTGAATCAAGGGCAGCTTGTATGAAACAATGTCCCCTCATGCTATTTGATACTGCCAGGCTGCTAGCTCTGTTTTCCTTTCACTCTACTTCACATTTTATCACAGGGCACTCTAGAAACCATACGAGCCGTACCTTTATTACACAATACTTTATTAATCTTATATTGACATTCTTATATGCTTTCATAGTATCGCAAATTAATTTTCATATGATATTGTCATACTGGTCAAAAGTCACATTTCAAAGACTATAACAAGTCAAGTTGATACCAAATTGTTGTGCATCGATCTAATGTTTTTATTCTGTTGTGCATCCATGGATGTGAATAATATGAGCTTTTGTACAATCCTTTGAAAACTTAGCTTCGAGTTCTACTATGATCCAATATTAAAGAACCTTACCACCCAATGTTTTGAAACATCTTTGTCGTAGAAACGTGGTACAACATCGTTTGTGGGAACTATAATTGCATAAAGTTGATGTGGTGAAAAGAAATTAAGCATGAGAACGAACGCAAAAAGAAAAGTGGAAAAAATAAAACTAAAGACTTTATAACTGACTGATCCACCTGTATTGATCTTCATGCATTTAAACTGTTCACGTGGAAATTGCTAAGTAAGACGTCAAACTTCTGCACTGTCAAATGACAAACCTCTTGAATGCATATGGACACAGTTGGTGTCCCACGGGAAGGTGAGGGGTCAAATAAACTTCGAAAGATGTCCCAAACCCTTCACAAGAAGCCTGCAGTGTGCCGTATCTCGGACCATGCATATGTGCTTATTACAAGCATCTCCATCGTGCAGCCGGACCTGGACGACGATAGATGCTTGAACTGCAGCACTTCACATCAGGAATCCAGGACGCATATATACCACGTCAGCACATATCGTACAGGCCAACGCACATCCGAATGTCAAGACCGCGAACGGCGCCGTCGTCGGCTCGCGGCATCGCGTCGCTGATAGAGTGTGGTCCGAACAATCGACAAGTAGCATAGTAGCATGCCTGAAGAGATTCCGATAAGAAACTGCGCAGTGATGACGCTACGCATATCTTCTGAAGCTTTATTTATTTCCTGGAATATTTGTTTGGTCGTCTCAATCTGAACCAGAAATAATCGATTAAGACACTTTCTTAGCTTCCACACCGATGTTTGTTGGGCAGCGCGATGGGCGATCCTTGCAGGCGGCCTTTGTGAATCAAAGTCATTCTGGTAAACCAAATCCACTCTCGCGAGGCTTCCCCTCCTTTCCCCGTCGCTACAGTAAAGAGAGGCGGCGAAAGGCGAATCTCGGCGCCGGTCGCGTCCGCCGCTTCCCTTTCCCCTCTGGTGCCCTCGTCGGCGCCGGAGGGGGAGGGGAAGCCGGATCTCCCCGGCTGCTGTACATAGTAGACCTAGGTTAGTATAGGTTAGCTTAGGTTTGCTTAGTTCCCCGTCGGCGGATCCATGGCCCTGGCGGTGGATTTTGGTGTCCGCACCTTCTTGCTGTGGGGCGTCGACGAGTTGGCCCTCGCGGAGGAAGGATTGCGTGAAGCTTTTGGTGGCCCGTGCTTCTTCTCCGGTGGTCTTCCCTCCGGCGTGAAGAGCGGTGGTCTTCTTTTCCTCCGATCTCCTCCCGCCGATGGATTCGTCCTCGACTTTGGAGGCGTCGTGAGGTTAGTTTTGCCCCATCCTTGCGAAGGGTTGTGGGATCTTTTCTGTCCCCTTGTGTGGACTGCGTTTTCCGGCCGTCGGCTTCCTCGCCGGCGGTGGCGGAACCTTTGTGCTGTTTCGGCCGAAGTGGAGGTCGCCGATTCTCGTTCAACGACAAAGATGGCGTCTGTCGGTTCATGGCGTCTGGATCTTGCGGCTCCAACAACGTGTTGCTTCCTCTTCAGCTCGGGCAGCGCATCTTGCCGGCGGGCGGCGTCCGGCGACTTCGCCGTGGTGTCGTGGTGTCTGGCGAATCTCCTGGAAGTTCAAGATTTTTACAGATAGGTCCTTCGTGTCCTTAATTGTAATTTTCTTTTCTTCCAGGGTGTTTTCTGTAAAAGGGGTCTGTACTGTTCTTTGTTATTAATAATACCCCATCCCTTCGCAAAAAAAAAAAAAAAAGATCAGAAGCAACAGAGTGTGCGAGAGACTGAACGAGATCAGTGCAAGCTCTCTGTCTGAACTCTGAACCCGCGCAGGAATGAATGCAGCTTCTCTTATAGCCGGAGGAATCAGGTCCTGTTGTCAACAGAAAGACATCAAAGTAACTCCTAAGTTAGTATTACAGGGCATCTTTCATACGTCCACAGAGCTAGAGATTTTTCAGTGATAATTACAAATGTCAGACTAGTACAGTATTGGAGCAAACCTGCATAGGACACACTAGTCAAAACGTTTGAGCTTGTCAGTCAAAACGTTTGAGCTTGTCAAAAGTATGTTCTTGCGTGCGTACTGAATCAGCTCTTTGACTTGTATGTGCGTCATTCTTACGAAGAGGCCGTGCTACTGAGTACTTGAATCTGTATGTGCTAGTGCCAACATGTTTTTTTTCCCCCTTTTTGCAATGAAATACCAAGGGCAGGGAGCTCACCTGAACCTCATCCATTAATTTTTTATTGTAAATCTACAGTTCAACACACCAGTGTCCGTTCAGCCGAGATGATGCTGCTAGCATGTATAGATTTTCAATTTGCATGCGATTTTTTTTCTTATAAAGCCACCACTTGGATGGTTTATATTATAAGGTAACCAAATGCACCATAGGCCAAGTAAAAAAAATTATGAAAACAAGAATGAAGAAATGCCCAGAAAAGATTTTTGTGCTATTTCTCCCGCCAGAGATGTCCAGAAATATCCATACGATTCTATCCACAAGCCTTTTTCAAAGATACATTTTTCAGGATAGGAAATATAAATCTTTCAAAGGAACCAAGTGGTGACTCGTGGGGGGAAGGTACCATTGTTCCAAGGGCCCTCAAACATGAAACGCCAGAACGGATTATTCTTATCCAAATTAATCTATCCAATCTTTAGCTAAATCAAACAACGATTTTTCTGTGCCAACGTTTGCATCAAATGCTATATATCAACTGCTAGTCAGGAATCTTCATCCACAGCAGGTACGTAGGTACGTACCAAAGCCTTTTCCCAGCCTATAAAAGGCAAGCCCCATGCACCCTACCAGCGGCAAGAAACCACACATCAGTTTCCAAGTCACCAAGCTACACAAGGAGATTAGCAGTGAGCCAGTGAGACTGAAAATCTTCCAGAATCTTCCAGCACCACAAGTGAACTAGCTTATGGACCGCGTGGCGAAGCTGGCGTCGGAGAGGGCCGTGGTTGTGTTCACGAAGAGCAACTGCAGCATGTGCCACGCCGTGACGTCGCTGCTGAGCGACATGGGCGTGAACGCCGCCGTCCACGAGCTGGACAGGGACCCCCGGGGCCCGGAGATGGAGCGGGAGCCACTACCTAAGAAAATGACATAGGTGACGGGCAAAGACCCTTATAGGTGACGGGCATCCAAGCCGTCACCCCAAACCCGTCACTGATTACAAAGATAAAGGTGACGGGCATATGTCCGTCACCTATAACAGGTCCTAAGTGACGGGCATTTTATGTTGCCCGTCACCTATTTGAAATTATGGGTGACGGGTGTCTCATGTTGACCGTCACCTTTCTTGTGTAATTAGGTGACGGGCTTCAGTGTTGCCCGTCACCCATTAGTATTTTGAAAACAAAAAAAAAAGGAATGGGAATGGGAATGGGAATCACAGGGGATCCACTATTCTCTGGAGCTAAATCTTTATTTAGAATTACTGGTGGGTTACTTTCACCAAAGTAAGAAGTATTCATTAGACAATTGGATATGTGATTTTCTGAACTAACTATTTTCAGATGTCGTAAACATTCACAAGACAATCTTTGCGATAGATTAATCAAAAGCAAGGCAGTCCAAAAATGAGTCCACTGCTCAACATCAGTTGAAACACTTAGAAAATTATGCTATCATTTACACAGATCAAGATCTGAAATGGAACTATATGGACAGAGAAAATACTACTAAGTGACATTGTGTCTTTCAATTGAACTGAAATAGCATAAATCTATTTAAGATCATTGGACAGAAAAAAAAACAAGCAACACTGAGGTCGGAATACAGATCCAAGAGTTGAATTAGCAATGGGATATCTGTCTAGGCATGCTTAGCATGCTAATTCCATCTCAGGTTTTTCTAACAAGCACAAGTCCGCAGCTTGATATCCTACATTTGTTTGCAAGATGGTACAAAGGATAAACATTACCAGAAGGTGTAACAGATATCAAAAGCATGACTTTCAGCTATTGTTAATCGAAATTGACTCTGGACAGGAAAACCCGCGCGCCGGAGGGAGGAGAGGGGGAGAGCTTGCTGCCGCGGCCCCGCGCGCCGGAGGGAGCAGGAGGCGGGCTCGCTGCCGAGGCCCCGCGCCGGAGGGAGGATAAGCTCGCTGCCGCGACCCCGCATCGAAGGGCCGCCACCACGCGAGAGAGACGAAATGGGGGAATGGATTCGGTGTGGGTCCCACCACGATCTCGAGACCACTTAGGTGCTGAGCGACGAGCGGACGACGCACCGCACCGGGTCACATCGGATAGGTAACGGGCTACAGTCACGCCCGTTACCTATATGTCTCTTGACAGGTGACGGCCAACATTAAGGCTCGTCACCTATTACATAACCAAGTCATAGGTGACGGGCAACATCTATGTCCGTCACCTATTACTTAGAGGGCTGGAGCTAAACACAGTATAGGTGACGGGCTCTGACATGGCCCGTCATCCGTATTTCCTAGGTGACGGGCAACAAAGGCCCGTCACTTATTTTCCGTCACCTATAGGCATTTCTTACGTAGTGAGCTCGCCAGGATGCTCGGCGGCCGCGTGCCCGCCGTGCCGCGGTGTTCATCGGCGGCGACCTCGTCGGCGGGACCAACAGGATCATGGCACTGCACCTCGCCGGGGAGCTGGTGCCCATGCTCAAGAGCGCCGGCGCGCTCTGGCTGTAGTAGAATCGAGATTCGAGAACTAGAGCTAGAGCCTTGATATGCGTGAGCATGCATGCGAGGCTTCTTTTTCTTTTCTTTTTTTTTTTGTCAAGCGTACGTGGGTGTGCGTGCCAGGTGCTTAATTTTTATGTCGTCCTGTGCTGATGAGAATGAGAAATGAACTGGTAATAATGTTTTACTGACGTTGTTAATGTACTCTGCATCATCTAGACTGGATGTGACCCCTAAACATGTTTTGACATAAGGAGAAATTGTTAATGACAAGGGTTCCAGTGTTCAGATTAGGGAAAATATGCCACATATGACAATCAATTCATTTCGTCCATTTGACCCCCGAAACAAAATCTTGGTTTGATTTTTCACTCCACCCCTGAACAATTCAAATCGGTGCAATATGTACCCTCATTGAAGTTTGTCATTTTTTTGTTTCTCGACATACACATAATTTAAAGCTTAAATTATGTATGGCAATAGCTCTCATAGCAACATATGTTAAAATAAATAAATAAAAACTTTTTATATTATTTTCGTAGTTTAACAACATAAAAAATTAGACTAACAGTACTTTGGTAGTTTAGCATTTTTCGTAGTTTGACATGTAAATAATTTAGGAAAATGCTATAATTACGTTGGTATATATTATTTTGTGAGCCGTCATGATATTAATCGAGCACATCCCAGTGTTTTAATACGTCACATGATGAACAATGTTGAGTCTTTCTTTGCAAGTTTATGTATTAGATTTATGTGTCATTTGAATATGATATTTGACGAACTTTATTGAAATTGCAACGTGCTGAATTTGGTAGGAATAACGTACGTAGCTTATGGTATCAATGCACAATGACAAGAAGTTAGAAGAGAAGAAGGAAACAAATTACTGATCCAAACTGTATTAGTTGATGATTAGCAATAGTTTTTAATTTTAGGAAAATGCTTCACCTACGATTTATTTGTATGACCACATGTTATATATTGTTTCGAAAACCAAGAGAACCACCACCAAAGTGATTTAAGCCATTGTCCTAAAAATGTGTCGGATGTACCGAATAATCGTAGAATTTGCATCAAGATATCTAACTGAGAAAAGTGGGTGCAACAAACAATATTGGGTGCCCCACGAGATGCCGAAGAGCCAAACCAACTGCAAACAGATGCCCCAAACCCTATAATTAAAGAAGACCTCTACATCGAGCAGCTGGAAGAATCGAATCAACACGGACGAACTCGCCATCTACCGTGCGTGCATATGGACAGACGAAGATGTTTATATGCAGATGCTTAAAACAGGATCTGTACATCACATCGCCTGGAAGACACCGTTCAGGATGCGTGCACATCGTCAGCATCCATCGCGTTAATTTTCCTGTCTGATTCTCCTCGTGGGCCGTATGCTCATATCGGGAACCGCCATTGCTGCGGCGCCGTCGTCGCGCCGCAGCATCGCAGATGCTTGATGCATGGTGGCGGTCCAACGACGTCGTCGACCCATTGACCAGCGGCGTGAAGAGATTTTGATCCACGATAAAGAGTGTGAACCAATCGTGCTGGATACAGATCCGATAAGGAACAAAAGCGACGCGGCGCCAGTGCAGATGCAGCGTACATACGTAGCTTTTGTCGCTCTGAACCAGAACAAGTTGCTGAAAGCCTATATGTCGGCGCCGGTCGTCGTATCTTTGACTCCGGATGGTTCAATGTATAATCGCAGAAAATGGCGTGTGACTGTCGAAAGATGCTGTTTTGATCAACCTACTGAGATGATCCTTCCCATATATGGAACGAAGCTGACCATAATTAGCCGGTGGAATCAGATCCTATACTGTCATGTGACAAATCGTGGCCGTACGTGTTGTTTTTTAGATAAAATGGAAGTCGGCGCCATCTGCTTTTGATACGTTCTTATTAATTAATTAACACTCTGAAGATATCTGAACGACATATTAACACTCTCAAGAATAAAATCTAGCCATGTTAATCCACAGCACGCAGGCACGTACTACAACAACGCAAAGTCTTCTCCACCTCCAGCCTATAAAACGGCAAACCAGGTAGGACAGCAGCAAGAAACCACTAATTAACCACATATCACTTTCCAAACCTTCAAACAGTACTCACAAGGAGATCATCGATCAGGAGAGAGACCAACAAGCTAGCCTCTAGAACTTTCTAGACGACACCATAAGTGGAAACTTCCAACCAATGGACCGGGTGGCGAAGCTGGCGTCGGAGCGAGCGGTGGTGGTGTTCACGAAGAGCAACTGCTGCATGTGCCACACCGTGACGTCGCTCCTGAACGACATGGGCGTGAACGCCGCCGTGCACGAGCTGGACAGAGACGATCGAGGCCGGGAGATGGAGCGGGAGCTCGCAAGGATGCTCGGCGGCCGCGTGCCGGCCGTACCTGCATTGTTCGTCGGCGGCGACCTCGTGGGAGGGACAAACGGGGTCATGGCGCTGCACCTCGCCGGCGAGCTCGTGCCCATGCTCAAGAGCGCCGGCGCGCTCTGGCTGTAGGATCAAGAACGTACACGTGGTGTTTGCATGCATGCATGCATGCACGGGCAGCCTTTTTGAGTCAAATAATAACGAAATGTGACAATGTGGGCACGAAGTGTGGGCGTGAAGGCCGGGTTTTTTATGCCCTGCTCTGAGATATGAAAATAATCCTGCGTTGTTTTTGAATGATTCTGTTGCATTGACTAGCTATATACTCTTCCAATCTTGGTTGACATTTTTCATTCTAAAGCGAGCTGCGTACACAAATAGACAGTTCTCTCTTCTTTTTTTTTTTTTTTTGTAGCTAGTGGTACTGACGGCAATGCCACTCTGTACAACTACTTTTTCTTTTGTTTGCCTGAGTTGCAAATTCATTCGATTTCCATGCATCGCGGTGTCTTTGTTGATACATTTCTTCAATAAACACATATATCTTGCACGGCAATCGAGAACCAAATGGTCATCGGTGTTTGGATCCCATCAGCTTCTAAGAATCTGAATTCTATGTGTAGTTTCTATAATATGACTTTAAAAAAAAAATCTGGGTGAGGCTGTTTTGGATTCTGAATTCTTAAAATCTAGAAACTAGTTTCTGAGGTAGTTAATGACCAGTATGTCCTTCCTATATTAGGGTAAAAGGTGGCACGAGCTATAATTATTCAAAAGCTTTCAAGGGCAGCTGGTCTTTTGGCAAATAAAATCACCTAAAAGCTGGGTTAGGTAAGATTATGGGATTCTTAAAATCTCATAATCTGGATTCTAGAATCTGGTGCATAATCTGCCCTGTTTTCTATAGCTTTTAAAATATGTGTGGATCCAAACAGGCTCGTGAAGCAAGATGCAAAGCTCTCATCTTCTCATAGTGTTATACTGCATCGATCCCTCCATGAATATAGTCATTCCTAAAATTCGAAGCTGGAAATAAAGTGCAAGTCAATTGACCCATTCCCCCTGATGAACAAACCCACCGACCCCATTTCTCTCCTCCTTGGCCGCCCCAGGCTGCTACTCGGCTTGCTGAACCCACGCCGGCGCACCCAGTGACGGAGCTTGAATCAAATTCCATATGGGCGGCCATTGGAGCATGGAGAGATTACCAGATACATGGTAGTTTCCAAAAATTTGTTGAAGCCGAGTCGGGGAGGGGGGGGGGGGGGGGGGGGGGGGGGGGGGGGGGGGGGGGGGGGGGGGGGGGGGGGGGGGGGGGCACGGCCCCCTTTGGCCACAACTATCATTCGCCAGTGACCGCACCTGTAGCCGCTACTTGGCCTGTCGTCGTCCATTGCTGACAAGACACTTCCCGAACGAAGGCGCCGACCCCTACAATTGACTCTAACACTGCCCTCCTCGACAATCCCGTTGACGGCGTCCTCGACACGTCAGAAGTCACGAAGGAGGGTTAGCAATTTGCCATTTTGGATCTACGCATTGGGTGTCGTTTTCTGTGCCTAGTGGTGGTCCCAGATGGTAGGAAATTCTTACATTGTTGAATGAAAAGGACGCGCACAATACTGGTCGATGAAGCTAGAGCACATTGCTCTTCCTAATAACCTTTGAACACACACGTCGTCAAGGCATCGGATCAAAAGAAAATCAGAAGGAAAACAAAAAGTACAGTATTGAAGACCTAATTAAACAGCTCACAGTACAAATCAAACTGACTAACGAAGCTTTTCGTGGTGTTGTAGGCATGAATATATTCGAGCCAAATATTTGCGGTTCGTTGTGCCTGGCCGATATATGTAAGCACAATCAACTGATGAGAGAACAACGTCCAGCTGATCTCCATGTATAGTTGACTTCATCCATGCAGGCAGATGCAGAGGATTGCAGGTACGTACATAGCCGTACGACGGAGCGACGCCTCTTGCGTGGAGGTAGGTGCGGGTGGCCCGTGCGAATGACAGGAGCCAAGTCGAACTCCGCAGCGATATATGCCTCCGGCTTGTACAGCAAACACGGATTCGGCCGGACGCTTTTTGTGCCGTGCAAGTTGATGCTGGACAAGGATCTTATCACGGTGTAATCACACAAAAAAAAGAAAATCTTATCACGGTGCGTGCGGGCGGCGGCCAAGGCCAATGCATCGGCGGAATCCCAGTGCTCAACAGCTGCGGGCGGCGTCATCACGTCGATCAGGAATCTACCGGAGCCACCGAGTAAAAAAAAAAAAAAAAAAGCAGATGCCTGCGCGCGCCGCCTGGCCGCGGCGTCGGATCACGGCGGCGCCGCCACGCGCGGCCCGTGGACAAGTTGCACGGACCTTTTTTTTTTTTGGTTCTCTTCACACGCGAGCCCTACTCCAGCACGGATTGGATTTGGATACTCCTAGATACGCATCGATCGGCACCCAGCTCATCTTGGGGTCGACGAAATGGACAGACAGTGCAGGTGCTCTATGCTCTGAACCTCCCCTTTGCCCGGCCGGCCGGCCGGCCGGCTGCCGGAGAAACCACTGCTCGCCGCCGTCTCCGGCCGGAACCCGCCGTCCCGCGCCGCCCCGTACGTTGATGCGCGTAGTACATTACTACTCCTGAAGAGGAAGAACACGGCGTCACAGAGGACGCTACTAGCTACTACCCGTACGTTCTTTTCCTAGTGTATCTTCGAACAAGGAACCGAGAAAACAATCAAAACCAACTTCTTCCTATCCTAGTAGGTGATTCCGTGTTTAACTAACCAGTCATTCGACACGATCCTCACATGGGAAGGGAGTACCCCAAAACTCGTCTGATGGCTCTGCTCCGTCACATGCATGCATGCTGATCAGCCAGCCTGAGCAGCAGCTCCACCAGGGGCCACGCCGCCTAAGAACAGGTTCGGATGGCTAATTAACTTTTTTTTTTGAGGTTATGACGGCTAATTAACTAATTAATCACGTGATGGTTCCACAGCTCGTCTCGACCGTTCGACCCATTTCCCATACCTGGCCAATCATCGTTCATCTTGGTACTACTATACCATCGAGTCACCGGTTGTTTTAAGTTGTCCCTTGCCATGATTGTGTGAGGAGTACATTCAGTTTTGGTCCTTGATAATTTGCATGCCTTCCTCTTGCCATCATTGTGTCAGTACATTCCTTTTTTTTTAGACCATGTCAGTACATTCAGCTTTGATCCTCATCGCATCATGTTTTGTAGACAGCCAGAGGCAGATTATGCGAGTGTTAATTTTACATCTGATGAGTTTTTTTTTTGAGTGAAACAGGTGAGGCTCACAGTGTGCACTAGGGCCCCTGTTTTCATATATTTTTTTTTTAGAAAGTAGAAATAGTTTTTCGTCTCTGCGTTTCCGCACATAACGTTCAGACTTATTATATTTTTTCAACTCCCCGACTGGAAAATAGTTTTCCTGTTTTCATATATACCTGTACGTAAAGGTATTTATTGGAAAGTTAACCAATTTCAACGGAGTAGAAAAGTACTAGTACTATGAGGAGTAGTACTTGGTAGAAGAAATCATTAGGAAACTATTCTACATTTTCTGTTGTCAGCAACAACAACCTCTCGTGCTAATACCAGGGTCGGTTTTCTTTGATGAGCAAGCGTGCACAACGACTCTGTTTACCCGCTAACTAGCACAAAAGATCCTACTGTACGTGTGAGTGTGGTCGTGGTACAGGCGTACAGCCCCTGACATAGTGAACGGTCCGACGGGATTTAATGCGGCTGTCGGCTACTTGCTGGCTGCCATTGCTACGCTCCAAGATCTATCCTACGTGAGCAAAGTTACGTACTCCTGCTTGGACAACGTACTGGTATTACTGAAAAAATTACTACCTCCGTCTCATAATAGTTGTCGATGTTGACTTTTGATCATCACGTTTGACCGTTCGTCTTATTCAAAAATTTTTATAAAGATTAAAATAAATATATCTTGATTAAGTTAATACTGATGATAAAACATGTGATAAAAAATAATTAATTTTGTATGAAAAATTCAAATAAGACGAATGATCAAACGTGACAATCAAAAACCAACAGCGATAATTATTTTGAGATGGATGTAGTAGTAAATGTCTACTTCTACTACCTCCGTCCCATATTAGTTGTCGCTTTTGACTTTTAGTCATCACATTTGACCGTCTGCCTTATTCAAAAAATTTGATTTAAAAGTGAAACAAATATGTCATGATGAAACTATCTTTACGGATAAAACATGTTATCAAAAAATAAATAACATTTGCAAAAAAAATTGAATAAGATGGACGTCCAACATGATGTCTGCAAGTCAACAGCGACAACTATTTTGAGACAGAGGTAGTACAATGTTTCTCGAACAAAGGAAAAAAACTATCTCCATCCACAAATCAAGCGGAGGTAGGGAAAACGATTGCAGAAATGCTGGGCCTTTTGACCTTACTGACAGTACTAACAACAATGATATGATACAGTAAGGCCACTCTCAATAGCCATTTCATTTGCAATTAATTAGATGCCACATCAGCACAAATGGTGACATGGCAAGGAATTTAATAAGAAAGAGAGGAGATGCCTTTCATCCACATGAAAGGATGTGGGCACTCTTTCCTACATGATGAAAGCTAAATGAAATTGCATTGAGGGTCTTTCTTTCATCTCTAGCCAATAACTGAATGCCACCTAACAATAATTTAATGCTTTGACAAACATATGAAAGTGTGGCATGAAACTGAGCATTGAGAGATGCAGTTTCATTTCACAGAACAAGACCACAAAGCTGACATGTCACTCTTGGAAATGATGAGATGAAAGTGTCCATTGAGACTGGTCTAAAGGTCCATTGCTAATGCCCTTTTTCTGCAGTGGATTTTTGTGCAAAATAGGCCCACATGTCGGAGCAGCAACGAGGGAGGCAGGGGCAGGCTTTCTTTAGCTTTCTCATGACTGATGAGAAAGCTGTGGAAACGACTGAAGGTAATGAAACCGGGCACCACATGCGCGTGGTTCGAGGGAAGTCATAAGAGCAAGGCCAATAATGCGCCATTCTGCTGGCTTCAAGCCCACACACTACCGCCAGATTCACACAATGGCAGACGCTAGATTGCAGATTCACACAATGGCAGACGCTAGATTGACTCGTGTACACAGAACGTGGGGCCAACTTCCATCTCTATCTCTGGGCCCACGTGCTGTCTGCTCAACTCACAAACTGAACGCAGAAGAGGCAAGCTTGGCGCATTCCTGACTGCTGGACGGCTACACGCTCGGCGCAACTTCCACCGCCAAGAAGGGAATCTTTCTACTCTCTCTCCTACTATTCCCCTGCAAAATCTGACATTAATTGGCTTCAAGCCATCCGTTGGACTTGCTCTAATGGCGCTTGAAAGGAAGATTGAGGTGGACACGGGACAGAGATTTGCCCTGCCTCCTGATCTCCTCGATGACACTGTAAAAATCAGAAAATTTACACTAATATAAAAAAAAAAATTTTGACATGGATGACACGTAGATGCAGGTCTTAGCTGAACAAGTTAGTGTAAGTTAAAAGGCAAAAACTAGAGAAATCCTTCAGCATTTCTGCTGTACTGTTACTGTATTATATAGAAGTGCACCTCAATTTTTCTTCAGTCCAGTCTTCTTAATTTCCACCTTCATTTGTACGCAATGGAGATTAGTTGCACTCGTGTTATCGCCACCTTCATGATGGTAACAGTAAAGTGAATCACCTTTTCCATGTCCGTTGCTGCTTCTATCACCATCACAAGATCACACACAAAAACCAAAACACAGCACCCCACCCCACCCCCACCCTGCAAAAACTTTTCACGCCACCAGCGGAGCAGCCTCTCACACCAGAGGCTTCGTGCTCCACCCTCTCCAAAGCTGAGAGAAGTCAATGTCACTGCTTCCGCCTCCTGCTCTGCTGCTGCAGTGCCTCCACCATTCGCACTCCTCGAGCTTCCACACTCACTAGGGCAATTTATGCTGGGGGTTGGGGCAGTAACGCCTCCCTGTTCTTGTTCGTCTTCCTTGCTCCGATCCAAGAAGTAAGTAGTCCTTCGATTTCTTTGCCTTTTTATTTTTGATTCTGTTCTTACTTTGATGTGCCTGTCTTCTTCTCGGCAATGCCAATGGAACATCTTGAGAACCTCAAAAACATTTTTTTTGGCTTCCAAATAGAAGGTTAAACAAATCTGTTAGTCGTGTTCTTGTTCTTTCTCCAAGCGAGCAGTGGGTGTTTCTTGGACTTTATTTTTGCATTGTTGCTGCCGCTTTGTCTAATGGTTTCCCGGCCCCCAAATTTCTGTCCTTTTTCCGCCTCAGCATCTGCGACTGTTTGATGTCTTCCTGTTCTTGCTCAAGTCCCAACGGCGGCAGCGCCCCTTTTTTAAAGGAAAAATTTGTCCTTTTCCCCGCATTTCTCGACATGATTTGCCGCGCCCAATCTCAACTGCTCCACTTGCTGACCCCATTTCCTGTTTGCTTCGTCGCGGCTCCGTGTTTGCAGGTGACAAGAGATTTCGGCGGTAGGGTTCGGTTCGTAAAATCGTTCTCGATTTTGTTTTGGGGGAGAGAGTTTGGAGGTGAAGAACAGAGGCCGCAGCAATGCCGAAGATGTTTGGTTTCTCTCGCCGCAGGATGAAGCTGGGGAGGTGAGATTTCAGTTCAAATGGCCCATAAATTTAACGTTTCTTCTTCGATTAGCTCGTATCCATTGTTTACAGTTCTCCTAAACCTTAGTACCTGATATATTATTTCTTTAGGGATATTTTGTTTTGCGTATATGGGCTAAGATTATATTTATCTTTTTTTATGAAGCCATTTTTAT
Source organism: Eragrostis nindensis (assembly GCA_012490785.1). Lineage (NCBI taxonomy): Eukaryota > Viridiplantae > Streptophyta > Magnoliopsida > Poales > Poaceae > Eragrostis > Eragrostis nindensis. Next base: position 236,085 of record JAAXCT010000487.1, on the reverse strand, counting down.
TGTAGAGATGTTTTGGTTGCTGATTTGGTTGTGGTCACTTGCCTGTTCAGATGATTTTATTGGAGAAAACTTAGTCCTTTTCGCCTCATAGAAGATACAAAACTGTTTATTTGTGTTTGTGTTCTTTTGGGAAGCAGATTGGTGTTTTCTAGTAAATGAGGTTTCGTTTCATTGAACACCATTCGTCTGGTTTTAGGACAGGGTGAACTCTCGTTTATAACTTTCTGGGAGATTTTTAATTTCTGTGTATTAATGAAAAGAAAAGTGTGTGTTGGTGTTTTCATTTTCTATGTGTGAAGGACTGCTTATGTCGTGTCAAGGTTGAGCTTTTTGTTACCGTGCTTAATTTTAACCAATTAATATAAATCCATTTCTGTCATATTTACTTTTTGTTAATGAGCTTAACCTGAAAAAGTCCTTTCATGTGGATGAGTTAAGGGTCTTTTTTTGCAAAATAATAAAATGTTTATTTGTACATTTGTCAGACTTTATCATTGTCATATGATATCTGCAGGTTGAAGGGTCATCTAAATGATCATTTCCATGGCTCTCGAAGCCCTTCTCGGCACACCAAACGTCACAGCCACCCCAATGTGAGCTTTTCTGGTTCAATTGTTTTCCATTTGCCCTGCTTATTTGTTGTATCGATAAATTTGAAGCTTTTTATGGGATTTGGCCAGGGGGAGGATCCAGTGACTGCTTCAGTTAGTGGCCGTGCTGATGACCTTGCTTGGCGCTGCTCATCTGATACTTTCGATCTCAATGGACGTGCTTTTGAGAGCTCAGAGAATTGGGCGGTGCTGTCAACGGACGGCGACAAACCGGTTCCACGCTTTGATGTAATTAACCTTACTACAATTGTAATTCTGTTGCTATGAAGTGTAACTAAAGTGTTGTCATCATCAGTGGTTGGTTAGGCTCTTATGATGTCTTTTTGTATCACATTCTTCTGATTTCCGTTATGAACAGCATGCAGCTGCCATGGTAGGGAGCAAAATGATTGTCTTTGGTGGTGATTCTGGAAATCGTTTGCTGGATGATATAAAGGTAATGGATGAACACTATTCCGGTACCGTGCTAACTTCATGATCTCATCTTCTATGTATCCTTCAGATATTGAGTTTAGACAAGCTTACCTGGGATTCTGTGGCTCCTAAAGTTCGGCCATCACCAACTGGACGCTCTCCAAAGTTGCGACCGTGCAAAGGTCATTGTCTGGTATAATTCTTGGAGCTCATTTCTCTTACTGCTAAGGTCTTATTGATTAATTAGTATTAGTTCAGTAAATACATATTCAAAATTGCCAATTAATGTGCACTTGATTAAGATATTCATTGTTGACCTTCAAGATAGATCTCTGACACTCTGATTCCACTAGAATATGTATTCTTAAAGATTAAGATTAAATTAATCTTCTCTCATGCATTCTGATGGCCTCCTTGGCAAGGCAATATAAGTCTGAGAAACAAGTATTAAGTTTATTTGCTTCTTGCTATGTCGTTCTTGTTCATCATGCTTTGTAATGTCTTAACGAGAAATTTATTGAACCTATTTCCTTTGGTATTTAGGTGCCGTGGGGGAAGAATGTAATTCTTGTGGGAGGGAAAAGTGATCCACCTTCTGATAAGATATCAGGTTTGCCTGTGATTATTGATTCTCTAAAGATTATTAGTTTGTTTTGTTTATCTGATTCTTCGACGAAACTTCCAACAGAGACAATTAGGTATTCATCATTTGTTTTCCTGCAGTATGGACCTTCAATACTGAAACTGAGCTCTGGTCGCATATGGAAGCCAAGGGTGATATTCCGGTAAATATCTGAGCTTGATTTGTACACTGTTTCTAATATTGTTGTTAAATGATGGAGACTGTACCCTGATTATTAATTTCAGGTGTCTCGAAGTGGCCATACAGTGATTCGAGCTGGTCCTGCTTTAATTCTCTTTGGAGGCGAAGACGGCAAAGGAAAGAAACTGCATGACCTTCATATGTTTGATTTGAAGTCATTAACATGGCTTCCTTTGAACTACAAGTGAGTCATTCTTTCCTGGAACTCAAAAATTGCACGCACATGAAAGTAAAGTGTTGGGGTTAATTTTTAGCTATCGCCTACACTGAAACACCTCAATGTTAGAATCAGTATCTTGTAATTCACTGTTCAAGTTTCTTATATTAATTCTGGGTTCTCTGTTTTAGAGGTTCTGGACCTTCTCCAAGAGCAAATCATGTAGCTGCACTTTATGATGATAGAATTCTATTGATTTTTGGAGGTCAATCGAAGTCCAAGACTCTGAATGATATTCATGCTCTGGACTTTGAAACAGTAAGTTCTGTCAGGTTTCTTTATAGGTTTTGTTCTGTCGGTATTCTTTATAGGTTTTGCCTGTTAAAAGCTCTGAAAAATTGATGTCCTTTAGATGGTCTGGTCAAGGGTAAAAACCCATGGGCATCACCCATCGCCTCGAGCAGGTTGCTGTGGAGCTCTTTGTGGCACGAAATGGTATATTGCAGGAGGCGGAAGCAAGAAAAAACGTATGCTCCATCCTTTCATCTCATTTGCGTATCAATAGTATTTATTAATTGGTAACTTTGCTACCATGTGCCATGGGCTTATCTGACCCAGAATCGTACCTCAGGACATCCTGAAACATGGGTCTTTGATGTTCTCGAATCTAAATGGTCCGTTTGTGTAGTGCCTCCTAGTTCTTCAATAACTACGAAGAAAGTAAGTGTAATTCTTTCTTGATTTAGACTTTTATGTTATGGGTGACACCTTTTACATATCTTGAGCACTGAAGAATAGGATCCCTGAAAATATATAACATCTATTACACAAACGAAACACTTGCTTGTTCAAAGATACACCATTGTGGTAGTTTACTCCAGTTTTTGTTTGAGTTGGAATTGTTTGAATACATTGCCCATGATTGCAAAAGTAAGAGCACAAATGAGAATAATCCCTATGAGAGTTCTGTTTAGTCATGTGCTGTTCACTTCTTCTCCAGTTTCTAAATAAAAATTATCGCAGGGTTTCAGCATGGTTCCATTGTACTACAGGGACAAGATTGTTCTTGTTGCTTTTGGTGGAAACAAGAAGGAGCCATCTGACAAGGTGAAAGAACTGAACCTCTTAGCAAAGCAAGGCTTCAATTTCATGATTTATGTCAGACTTTTTTTTTTCTGTATTTTTGTGATTGCAATGCGCTCGGAATACTTCCATGAACAATATCAGTAAAGTATTCAGAAATTGATTTTACTTAGTATTTTTAAGGTTGAAGTACTAGTGGTGCTGCAAAATGAGCACTGTTTCAGTTGGCGATCCGCCCCTGATGTGGAGCCCTTACTATATGATGACTCTCCTCCAAGCTCGAGGGAACTCGCTGATCACCTCAATAATTGCGCTCCATTATACTCTACTAGTTCTGCAGCAAGAAGTAGCCTTGCGACAACAGTGGATAACTCATCTGGGAGGAAATCCCTTCCTGATTCACTTCTACATAACTCGAATCTGGGGAGCTCATCACTCCGGGGGCAGTTCCGTCAGGAAGAAGACTGCAGTCTGGCCCAAAAACTTCAGAAACCTATCGATGATGACAAATACAAGGACGTTGATGATTGTTCTGAGCTACCCTCAATCACAAACCAAAAGCAGCGGAATGGCACACATCACTCGCCAGATGCTGATGCTAGAATGAAGAGGCTAGGCAGAAGTTCGTCAGACATCAACCATCATCACGATGCAAAAATAACAAATCTAGTCAGGAGAAATATGGCACTGGAAGAGCAACTTTCAGCTGTAATGGCGAGCAAGGATGAAGCAGAGAAGAACCTGTCTTTGGTTATCGACAGTAAGGATGAGCTAGAAAAGAGGCTTGCTGAGAGGGACAGGGAGGTCGAGGCGTTGAAGGAGAAGGTGACCGGGCTAGAACTGGGCCAGGAAGAGTCTAACAATCTCTCGAACACTGTCCATGCCGACAATGTGCGGCTCGAGCGTGAGGTAGCGTTCTTGAAGGCCGTCATGGATGAGACCCGGAAGGCAAGATGAGCTTCTTTAGCCTCTCCCCTCCCTTTACCACTATGCTCTGATGTTCCACTACTAACGATTTGATCTGATCCATTTCTCAGGAGCTGCACTCTACCCGTGGAGTGTTGGCGGGAGAACGCGCAAGGGCGTTCCAGCTTCAGGTGAACCTCTGTTCAAGTTCAAGCTTCCCAGCACCAGTCCATATTTTCTCATGGCTTATCATATTGAAGTCTTGTTCCTCGGTTGCTTCTGTGTCCCAAAAAATGAGAAAACATTCTTAGTAATTAAAAACAGTTTTCACTACAACAAAGGGCAGATTTCCCTGAATTGACTTGGGCATGTTGTCCTTTTTTTTTGTCAGGTTGAAGTATTCCATCTGAAGCAACGGCTACAAACAATGGAAGGAAGGTCACCTACTCCGAGAAAGCCTCAGAATCAGTAGAATGCACAGGAGTGTACAGTGTGAGAGTCGGCTGGCTGAAGCGAGCAGTAGCATTCGGTTGTAAATTCAATTCTAAGCCTAGTCACTGGGGACATGATTGTGTATCTGTAATGTTTTGGTACATGCAAGGAGATGTTATGTGCAGAAACTGAGATATGACTTGCACATGATTTTTATTGAAGAGGTGGATTATTCCAATCCAGTGTTCGGTGTTTGTTTTATATCATTATGTAGGGTGCTGCAGTTGTATGTGGGTGACCTAATTAATGCCCATATAATGGCCACGAATTGTGCTGCTTGTTTGCTGAAATTAAAAAATTAAAGCTGATATTGTAAGTGGCTGTATTTTTTTTTTTCTCGAGAGGTGGTGGCCAGTGATTAAATTTACAGTTTAACCAACTTTTTTTTTGTGGCATGAGTTGTGAGTGGGTGGGTTACACGGGCTTTACTCCTTTTTTATCTTAATATAATTAAGCACTATTGTGTGTTTGAGAAAAAAATATTTTTTTGAATTGAAACGGCTAACACTGACAGTAGCCCCTTTTTCATGTTTTGTTTTTCTTTTGGGGAACTGGGCGAAAACTGACCTTTCCTGAACAGAAATTGGCTCTGCAAAAAACAAAGAAAAAAAGAAAAAAGAAGAAGAGAGAGACTGAACGCACGAATCTTAAGGCAGCCGAAAGCCGGCTTCTCTCCCGTTTTCTTCTATCCTCAGCTCCTTCCATCCCCACCTCTCGTGCCCCTCTGCTTCTTCAGAGAAAGATGGACGCTTTCCACGTCGGCTTGTTCCGGGCACCTCCGCGCGCCCCTGCCGCCGCCGTCCCGGCAGCCCGGGGCTGGCCGCTCCCCAGCCTTCCTCTATTCCACGGCAGGCGGCGTAGGAAGCCCTCCTCGTCGGTCGTCTGCATGGCGGTAAACTGTCCACCTTTATCATCCGCTCTTTTGGCGGTCATTTCAGTCAGTTCCTGGAAGTGGAAATAGAGAGGGACTGTTACAGTACAATAGTATCTGAATCGTTTTGGGGTTAAACTGTTTAGTGAAATGGGTTGTTCAAGTTCAAGCTTGTGGTGTCTGTTGCTGTCACTTATCCTGAATTTTCTTACTGAACATTGGATGGTTTTATTTACCTTTTGTACTCTAGCTGAACCCATTGTTTGATTGTATGATAGAAGTATGAGTATTCCTTTTCTCATGGTTCCTGCAGGAACCGTATCTCATCGCAAAATTGGACTCTGCAGAGAAGGCCTGGAAAGAAATGTCGGTATGGTTCTTTATTCAGCACTTCAGTGTCCACCTTCGATCATTTTAGCCTTTCAAATTAATAAACCACCAATGGAATTTTCCTGCCAACTTCGTATATTGTGAATTACCTTTTTTAGTTTGGCGAGAGTGTAATTTTACAACAAAGTCATGTTCTTGAAAGCTACTGAACAATTTCTGAACTTTTGACATTGGAATCGGAGAAAGGCAATATGTATGTATAGTGAATGTAAACTATAATGCTTTCAAAATAATGCAAAATTTAATTGCATTTGGGGTTCTATATTTATTTCCCCAACGTTGAAGTCTGATATCCACTTCAGGTTAGGTTGGCAGATCCTGACATTGTCTCAGATCCCAGTGAGTACCAAAAACTTGCACAGTCTGTTGCTGAACTGGACCAGGTATTTGGATTAAGCACTATAGCATCTGCTTTCAGTTACCTCTGTGCTAGAATTTGAGCAGCTTGTTTTCATCAATTTTACATCCGTTTTCCATTTATATAAAAAAAATTAGGTTGTGACTACGTACCGGCAGTTTAAGGATTGTGAGAAGCAACTAGAAGAAACAAAAGGTTTGGCAGGCTGCGGAATTTCTTTTTCACATAAATAAGTACTAGACTCTGACAAGCTCTTTTGGTTGCCCAATGTGACAGCTTTGCAAAAGGAGAATGGAGATGACCCTGATATGGCAGAGATGATAGCTTCAGAGCTGGAGTCTCTGTCTAACCAGCTTGCAGAGCTTGAGGGAAAATTGAAGGTAATCTGATATATATCAGTATATTTCCCTGTCCTTCGTTATTGATATGTAACATTTTGCACAATAGCAGCACGTACTCTATGCTTAACTGAATGCGTTCTCTGGTACCGCTTTCTGTTTCTCAGTTGAGAGTGTTAAACATATTGGAATACCTCTCATTGCTCTCATTTCCTCATGTCAGCTGCAACTGATTCCCAGTGATCCTCTAGATGCACGCAACATCTTACTTGAAGGTACATCTCAACTGTCCAGTTATACGCTTAAACTCTAGCATACAGCTGTCCATTACCATGGAAGTCTACATCTTCTGACAATAGTTCTTGGTCATGTTTTGGAACTGAGAAACTGTATTGTCCTCATTTCTGCAGTGAGAGCTGGCACTGGCGGTGATGAAGCTGGAATTTGGGCTGGTGACCTTGTAGGTAGATGCTAATTTATGGAATTTGAGTGCCAATTACTTATTTTTGTTTTTATCCTTTCATATTCTTCAAACAATAGAATACCAAAGATTGTCGAATAGAAGTTGATTTTAATATGCTAGTGCTACTCCTATATACGGACCTAACTATATCAATGGCTTGTCTGTAGGTACGCATGTATCAGAGATATTGTGAGCGCAACAATTGGAAGTATAAGCCGGTTTCTTCCTCAGAAGTGTGTACTTGCAACCTTAGCCTGACTATATGCCTATGGAGTAATAACATGCAGCTCACAAGTTGAACCTTTCAGGCTGATATGGGTGGATACAAGACATATGTGATGGAGATCAAGGGCAAACAAGTATACAGTAAATTGAAGTTCGAATCAGGTGTACGCCGTGTTCAACGTGTTCCCCAGACAGAGACTATGGGCCGAGTTCACACTTCAACAGCAACTGTAGCTATTATGCCTGAGGTGCACCATTGCATATTTGTAGTTTTATGATGTTAAATTGTTAATTTCCTTTTTATTTTGTGAAGCCTAAAGTTGTGTCCATGGCATAGTAGGCTGATGAAGTTGATGTGGTGATTGATCCGAAAGATATTGAACTTAAAGCAGCAAGATCTGGTGGAGCTGGAGGTATTATCACCAACAGACTTTGTCACGACTTAAATGGGGCTTTTGTGAAGTTTATTACAACTGAGCATCCTCTAATGTCTCAATCAATGCAGGGCAGAATGTTAACAAGGTAGAAACGGCTATTGATCTTATTCACAAACCTACTGGAATACGAATATTCTGCACAGAAGAGAGGTCACAGCTTCAAAACAAAGAACGAGCATTCCAATTGTTGAGAGCAAAACTGTAAGTTCTACTATCAGTTAATATTGTCCACATTGTCCTTATCACCCCAATTATTTTGCTACTATAGATGTTCTTTTATGATGAAACACAATTTCAGTGTAGTTTGTGTTTGCGCTAGGAACGCTTTTCAAAATAGTGAAAATTATTGTTGTTAAATGATACTTGTTAGTTTGATAAGTGCACGTCCTTGTGTAATTTTATTTAGCTCTCATATATATCTCTACAATTAACATTACAGTTACGAGATAAAATTAAGGGAGCAACAAGAGTCTATAAGAAACCAGAGGAAAATGCAGGTATTTTTTCAACTATTCTTTGCATTACATCTTTCAATTGGTTTTACTGTTATATCAAAGTGAAAACAACAAAATTATGCTATATAATTTCCCATAAAAATGGTCTGTCTTATAGATGATAAATGTTTTTTTTTTGAACTCAGATCATAAATGTTCAAACACAATACCAAGTAGTACCTTTATAGGTAATGAACACTAATTATACAGTTGAGATTCAGAAAAGGCTAATTCTTTGTTATTTAAATTATAATAAGACTACAAAAGCAATTGTCTTTTATATTGTATTGTAAATAGGCTCGTTATTTATGACCAATTTTGTAAAAACTGTTACTAATACCGGCACAATTGAAGGTTGGTACTGGTGCCCGCTCTGAGAAGATAAGGACATATAATTACAAGGTACATATACATCACATAGTGGCCTATCATATTATGGTATAATACTACTCGAGCTTGTTCGTCAACCTTTAAAACATGAAGTAAAGCTGGAGTCTTCTGCTTACAGGACAACAGAGTGACCGACCACCGGTTGAAGATGAATTTCGAACTAACTAGCTTCCTTTTAGGAGATATCGAATCTGCTATTCAGGTACATCACATAAGATGTAATATATGTTAATTTTGCAACATTATACTATTATATAAAAAATCATGTACTGATTTGAATCCATCTTGCATGTTAACCAAAATTTTCGTTCAAACATCTACAGTCGTGTGCTACAATGGAGCAGCAAGAACTCTTGGAGGAAATGGCTCTTTCTGCTGGTGCAGCAAAGGTATGATCGGCACAATCGGGCCTTTGAGAGCAGATCATAAAAACGAATCATTGATAAGTTGTACATTGAGAAACCAGGGAATATGGCTTCCGCATATGATCCTTATTTTTGTAGTGTGTTATCAAGGCTAATTTCATAGAGCATACTGATGCATCTCAGTGTCCTTATGGCAACAGATTTTGAGTTAGTCAAAATAGAAATGTAAACACAGGTCAACTGCTCCGGTACTCACAGGTTAATGTGATTTAAACATGGTACTCATTGTGATATTTTTATGCTACAAATTGAGAAAAAAATATTAAGACGGAAGATCACTTGCATAATTTTTCCGCTCTTGCTTTGGTCAGCAATCATACCTTCACGTTTTCTTTTGTTTTTCAGTAGATGGAAAAAGGCATATCTATCAGATCGCAAACAAACACAAGAGAATATGAGTCTAGTACACCAATGTGGCCTTCAAGTGGTTTCATATATTCCAGTTTCACAGTATTTGTCCAATCCGTGGTACTTACAGAACAGGACAGCCCCTAACCTAATTAATAGTTAAGTTTTTAACATATAAACATCAGTAATATACTATAAGGAAGGAATGAGAATGTCCGGTTTCCAGGGATAGTGCTCTGAAATGATTGGCTTAGAGCAAGTTCCATGTGAATATTAGGGAAGACAACTATACCCACATGTGCACCACCAAATCCATGTCCCGTCTTCCTGAATAAAAATCTGCACTCTCATTTGAAAAATCATAATCTTGCTTTTCATAAAAGAGTTTGCTTCATGGTTCATAACAGGGATTAGTAAGAAAGGTCTGTCAATCAAAAAAAAAAAAAAAAAAGAAAGAGAAAGGTCTGTTGCTTGTTGCAAAAAAAGAACTGCACTGTCTTATCCAAACACTAAAGATCGAAACTCATTTTCATGTTGTGCTTTGCGTCACTGTTAGTTCCTGTACTCTGTTTCTGCTACTAGTGCAATTCTAATATTGCGATTCAGGTAAGGAGCTCGACAGTGTGTGGCCCAATTCGGGATGAAAAAAAAAAATCCTTTAGGACTCCAATGATTTAACGCATTCGTTAGCTTGATTTATTTAGTAGGCAGAGTCGAAAGCAATAATACCTCATCTTTGAATCTGGAAGTTTCAGAAGCTTGGCTGGAGCTTGAAGATCAGATTTCGTGCCTCCTCTGAAAATAGTTGGATCGCGATCCAAATTAAGAGATTATTTTAAAATAGTTGGATCGCGATTAATAATCGTGATCCGAATATTTGCGAAAAGCCCCCTGGTTCCGTCGCCTGTCTTCCCCATCGGCTCTTCGTCCCCTCCCGCTCGCCCACCGCGCCGCCGCCGCCACCATCCTCCTCGCCGGGGTCGCGATGTGCCACACGAGGGCAGATGCATGCGCGATATTCGCCGCACGAGCAGCCACAGCTCAGGACTGCCCGCCACGGCGGCTCGTTCCGGAATGCCTACGCCGCAAGAGAAGCTGCATTCTTGGAACTCGAGCTTCCGGCCATGGTGGGCTAGGACTGGACGTGGACCTGTGCTCGCAGGATATGGCGCAGCACATGATGGTTGGTGAAAGTAACGCGTGCTCAGAACAGAAGCCCCTGCTTCACGATGCCGAACTTCTGATGATTAAAAATTTGTGGAATTAGATTTCTGAGATGTGATCCTTTACTAATCAGTGGAAATAGTTTATTAATTGCTGTCTGTCGAGTTAATAAAACTATGTGATACCAGTTGCAATGAAGCAACAAAAATTCAGAATTTATGTTCCAGTGATGCCTACCGCTATCTCACACAGTTTTAGTTGACATTACAAAACTCAATTACCTGATTCTTCCTGTTCTGTCAAATTATACCACTTTGTTTTGACCCAGAGTATTATAACATGTGCAGGCTGTGACTGAATACTGTATCATTTTGTTCAACATGTCGGTCATGTGGAACAATTGTTAGGGAAATATTTTATCTGATTACAGTGTGCTCATGGAAATGGATCTTTTTGCACGCCTTAAAAAGGCTACTCCATATTTCCAACAATACCTTGCTAGTTGCAATACAGTTTGTGACTCTATTACAATACAGTTTTCCATGAATTACAGTTTTACACTAACAAAAAAAAAAATCTTCAATTCTAGTGTTACGGAGACATTTCCAGCCATTAGTTTCAGCAGTCACAGCTCTGTAGCTGAAGTGGTATGGAACTGCCAAAGTCCAGAGGAAACCAATTGTTCACTGCCATGACCATTTCAGTCTGGAGAAGCCAGGAGTTTTCTCAGTGTAACTGAAGTTCTATAATCTTGCTCAAGTTCCCTGCCATCCCACAATTGTGCACCGGGTTTGCGGTTTATCTCATGCTTCCATAAATACCTCGCATCACCTGACATGAGAACAAGTGAGCCTGGGCTGAGATGGACAGGGACCTTTGTTGATTCAGTGTCCCCTTCCTTGGAAACTTCACAAGCTGTGCCTCCTGGTTCTGCTTGACTGAAGTGCATCACACAAGCAGACTCGAGAGAGACTATCGCGATTCCATCATCAAAGCGCATTAGATCCACATGAGCACAGATACCCTAGGTTGAACAACAAAAGAGTCACTTTAGAGGGCAATGGTAAAAGCACTCTTCTCTTGGTTTAATACTGCTTTTGTTTGTGAATATGAAATACAACAATGCCAATCAATTATTTAGAAGAATAACAGTTCCACACCTCACCTGGCTTGTATCTATTTGCTATCATTTGATCAAAAAGTGGTTCCCTCCACGGCAAATCTGATGGCAGAGGGCATGAATCTTCATCCTCGTTTGCCAACTCTGCATCAGCACCAGCACTGACATCGCCAACACAAATAGCTTCACGAATAAGCACGGAAAGTTCAACAGCCCATGAAGGGAGATCGCCAAATCTCATTGCCTAAACAGGAGAGGAGCATTTTCAACGACAGAAACAATATATGAGCATTAAAAAATTTCCCATTATTGAAAAGTACATTTATGCAGTTTGAGCTATCTTATGGCACGAGGTAGTCAATCGGACATTAATACCTTTTTGTTGAAATCCTACTGCTGATATACACATTAGCGATATCCTAAAAGGCTGGAGGAAAAAGAAAAAAAAACTTACTTGGTTGTGCACATCACTGAACCATCCTTCTGCAGAAAAACAAATAGGTACATCCACACTTCAGACTCATCAACAAGCAACAGTAGTCTGCTTAAGCAATAACAACTGCAAACTATAGCTAAGTTTCAGCTGAGTGGCTTAAATTATACAGATTTAGAAACTCATTGCTGAATGTAGGATACAGTTCACACCAGTGCAACACATCTATATAATAATTAGATGAAAATGAAGATACGATGTTAATAAAATTGAAGAAAGTGACCATGCTATCTGCGATTTGGTTGGGATAGGAATAGCAGAATTGCTTACAGAGTACCCAAGTAGTCGATCTCTAAATCACCGAGAAGCCACCCAAATCAATGTCTTTGTTCTAACGATCACATCTAAAGATGGAAAATTCACAAGAAGTACCTGCTAGTATGACAAAAACAAAAAACAAAGAATGTCTTTTTACCGAAGAAGGCCACAGGAGATCGAGGAGAACTGGGGCTCACCTCGCTGGATCGCGGCGACGAGTCGCGCCTGCTCGTCGGCGGAGAGGAATTCATCGCAGAGCCACAGACCCCTGACCTCCGCGACCGCATCCCACCTCCACCGCTTCCCGCCCGCCCCACCCACGTGCCCGCACGAGGGGCCGACCACCGCGGGCGCGTCCGATTCGCTGTCCGACGAATCGCCGAAGGCCTCCCGCAGGGCGGCACGGAGGTGGGACTGGTCGCCGCCGGCGGCGGCCATTTCGGTGGTGGCCGGTTAATCTTTGCTTCCGCTCAAAAATGCCGTGTCCGACCTGAGTTAACGTAATAGGGGTTCCCGCCTTTGAAACTTCAATAGACCTCTGAATTTTCTTTGGTTGCGTCTGATAAATATTTGCTTCCGCTCTAAAAATTTCCTAGTTTCAAATTGAACCACAAATTAATAAATAATTTCTGTTTATGTAAAAGATTAGCAAATCTATTCTGCTTCCTGCCTTTCACACTTTCCTTTTCTTCAGCTCATCGAATGCGCAAATAACAAGAAACAGAGAAATCGAACAAACCAATCATGGATCACATGAGGACAGACAATCTGAGATTTTAAAGCCTCCAAACTAATCGATATATTCTCATGTGCTCCATTTTTCCCCTAGGAAAAGTCTTCTTTTTTTTTTAGAATTAGAAAAAAATAAAGTGATAGCAGAAGACATTAAGAACCACTCTCCCTATGTATCTTACACCTTGTGTCTCGGCATAGTTAGTTCACACATGCACACACGTACTATAGGTATGAAGTCATGTACTCATGTGTGCATAAAATTTGAGCTGATTCACTCCCGCACATGTGGCCTTTGGTGTCAAAAGTAGAGTTACATGAAGAAGAAAAAACACCCTACTTGGTGGTACGCGTCGCCGAACCATCCGTCTGCAGAAAAACAAATACGTACTAGAGCTAAGTTTCTCCTGCCTAGCTAGCTTAAATATTTCAAAGTTCAAAGGTCCAGCCGGATTGCATTTCAAAAGGCTAGAAGCAGTTCAACGCAGTTTAAAAGCTCACACGCTATGTCAACCTCGTGTTTGGATGTCTTGGTATTTCAAAACCATGGTTTTCAATACCACAGTTTGTTAAAACCACGGTCTTTTATGGTGAAAAACTTTGACATGTTTGGACTTCTAGATGCCGGGCCGTCTTGCCGCCGGAGGCGAGGGGGCCGACCGAATCACCGCGAGACACCTCTTTGGTCGCCAGTGTTTTTTTTTAGACCTTTGGATAACCCTGCTTTTAAGAAAGCAACAGTGTATCGCTGGAGCACCCAGCTTACAATATCCAGTTTAACAGGGAAAGTAAAAAACAAGCTAAGCTACGACTACCAGCAAAGTCCTCAAGGACCCATCAGATAGAGGCTATCCTATTACATGATAAGAGGCTTCAAATTTCTCGTCACCCCGTCAGAAGCACTTGATGATGGTCCCTTTGTTCAAGCTTGCTCCTGACGGCTTGTATGAACATCTCGATGCCGTCACGGTCCTCCCGCTTGGATGAGATCTTCCATCTCTGCATTAGCGATAACATACGATGAACAATCGATTGTAGAGATGGGCAAAGTTGATTGCGAAACACAAAGTCATTTCGGGTAAGCCACAATGCCCAGCATATGGCCCCCCAACATAAAGAACATTCTAGTATTATTATGGTGACCGACTCTACTTAAGGCTATCTCTACAAAGTGCACCAGATTGGCAGGCACTCTATGCCAGCCCAACACTTCCTTCACTACACACCATAGATACACTGCTAATGGGCATCTAAAAATTATATGTTCTGGTGTTTCTCTCTGTCCACAAAGTTTACAGAACTCACTACCCTTCCATTTTCTCTGCTTTAGAACGTCAGCTGCCGGGATCTTGTTCTTCTATAATTGCGCTATATAAAAATCTTTATTTTCAAGGGAAGTTTGGTAGCCCACATTTCCTGTAATCTTTCATCTACTGCCCCAGGGAAAGTCAGAAATCTATACAGTGAAGACGTCGAAAAGATACTAGTTCTCACAAAACCCCAGTGATCATGAATAAGGAGGCGTTGATGAGTTCGGCGACAGGCTTAACGGCGGCAAGTTCATCCTTTTTGCATGTGGAAGGTTATTGGTATACCCCTTTTTTGCGAAAGGGTTGGGTTTCATTTTCTCCCTGTCGGAGGTGAGGATGATGGCGGTGGATGGTGAGATGGCCGTATTCGTTCAGATCGGAGTTCTCGTCCGTGGTATATCCGTTTGGGATGATGATCCTAGATGGTGGAATTTGCGGCAATTTCAAGGTTTCTTGTCTCCCATCCATGGAGTTGGCGTTGTTTGGGTGATTTATGTAATCAAGGGATGTAATATGCTTTAATATCAATGAAATTCCCTTTTCGCAAAAACCCCCCCCCCCCCCCCCCCCCCCCCCCCCCACTTAACTGAATCACTTTCCTCACTTAGGTTCACTAGATCTAGACGTCGCCAGTGTTTTTTTCGAGTTGCACATGCGCTTGTGAGGATGCAAATTTATCTGCCATGCCGCACGAGGCAGGCATCCAGCATCGATAAGTGCTTATTAAAAGCCGTTGCAAATTAGTTAGTAAACCCAAGAACAGATCTGCGTTGGAGACGGTGCTGGCAATGCATTTCACCATGCCGCTCGACTTGTTTGCCTGTCACCATCTTGGCATGTGAGCAGTACGCTGCCTTTAACTAATCGTGATGGATTTGGGAAAAGAAATGATTAGTTTAAGTTATGCTTGATGCAATTCAAATACTCCCTTTAGTCTTTAAGTAATTGTTGTTTTAGATAAGGATAAGATCGTTAAGGCACTAGTACTTCATTCAAAATATAGCAAATATGTAATATTTTTCAAACTTGTAATTTCAATAGAGGGAGACAAACCAAGCCATATATATCATTTCAAAACTGATAATTTAAATATCTAAACGGGACTTATTCCAAAACATCAGTTATTTGGAGACTAGATGGAGTTTAAAGAATGAGAAATTTGATGTGGGGTACAATTTGGCATCCCGCTGCGACAGTATTAAAAAATTAATGTGAGGTACAATTTGGCATCCATCAGCGAGTTAGGTACAAATTAAGTACATGGAAAGCCACGCTAATTAGTTAAGTACTAGGTCATATAGCGAAACCGAGAACAGATCGGCGCCCGTGAGCGGCAATGCAGTTCACCTTGCTACTGGACTCGCCTGCCTGCCAGTCACCACCCCGTATTCTTCCCTCAGTCATCCTTTGTTTCCCAACACATTCAGCCAGGCCTACCGCGATTCATGGCCAGCCACGGTGCTAGCTCCTACCTTCACTAAACTCGATTTCAACTCGTCCGCCCCCATCGGCCTACCGCAGCGCAGTACCGGTTCCACGAGCTACCCCGGCAGTGGTTCCTAGCTTCTGGCCGGCCGCTGAGAACCGGCCAGCATCAGGTCGGTTTTCTTGACCGCGTTTGTGCAACTTTTTATGCATAGGCAGCATAGCTCTACCTCTTGTGTTACGATTAGTATCCGGATAGCAGTGGATCTCTAAGTAAATGTTCTGTGCTCCTCTAATCATCGCCCTCGCCACATGCAGATGTAGCATTTGGCCATTTGTTGCCATGCACAAGTACCAAGCAAGCAAAATATAAACGGAGAGTACGTGTGACCGGCGGCCGATCGAGAGAGCATGGAGCTCGCCGTGGGGGCCATAGCCAGTCTGGCCCCCAAGCTGGGCGAGCTGCTCATGGAGGAGTACGTCATGCAGAAGGGCCTGAAGCCCGACATCCAGTCCCTCTCCACGGAGCTTCTGGCGATGCACGCCGCCCTCGTTGACGCGTCTCGGGTTCCACCAGACCAGCGCAGCAAGATGGACAAGTTCTGGGCACAGCAGGTCCGGGAGCTGTCGTACGACATGGAGGATGCTGTCGACGACTTCACCCTACGCGTGGCCGGCCGTGACTCTACGGCTGCCACCAATGCCAACGTCTTCAAGAAGATCCTTTCCAAGGCCACTACTGTGATAAGGAAAACTAAGGATAGTCACCAGATCTCGAACAAGATTAAAGACATCAAGAAACTCTCCAGCGAATTGGCTGAGCTCCGTGCCAAGTACACAGTAAGAGGTGTGGGTGCCAACCTTGCCGCAACCACCGGCATCGACCCCCGTGTACTCAATCTGTACAAGAAGGAGTCAGAGCTGGTTGGCATTGAGGAGACGAGGAGCAAAGTAATTAGGATGTTGACAGGGGCCAAAAGTCATGCTGACGTGACTGAGAGCCTAAAGATAGTGTCAATTGTGGGGGTTGGAGGATTGGGCAAGACTACTCTCGCCAAAACGGTGCATGACACGATTAAAAATCAATTCCAGTGTTGTGCTTTTATTTCAGTAGGCAGGACTCCTAAGTTGTCTAAGATATTTGAGAAGATGATAGTGGAACTTGATGAAAAGTATAGCAACAAATGCGACATGGCATGATGGGATTTAGAGCAATTCTCGAACGAACTGCATAAACTCCTAGAGAACAAGAGGTATGTATATTTCACACTACATACCTTTTTGTTAATTATATTCCAACTGGTTAATATGCTATACAGTTGTGCATGGGAGTATATCTGGAGAAAGACCACACAATTATAACATCAGTAAACTGGCATTCTTATATCCACTCAAGTAAAACAATACTATAGGACGAAATACGATATGATAGCCAAAATTTAAGGGATTGAGGATTTCGTCAATGTCAAACTTTGTCAACTTTAACCAACATCTATAAAAATAAAATATTTTAAATAAAATAAGTTTCATATTATGATAGATGTTTTAAAGTGAATCTAATCATATAATTTAAACATTCTTCATATTTCTCAACATTTAGTTAATAACAGTAATTGTTTAAAAATTTTGACTTTGACAAAATCCTTAATTCCTTATATTTTGAGACAGAAGGAGTATATATAGAGACTGGAGTAGTAAACTCATTTTGTCCGTCAAAAATATTAACCGCAATATCCCATTTAGTATTGTTATCACTCCGTACATGCATGTGTGAATTGTGTGGGCTTCTATGTTATTTCTTCCCACTCACATGCCTTTAGGTACACCACTCTTAAAATAAGTTGTCTGTTTGATTCTTTCCCCTATGACCATTAAAAAAATTCAAGTTGCTCAGTTATTATAACACAGATTTGCAATAGATATCACACATAGATGATAGTGTTGCCTTATTAGGGCTTGTTTGGATCCTCAGGACTAACAGTTAGTCCGACGTTTGGATGCCAATTAGAAGACTAAATATGAACTAATTGGAAAACTAATTGTAGTTTCTCTGGGTAATTTTTTAGTAGAATCTAATGATCCTAATTAGCCTATGATTAGCCCATGTTTACTGTAGGAAAAAATGGACTAATCATGGATTAACCAGGATCAATAGATTCTACTCACAAATTACCCAAGGATTATGCAATTAGTTTTCCCATTAGTTCATGTTTAGTCCTCCTAATTAGCATCCAAACGTCGGACTAACGGTTAGTCCGGAGGGCTCCAAACAGGAGTGTCCTTCACTGTCACGGTACGTGCATGCTTCAAATAAATTAAATTAAAGTATGTTTTGTTTGCCATAAAGCAACAGCAGCAATTAAGAAATAAAGATGCCTGTTTGAAGTAACTAAATGGTAAGTGGTCTAACGTGGAGCGTACAATATGTGTTCAATCATCATATTGAACAATGTGTTACAGTGTAACTAAGATCATTAATTTATACACCTTACACGGCTACATTGCTTTTGATAACTTCATGAGGACATACCTTGATGTATATGACCCACAGGCTCAATATGACCCACTCGCATAGGCTCTGTTTATGAACAAGGTATGTGAATCATGAACATACCTTGATGCATATATATGACCCCTTAAATCATAAACAGAGCCTATGCGAGTTGTAGGGGATATTGACCCCTATGTTCATAAACAGAGCCTATGCATCAAGGTATGTGAATCATAAACATACCTTGACGTGAATCATAAACAGAGCCTATGCGAGTTATAGGGGATATTGACCCCTATGTTTATGATTCACATACCTTGATGCATATGACACACTCTGTTGAATATAAATAAAAATAAATGTAAACAGCAAATAAATCCCATCCTTTCACATATTTTACTTAGCGGCTTCACAATAATTCCCACGTAATTACTCAAAAGAGCAGTGGTTGCAATCTAACTTCACAAGAATATAGTAGGGAATTGTACAACCAACATAGATCCAATGATGTTAGAACCCTTCCTCACTTAATCTCCATTAGTGCTTCCAGGAAGAAAACATGATCATGCATTTTTAACCCTTGCATATACAATAATTTACAATACTTCGCCAAATGGATAAAATAATACATTATAATATATTTTGGTTTATGTCATTCAAATATTCATGTACAATCCATTCTTTAGACAAACTGTAATTAATGTTTCATTTACTCTAAGAACATAGGAGTTTCAAAATTTGCAAATTAGTACATTATAGTCTAGAATATTTACCCTAATTAATATTTTTTTAATTGCTAGCCCATGTAGGTGCACAGGTTGACAGGCTAGTTTATATAATTTGAGAGCACAATACATTCCACTTATACTTACAAGCACCAGGGCAAAAAATTGACGTATATATCATGTGGTAGCACTAGCTATAGTGCTGGGGTTGATTTTGGTTGATTGGCAGCTCCCTGATATTTCATTTGTTGCGCTGGATTTATTAGTATGTTTGTTTAGCATCTCTGTTATAGTATTTAATAGAGTTTTTAGGTTGTACTAAATTACACTATTGTTATGTCGATGCATAGGTACTTCATCGTTGTTGACGATGTATGGGATAAAGAATCATGGGAAGCAATCAAATATGCTTTGAAGGATAATATTCGTCGAAGTAGAATCATCGTGACCACTCGTAATCTTGTTGTTGCCACGAAGGCAGGAGAGGTTTACAGACTAAAACCTCTTTCTGATCAGAACTCTAAGAAATTATTCTATAGAAGGATACAGAGTCAGGAAGGACAAAGTATTGAAGATATATCATCTGAAGTATCTAGTAAGATCATAGATAAATGTGGTGGTGTACCCCTGGCTATCATTGCAATAGCTAGTTTATTGGTTGATAGACCATGCGAGGACTGGTCAAAGGTGTATGACTCAATTGGTTTTGGGAACGAAGACAATACGATGAAGATAATGTCCTATAGCTACTATGATCTACCTTCTTATCTAAACCGTGCCTATTGCACCTAAGCATATTTCCAGAAGATTATGAACTTGATACAAAGTCTGTTATATGGATGTGGATATGTGAAGGTTTTGTCTATCCTGAGAAAGAGGAGGGTAGCCTATTTGAGGTTGGAGAAAGATACTTCTATGAGCTTGTAAATAGAAGCTTGATCCACCAACTAGGAGAGGAAAATTTTAAATATGCCACACAACAATTCCGTGTTCATGATATTGTCTTTGATCTCATCAATAACTTATCGAAAGATGAAAACTTTGTCACAAGTTTGGGCAGTAGGGAGCAACAAGCATCTTTTGCCAGTTCAGGAAGAGGGAAGAAAATTGGCATGCCTGGTTTGGACAACAGCAAGGTACGCCGGCTAATTATTCAAAATCATCATATACAACATATCCCTGAAGAAACCATGGATACACCTGAGGTGTTGAGGTCACTTAACATTGTACGTAGTGAGATTGAGAATATGGCCCCACTTCATAGCTTCAGAGTTTGCCGTGTGCTATATATAGAAGACAGCAACGTCCGGATCAACCTAAATCATCTGGGTAGGTTGTTGCATCTCAAGTACATAGAGATATCTAACACAACTATTAATGAGCTTCCTAAGGAAATTGGGCATCTGAAGTCTCTTCTAGCACTGCGATTAGTCAAGACTGGGTTAGACGAGTTGCCACCGGCTATTTGTTCGCTTACAAAACTATTGTGCCTTATAGCGGATGGGTTCAAAAGGTTGCCAACTGACAGGATAGGGAACCTAACCTCCCTGGAGGATCTACAGTTAATAAATTATGTAGTTCGTGGGAGTGCCAAAGAGGACCTTGTGGTAGAGCTTGGCAAGCTGACAAGGTTGAGGGTGGTTGTGATCAGCTTTTCCGAGGAACTAGTGGAGAGTTTGCAAAAACCATTGGTGCAGTCTCTATGCAATCTACGGGAACTCCAGGAACTAATAGTTCAATCTAATATGTTCGGCCAGCTGGGAGCCACTATTTGGGAGAGCTGGGAGCCACCTAGGAAGCTTCGGCGCTTACTTATAGAAGGCATCGAGTTCTCGCGGCTGCCTGGATGGATCAAAAGGTCCCACCTACCACACCTCTACTCCATATCTCTGTTCGTTTGCGTTGTTGAAGTACAGGACCTAGATAACCTTGCGAGATTGCCAGAGCTCAGATACCTCGGGCTAGGTGCTTACAGCTGGCCTCCAAGGTATGCTGTTGGTATAGACGGCTTAAAGAATCTGAGGTTCTGCCATGTGGGCACACCGTTCAAGGTTCATACTGGTGCGATGCCAAGGCTTGAAGAGTTGAAGTATACAGTTTATGCCGGGCTTGGGTGTTTTGAGGTACATGGTATGCCGTTCAAGCAGCTCCCAACAAAGGATGCAATTGGCGATCTTGACTTTAGCCTGGATAACCTCCTTTCCATTGAGCAAGTCACCATAGAAATTGACTGCTTCCATGCAACTGCCACAGAAGTGCAGGAGGTGGAGTCTGTGGTCAGCCGTGTAGTGGAACATCACCCCAATCATCCAACCATAAAAGTGGATCGAATATTTGAAGAATATATGTGTGATGTGGAGGATGTGAACACAACTCTGGTGAGGCGCTCTTTCAGTTTATTACTACTTCTAATTGATCTACACTGCATTCTAATCCATGCAAATTTCCTCAATTTACAGGTTATCGGTGTGCTCCTGTGGAAGGATGAATCTGATGCTAACTTCATCAGACTCCTGCGGCCGTACCAACGCCTTGAGGAAGCCTTTTTTTACATCTACTGTGAAGGTGCTAGTATGTGGGAGGTGGAGAAAGTGGAAGCAGCCCTTACTCATGCAGCCGAGGTTCATCCTAACCATCCTACTATCAAATTGATCAGGGTAAACACTGAAAAAATGTTATCCTCACCTGACCATCCCGATACAGAGGTAGCTTCCTGCACTTAATTTGTTCCGTATAACTCCTAGTAAAATTATGAGACCCTTAATTAGCTTTGAGTAACTTACTACCAGCGCTTCCCTTTTCCTTTCCAAACTCCAGCTGGACGACCACAATGGTTCAGAAGATAATTCTCTTTCCAAACTCCAGCTAGGGAATTGACAATTCTGCTTGTCCGATCCCTCCAGGCCTGCAGGTATGTGCATGCCCAATCTACATGTAGATTGTTTGTTGTTGTAGTCATCATATGCTTCGCCTCTATGCTTTTCGGATAGAAAACATGAACATTTCTAGCTAATGCTTTACGTTTCTAAAGCAATTTCTTTTCCCGACCTACCCTGCTCCACCCACGCTATTAGCTGGTCGTTCTGGTTTTCACCCGGAGTGAGTGCCCCTGTTCTCTCTTACCTAGTCGGACCGATCTCTCTGTTTCTCTCTCGGCACGGGCAGAGCGCGGCGACGGCGGCGGCGGCCGCTGTGTTCCAACCCCAGGGCGCGGGCATGGCCAGGCGAAGGCGTCCTGCGCGGTCGCTTTTTATTGCCAGGTGGGCGGCGGCTTTGTGGACACGAGGTGGCCGAGCGGCAGAGGCCCTTGTCGCCGCCGACTAAGTAGTGGCGACGGAGGTACAGGTGCCGCGCCGCCCGCAAGGAGGGAAAAGTGCGACGGGCGTGGTCAGCTTGGGCTTAGCAGCTAATGCGGTTCAGGTGCTCGATGAAATGTCGGACTGGGGAATTGGGAGGACAGTTATTGAGAGCAGTCAACTACAACACGCTGACCCAAAAAGCTTAAACCCATTCATGTGTTTTAAATAATATCATGTGTCTTAAGTACGTAATATGTGATATTTGCTTGTCGTTGATAAATTTAGTCAAAATTCAAACGAAATATTGCCGAAAATAATGTTTTGCATATTTAAACTCATTTATATTCTGCTACAAACTCATTCAAAATCTAAATTTTAGATTCATATGGCTTGTACTCAAAACAGGACCAACGTTGCAAAGCTTTGATAAAAACAAGACCGATTTTGAGGATATATACGTCTTTTTTCATGCAATTTAACACCGTTTAGTGCTCCAAACGAAATATGACATAGTAATATCTTCGGATTCAAAAAAAACAGGATAGAAGTTGTCCTGGATGGCAGCTCATGCGTTATTCTTGTAATAGTAATAATGTGCTTTTATTTGGTGAATTGAATTAACTTGGATTAGGCATGCATGTTACTTGGCAGAACCACCTTAGATCATCATTCTCTGCTTCAAGAAATACACCGATTTTCTTTTCATATTTAGTTTCTCCATCCCTTGCATCTCAATTTATTTACTCTATAAGCAAATCTCTGTCCAGGTAAATGTGAGTTGTAAGTACTGGAGAGAGACCAAAGCTACCGTCATCAAGATGATTACAACTATTCGAAGAGCTGATTATTTGGTGGTTCAAACTAAAATCACATTGCATAGGCGGATGAACTACAAGCAATGCAGTTTATGTGTGAGCTGTGTTTATCTTTGTTTTCTAATATGGATAATGCTTATATTTCCTTTAAATAATCACGACAGACTTTGCGTGAACTGTATTTTTTTTCAGACATGGGTCATGTATTTCCTTGAAAACGATCACGAGAGAGTATGTATGTGAACTGTATTTCCCCTTTTCCTGGGATGCTTAAGTTTTCCGTCCTACTTTGTTAAATTCTTGTTCCTTTTTCTAGTTGAGCTAACGTTTTTATGTGTTCCATTTGCCAACTTTGTGCAAGTCTTCGTGCCATTATTTCACTTCCTGATCCACGGCATTAAAGACTGAAACTCATTTCCATGTCGTGCTTTGTGTCACTGTTGGTTTTTGTACTCTGTTTCTGCTACTAGTACAATGTTAGTGTTGTGATTCAGGTAAAGAGCTCGACAGTGTGTGGCCCAGTTCGGGATGAAAAAGAAAATTTCTAGCTTTTGTTTAGGACTACCATGATTTAACGTATTGGTTATTTTGACGTTTCTAGTAGGCAAAGTAGGCTGTCAGAAAGCAATAATGATACCTCATCTTCTAATCCCAAGAGTTTAAGAAGAAGCTGGCTGGATCTTCAAGATCACATTTGGTGCTGGCTCTGAAATGTTTCTTTTGTTTGGTGCCGAACTTTGGAGCAAAGATAGCGGTTCCACTCTGCAGAACAGCGATCTGGTGCCTGGAAAACTGGAACATACAGTTGACGACATGAGGCGCATCAGAAGCGTTCGTTGCAAAAGATTGCAGTTGACGACAGCAGTTTCAGAATTTCAGCACACCTGAAATGTGCGGCCGCTGATGAGGAACGGAGCCATGCGCCGCCAAGAAAGTGAACGGAGGTTGGACGCTGGTCGCTCGATTCCCGGCCACCATGCGCCGCCACCTCGCAAGGACGCAATCAATGGGCGAGCCGCGAGCGACATGGCCGTTCTCCGTCTCCGGCCGCCGCGCGCGCTGACGCTGAAGGAGACTCGGCCCTTGTGGGGATAGACTATGCCCGCAAGCGGAGAAAGCAACCTGGGCGGATGGGCGCGTGATTCGACGCTCGACAGAGAGGAGGTCGCCGGCGACGGCGCCATCGCGCCGCCTGAAACGGCTGCCGTCGCGATTATTTTCAGAAAGCCGCCTGGATCGATCCAGTTATTTGCGACTATTAATCGCGATCCAAATTAGGAGGCGATATGAAAATATTTGGATCGCGAACAGTTTTGCAAAAACACCCCTGTTTCCGTCGCCTGTCCCCCATCGGCTCCTCCTCGCACCCTCGCCGCCGGCCCGCCCTCCTCGCCGGGATCGCTATGTGCAGTCACACCCTTCCCTTGCTCAATCCCTGTCCGAATTCATCTGACTCCCGCAGCAATCACAGCAAAGCAGAGGCATGCGCGCAATTCGCCGCACGAGCAGAGCAGCCGCATTGGTGGAGTTCGAGCAGCAGGGCATCGCGGGCTAGGCCTGGACGTGGACCGATCTGTGCTCGCGCTCCAGGATTTGGAGCTGCACATGATGGCTAGTGAAAATAACGCGTGCTCAAAAGCCTTCAAGATGCCGAGCTTTTGAAGATGATTCAAAATTTGATTAGAGATTTGGGAGATGTATTCTTTAATAATCAGTGGGAAAATTTTGGTTAGATGCTGACATACGACGAGTTAATTTGACTCATGGAACTATGTCATGCAGTTGCAATCAAGCAACAAAATTATAGAGCTGTGGTGCCATTCATGCCTGCCTATATCTCACAGCTTTTACTTGGCACATTTAAGCTGGGAATAGAACTCAATCATATGACTCTTCATGGTTTTCCGAATATTATCATCTTCTTTTGAGCTAGAGCTTGAATATAAGCTGTGCTGGTTGTGATCTATGACTTGTGACCATCAGTGTTCAACATGTCTGTCATGTGGAATATTTGTAAATGACATAATTCTGATCCCAATAAGTTCATGAAGAATTGAAATTTTTGCATATCTGCACAAGGCTACTCCATATTGCCAATAATATACTTATGGAACATTGAACACTCAGAAGCGCACATTGTGACTGTCTTACAATACAGTTTTCCATGATAGATACTAACCCAAAAAAAAAATGCAACATCACCTATTCTAGTGTTACACAAACATTTCCAGCCATTTAGTTTCAGGAGTGACTAATCTTTGTAGCTGAAGGTGGTCTAAACTGCCAAAATCCAGAGGGAAATCAATTGTTCGAAGCCATGACCATTTCAGTTTGGAGATACCAGGAGTTTTCTGAGTGTAACTGAAGTTCTATAATCTTGCTCAAGTTCCCTGCCACCCCACAGTTGTGCACCGGGTTTGCGGTTTATCTCATGCTTCCATAGATACCTCGCATCACCTGACATGAGAACAAGTGAGCCTGGGTTGAGGAGGACAGGAACCTTTGTCGATTCAATGTCCCCTTGCTGGAGAATGTCACAAGCTGTGCCTCCTGGTTTTGCTTGACTGAAGTGCATCACACAAGCTGACTCGAGAGAGACTATCGCGATTCCATCATCAAAGCGCATTAGATCAACATGAGCACAGATACCCTACGTTGAATGAAAAAAAAAATCACGTTAGACTGCAATGGTAAAATCTCACGTCCCCTTGTTTGTGGATATGCAATACAGCAATGTCAGTACATTATTCAGAAGAATAACAGTTCTGCACCTCACCTCACCTGGCTTGTATCTATTTGCAATCAGTTGGTCAAAAAGTGGTTCCCTCCACAGCAAGTCTGAAGGCAGAGGGCATGAATCTTCATCCTCGTTTGTCAACTCTGCATCAGCAACAACACTGACATCGCCAACACAAATGGCTTCACGAATAAGCGTGGAAAGTTCAACAGCCCATGAAGGGAGATTGCCAAATCTCATTGCCTAAAGAGGAGAGAAGGAGCATTTTCAGCCACAGAAACAATATATTATCCCAATTATTGACAAGCACATTTATGTAGTTTGAACCACTTTATGGTTCTAATGAGTCAATTGGACATTAATCTCTTTTGTTGAAATCCTACTGCTGAAGCACAGTAGCACGCATTAGGGATATACTCAAAGGCCGAACAAGAAAAAGTACCTACTTGGTTGTGAGCATCGCTGAACCATTCTTCTGCAGGAAAACAAATAGGTACATCAACAGTTAGTCTACTTCAGCGATAATAAATGGAAAGTAGAGCCAAGTGTCTGCCACATAGCTTAAATATTTTCTAGGGTCAAAAGACCCCAGCCTGATTGCATTGCAAAAGGCTAGAAGCAGTTTAAAAGCTCCACACACCATATCTTACCGCACAGCTTAAATTACACAATTTTTTGAGAAATTCATTGCAAGGTAATTAGATAGATTGGTGAAACTAATAAAGATATGATATTTAAATCGAGGAAAGTGGCCATGCCATCTGCAATTTGTGTGAGAAAGGAATAGAACTACTTACAGATTACCCAATTCATCAAATTTCAAATTACTGAGCCGTAACCCATATCATATTACCCAATTTATCAAATTAAAAATTACGAATGCATCTAAAGATGGAAAATTTACACGCAGTACCCTGTTAAAAGGAAGACATAAACACAAGCAAAGTAATGTCTTTTTACCGAAGAAGGCCACAGGAGATCGAGGCAAACCGGCGCTCACCTCGTTGGATCGCGGCGAGGAGCCGCGCCTGCTCGTCGGCGGAGAGGAAGCCGGCGCAGAGCCACAGCCCCCTGACACCCGCCACCGCATCCCACCTCCACCGCTTCCCGCCGGCCCTGGCCCCGGCCCCGTCCCCGCGCGAGGTGCCGGCCCCCGCGGGTGCGTCCGAATCGCTGTCCGACGAGTCTCCGAAGGCCTCCCGCAGGGCGGCACGGAGGTGGGACTCGTCGCCGGCGGCGGCGGCGGTGGCCATTTCGATGGTGGCCGGTTAATCTTGCGTCGGCCGGACAGCACGACCGCGGCGTACAGCTCAAAATACCGTGTCCGACCGGAGCTAACGTAACACAAGATTTCCGCCTTTGAAACTTCCATAGACATCTGCGTTTTCTTTGGTTGCGTCTGATTTCACATTTCCTAAATAGTTCAAACTAAACCACTAAGAAGTATATAAACCTTTTCTGCTTCCATAAAAAGTGAGCAAATATACTCTGCTTCCTGCCTTTCACACTTCCGTTTTCTTCAGCTGATTGAACACAAATAACTAGAAACAAAGAAATCGAACAAACTAATCATGGATCGCAAAATAAACATTGCGTGAGATTTTCTCCATATATCATGCAGACACTTCACTGAGAGTTTAAAACATCCAAACTAATCGATATAATCTCATATGTGCTCCTTTTTCCTTTCCTAGAAGATTTTTCTTTATAATCAGAAAACTAAAGCGATAGCACAAGGCATTAAGAAAAACTCGCCCCCATGCCTCTTGCATTGCACCTTGTCGTCTCACATAGTTAGTTCACACATGCACACAAATACTAGGTATGAAGAGTCATGTACTCATGTGTGCCAAAAAATTGAGCCGATTCACTCCCACACACGTGGCCTTTAGTGCCAAAAGTATAGTTACATGGAGCTATGGGTGTCCAGCGTGTGATCATATATACTGCTCCTCCATCCTTCTTGTCGTCCATCTCTCCACGATCCGTGCTTAATACCCTTTGAACATTGGGGGTGGTGGCGACGCATATTTGTTTACCATGATGGGTGGAAGGATGACATCTTCAAACGATGGCGGAGGTATAGATTCAGTTGGTGGTGTTGGTGACTCTTCTTCTTCCTTTGGTGGGGGAACTAAGGCTACAGGTGGAGTTGAACTTACAGAAGATGGTGGCTTGACCGGTGCTGGTGGAGGAGAGCTAATTGGTGCTGGTGGGGGAGACTTCACCGGAGGCGGTGGTGAGCTCACGGGTGCCGGAGGAGGTGGTGTTTTCACCGGTGGTGGCGGTGAGCTTACCGGCGCCGGTGGTGGCGATGACTTCACTAGAGGAGGTGGTGAACTGACCGGTGCTGGTGGTGAAGACTTCGCCGGAGGAGGTATTGTCTCGACAGGTGATGGCGGTGGCTGCAACTTCTCTGGAGCTGGAGGTGATTTCACTGGAGTTGGCGGAGGAGTAGGCTTCTCTTCAGGAGGTGGAGAGATCTTCGGAGTGGGTGGTGGTTGTGATTTCTCCGGAGCCGGAGGGGATTTCACGGGAGCAGGTGGTGGTGGTGATTTCTCAGGAGGTGGGGGCGATTTCACCGGAGTTGGTGGAGGGGTAGG
Source organism: Eragrostis nindensis (assembly GCA_012490785.1). NCBI lineage: Eukaryota > Viridiplantae > Streptophyta > Magnoliopsida > Poales > Poaceae > Eragrostis > Eragrostis nindensis. Next base: position 207,688 of record JAAXCT010000487.1, on the reverse strand, counting down.
CTTCTCTTCAGGGGGTGGAGAGATCTTTGGAGCTGGTGGTGGCGGCGACTTCTCTGGAGGTGGTGGTGATTTCTCTGGAAGTGGGGGTGATTTTACTGGAGCGGGAGGTGGTGGAGATTTCACAGGGGGAGGTGGAGAGCTCACGGGAGCTGGTGGTGGTGGAGATTTCACCGGCGGAGGTGGAGAGCTCACAGGAGCTGGTGGCGGGGGTGATTTCGCAGGAGGTGGTGGTGAGGCTACTGGGGCCGGTGGGGGAAGTGATTTTGCTGGAGGTGACGGGGGGATCACTGGAGCAGGCGGAGGAGAGCTCACTGGAGCAGGTGGTGGTGGAGAAATCACTGGAGCAGGTGGTGGAGAGCTCACCGGAGCTGCTGGTGGTGGAGACTTCACTGGAGGTGGTGATGAGATCACTGGAGCAGGCGGTGGAGAGCTCACCGGAGCCGGTGGTGGTGGAGACTTCACCGGAGGAGGTGGTGCGGCCACAGGTGCCGGCGGCGGAGGAGACTTCACGGGTGGCGGTGGTGATGCCACTGGAGCCGGTGGTGGCGAGGGAGCCTTCACTGGCGGTGGCGGTGAGGCCACGGGCATAGGTGGAGGAGAAGACTTGACAGGTGGCGGCGGTGATGCGGCCACTGGCGCCGGTGGAGGTGGAGATTTCACGGGTGGTGGGGGCGAGCTCAGCGGAACCGGAGGTGGGGACGAGACAACCGGCGGCTGCACCTGCGGTGGTGGGGCCTTGGGGCGTTCAGGTGCCGTCGGGAGCCAGTCAGAAGTCGGAGGCGGCGGCGCGGCATACCCAGCCGGCGGAGACTTGACAGGTACAGGTCCCGGCACCGGCGCTGGTGATGGTGGCTTGGCTTCTGTTGGATTGGGTTCTGGGGACAGCGGTTCAGGTGCCGGTGCTGGCACCTCCGCTTCTTTGGGCGAGAACGTCGGGCTCTCCGCAGCCGGCGGCGTCGGCGTGGGCCCCGGAGGCACCTTGACCATGGGCGGCTTCCCGGGCAGCGTCGGCGGCTTGGTCGGCTTGGGGTAGCCCGCGCACGCGTGCTTGCTGCAGTCGACGGGTCGCGCAAGCACCGGCGCGCACTGCAGCGCCGTCTTCTGCGCGGGCCGCAGCGCGCCGAGGCAGTTGCCGGCGTCGTCGAGGCTCACCTCCGCCTTGTCCGACGGCATGCACGGGGCCGCCTCGGAGTTGAAGTAGTTGAAGGCGAAGCTGAAGTTGACGAGCGCGGGCAGCTCGCAGATGGCCTCGTGCACGACGCCGGTGAACACGTTCCGCGACACGTCGAGCTGCTCGAGCTTGGCGAGGCCGGAGATTTGTTCTGGGAGCGCGCCGACCAGCGCGTTCCCGCTGACGTCGACGACGGTCGTGTTCTTGAGCAGGCCGAGCTCCAGCGGGAGGCACCCGTCGAGCTTGTTGTTCCGGAACGTGATCTCGTCGAGCGTGCCCGCCATGCGGCCGATGCTTTTCGGGATGCAGCCGACGAAGGCGTTGTCGGCGAAGACGACGACGGAGGCGGTGGAGTTGCCGAGGTTCTCCGGGATGGGCCCCACGAAGCGGTTGTGGTTGACGAACACGGCGTCGAGGTCCTTGTCGAACAGGGCGGGAGGGAGCTCGCCTTCGAAGTCGTTGAAGCGGATGTCGAGGTACTTGAGCGCGGCCATGTCGAGCGCGACGAAGGGGAAGGGCCCCACGAAGCGGTTGTTGCTGACGTCGAACTCGTGGAGGATGGCGAGGCGCGACATGGACTTCGGGATGATCCCGCAGAAGCGGTTGGTGTTGATGTGGAAGAAGGCGAGGTCGGTGAGCAGGCCGAGCTCCGGCGGGAGGTACCCCGCGATGTCGGCGCCGTTGAGGTCAACGCCGGCGACCACGGTGAGGGACGGGTCGTCGAGCGCCGGCACGCAGACGATGCCGGCGTAGGCGCACACGTCGGGGCCCGACCAGTTGGAGGTGAAGCCCCTGGGGTCGGAGTAGAAGGCGCGGCGCCAGGCTTGCAGCGCGATGTACGCGCGGCGGAGGCGCGGGTTCGGGAAGGTGTGTGGGCCGGCGCCTTTGGCGCCGAAGACGCGGTCGTCGAACTCGAAGTCGTTGGAGGACTCGGCGGCGGAGGGGGGCAGGTCGCCGTCGCCGTTGGGCGATGCTTGCTTCATGGCGAGCATCTGGCGGTGCGCGATGTAGGAGGCCTCGGCGCTGGTGACGGCCTGCACCGCGCAGGAGGAGAGGCAGGCGGCCAGGAGGAGCACCGCGGCGGCCAGGGGCCGCCGGCCGCCATTGGAGGGAAGGAGGTAAGGATGGTGGTTGTGGTCCATGGTCCCCTGCTCTCTCCCGGCGAGGAGGGCGGGCAATGAGGTCACCGCCCCGGTTGCCTTGGCGCGTGCTATATGGAGGCGACGCGGGACGGCCGGGAGTTATAGGACGCTGCCCATGCGTGCGGTGGCGCGCGCTCCTGTCCGGTGGTGGACGGTGGCGCTGGCTGGTCCCGCGACAATGGCGGCCGAGACGCGAAACAGAGGAGAGGACGGGACGCCAGGAGGAGCATAGAGCAGGGGCGCGCGTTCGGTGGGAGTTTGACCGCGTGGGGCCCGCGTTCCAGGGGCTTGGCATGCCTACGGTTTCGTGCCTCTGCATGCATGCATGCATGTGTGCGATCTTGCTTGCGCTTGGTTTTCTTTCTGAGGCATGCAAGCCAATTAACCATGCGCGTTCATCGATCGATGCGTCTGATATGCTCTTAATCTTACCAGGAATAGTCAGGATCGGTTGCCTGCGACTTGATGCAAATCTATTCATTCGATGTGTGTAAGAGCTGCCGACTTGTAGTGACAGTTTGGCTCATGAAGAGAGCAGTCTGTCAGTCCATGTGCTTGCAATATGCTAGTACTATACATCAACCAGGCGCGCACCATATACTGAGTTCCGGCGTTGCGCCTTAGACCACATCTATGATGTATGTTGTGTTTTTATTTATTTATTTTCACTGATTCTGTGGCAGTGCACGAGATGGAACATATGATGCTAGTTCAGAAAACACGCAAACACATCGACATGGAGTGATCGATTGCGGGCAGCAGGAGATAGGAGGCATCCGGAATTCCTCTCATGCTGCATCGCGCCCTCATGCGTTGTTAGTTTGAACATCTTGAAGGCCCAAAATGCAGTCTTCTTCTACGCTGAAATCCTCCCTATCGATCCCCTCCGGATCCTGCAGAACATCATTGGGGACCTCTCGCTGCGAACTCATCTTACGAAGAACCCCCAAGTTTAAACCGAGTTGCATGCATGGTGTGCGCTACCTGAAGATGTAACATACTAAGCCTTAAATGTTTTACTCTGTCGGTCTGATCCATTTGATGCATTCTTTTATGATAAATTTAAGTCAATCTATCTATTATCTTAGTATTTGAAGGTCCAAAGGAGCCACCACGTTCGCTCTCAATGCCACGAAATTACCACGTTAATCAGAAAAAAACAAAGATATGAACCGTTGGATTTTATGAAGATTGAACGGTCTAGATTAATCAAAAAGTTCATCTCAAGTACTACCCACCAAAAACAACATAATTTCGGAATAAGAAAAAGAAAAAAAATTTTGAAAGTCCATATAAGCACCGCACATTAGTCAATATATCAGGTTATTTTGGAAGTCCATAAATTATAGGGAAGGAAAGTTACTATTATCTCACGGGATAAAAATTCCCTGCCGAACCGGCTCCCGTGCAGCCCCGATCCTGATTTCCAACACATGTACTCTTTCAGCCATCTAACGGAAGCAACGTGATAATCTAAAGGCTAGGATTTAAGTGAGGGTCCGTGTCAAATATCAGAACAAATCTACTTGGATCAGATCAATTTTTAAGAGTCCATGTGCTATATTTGGATTTCGTGCCAAAAAAAAAGTAGGGAAAGAAACAGAACCGCGTAGGGCATCTCACATATCCAGATGGAAATGATATCTACATCGTGTTAACAAATATATAATCTAGCAACCGGCGCCGACGGCATGCATGTCGATTATAAAAGGAACAACAATCGTGTCTGTTCCATGGCGCTACGGAGCTTCGGCCAGACGGAAACAATGCTTCGATCCTTCCGCTGAGATGACCGCGTACATCAATCGGAGCAGGAGAGATGGAAGCAGTGGAATCGGTACTACATTAAGCACTAGCGACGACGCCGGCACGGTCGAGGTGGCGTCCGTCCACGGAGAATCCAGCGCCACCGAGGGCATGAGCAGGGGTACGCGGATGTGATGCGGAACCAAAAGTGATGAGGCCAGGGTCTCGCTCTTGAAGAATTTAGCTTTAACTAAAGCTCTAGCGTGATAATGTTGGCCATTGCAATGGCGAATCAAGATAGAGTACACGACAGCGAACCACGCGAGGAACTCTACGAACTAGGTTCCTAGCTAAGAGAGAGATAAGACTGGGACGAGGATGGATCTTAGTTTCTAAAGAGAACTTTGCTCACACAGAGTGGCAAAAAAACCAGGTAAAACTTGGCATTACGGCAGCGATGAAAACTAGGGGTGCATCGCGTGATTAGCCTGGGAAGTCATGGATTCAAGGATAGCGCCAATGGAGGATTCATGGGCACGGGCGAAGTCACCAGGGTTGGCACCTGGAGCATAGGCGCAAATTGCTGCTGGGGCATGGGGGATAGAAGGTGGAGGCGAGAGCGCAGGCCAATAGGCCGGTAGCTGTATCATCTTTCAGGCCAGTAATTATTTTTGGTGAATTTCAAGGAATTGGATCGGTGCCGCGCAATGAGCCAGCAAACTGCTTTGTCGCCTGCGATAGAGCACAAAAGATACAGACCACTAAGGCCTCACATCTCCGAACAGAGCTGAAGAAGCAAATGACGATGAAGCTAGGTTGTATATTTTTTTAAAGCTGTCATCTGACCTGTACATAATGAACTTAGCTTGACAACCACTTGAATCCTACACACGAATGCATCATGCATGGTGCTGATTGGATCGAAAAACACGAAGTAGAGCATTCTTTGGTTTTTTTTAGGGACAACTAAGCAGAGCATTTGAACCTCATGAACAGAACGAAATAGAAGCAAGCAAGCATATGCTCAGCTATTCAAAAGATCGACTAGCTCATATCTCAAGTGTGATGACCAATTGAGAACATTGTTTCAGGCAAGTGAAGGGACTACAGTAGAACACAGATGAAATGGCTCTCCGTAATGAGTGATTTTACTTATGGAGTAGATTATAGTTGGAGTCAAGAAAAAAAATAGCAACTGGGCCAATTAAGCACACCACGATCAACATGCATGCCGTACATAATTCGTCCACACACAAAAATACTATTAATTGATCGGCTCCTCACCCTTACTTGAACGTACAACGAGTCTAGCCGCGCTATCAGCACGGGCAACCTTGCTAGTTCGTTTTTTATTCGAGCGGCCAACCTTTTTTTTTTTCTACTGGTACAGGCAAGAGCTGCTGACGACTAGAACTATGTACAGATTTAAAGTGACAGTTTATGGCTCATGATGAAGCCACTGAAGAGCAGCATGCCAGTCCATGTGCTTGCAATATGCTAAATCAAACATATACTGCAGTTCGGGACATATGGATTATTGACCACGCACGCACCATACAAATAAGTTCCACCATTGCGTATTAGAGCACATCGGATATCTATATATCTTATATAGATGCAACCCACTACAAGTCAATAATTGCTATAAAGCTGAAACCTCAAGCAGCCACATCGTCTAAATTATTTTGTCCATTCGATTGTCACTCTTCTTCTATCTTGAGCGTCCATCCGATCGTCAGAAATATATCACAGACTGCACCAATGCATCGTGAGCCCACGTCCACAAATACAGACCCCCGTCCACGCATTAGGCTCCTCTCCACGCATGCATCTAAAGACTGAAACTGCTCCCTTCAATTCCAGTCACTTCATGCAATCAACCAAGGAAACTGACGCTTCTAATGCTCCAAGTACAAACTGCCGCTCCATGGAAAACTGACACCTCTAATGCTCTCGCATAAATGACCAACGTTGATGTGTTTGGTGATTTTCCAACTCCAACCCGGCGTTTCGGCTGCATCATACCTACAAGGCTGCTTCCTCCCTCCATCTATATATTGCTCCTCTCATGTCTAGAAACTGTACAGCAGTGATCATACCCAACAATATTTCTGTCTTAGGTAAGACCAATTTGCTCCTGCTCCTTTCATGAGTCCTGTCCAGAAGCCAATATATATGAACATGCCGCTGATGCTTTGTCATTAAATCCTATAAATCTTGGTGCTTTGATTTGATTTTCGTTGCCTCCTCCTGTCATTAGGTGTTTTTGCTGATACCACGCGTTGTTCTTTGCTATTTTAAACAACACGATCTTGACTGTTTGTAAAAGACAACTGTCATATGGTATGTCTCGGTTCTGAACTTTTATGTGCATGGACATTCCACTCATGCATGTTTCTACTTATGCCTTTCGAGAAAAAAGCAAGCTACCCTCCATGGTCAGAATTGGGCTTCATTTTCATGGCCAGAAAATTTGCAGGTTAGCAACATATTGACCACTTTGTTGATAATTATTTCTTAGGCGGTAGTGTTAGATCGAAATTAATCTAGATCGAAACAGTACTTAGTGCTAACAGGATCATCTAGTCAAATATCAGATCACATCTAGAAAACTAATCTAATGCGGAATTAAGGGATCGGTTAGGTTAATTACCCGCAGCTGTGGTGTCCATGGCTGCCGGTGCAGAGGTGATGACGTGGGCTTCCTTGGGGATGTACCGGAGGCGCTCCTTCAGGCTTTTCAGAGGGTATCGACGACCTTCAGGTCTGTATCGACACTGCCCTGTTGGTCGTCGGACTTCCAGGCCTTCCAGTGCGCTTATTGATCGGTAGTAGTGAATTAGGATGGCGTGAGGGACCCTGGGGGGTACCCCTCTATTTATAGGGTCGCGCTGTAGGCCCGGGGCCGAGTCCCATATGGAAACATATCGGTTTGCCTCCCGATCAAGGCAGAAAACGAACTGAATATTTGCTTCCCTTTTATCTCTTATTCTGTTTTATTTCTTTCTATGTTTATCTCTCTAAAAACAGAATTGTTGTCCCGCAGGTCAACACAAAAGGAAAAAACTAACATTCTCTCCCTTGACCAAAGGGTCAACAACTAAACTTAAACTTACTCTTAACTTAAACTTAAATCCCTCCTTAGTAAACCAGCAAGTACTAGACCAATGCGTCGACAGCGGCCCACGGCACACTGGGACAGCATTACCCATAGCCTCCACTAGAAAACCTTGTCAGGACTCTTACTCTTATTTGGGGAAGATTAACGGCCCTTAAACCAGAACCTTATCAAGGCTGTCCACCAGACCCATATAAAGGACATGTCTCTCAAAGAGGTGTGGTGGTAAACCTTTCGTAAGCGGATCCGCAATATTTAACTCAGTACTTATATGCTTAATATCAATTACGCGGTCCCGGTTTCTTTCTTTCACGATAAGATATTTGAGGTCGATGTGCTTAGAAGCACTACTCAATTTCTCGTTAGCGCAAAAGAAAACTGCGGCTTGATTGTCGCAGTGCATTGTGATAGGTCTCGAGATACTATCAACAATCTTTAATCCCGGAATAAAATTCTTAAGCCAATTTGCCTGTCCCGAGGCATCATAACATGACACGAATTCAGCTTGCATCGTGGTTGCAGCAGTTACAGTTTGCTTAGCACTCTTCCATGAGATAGCTCCCCCCGCTAGCATATAAACATATCCAGAAGTGGATCTTAACTCATCTTTATCACCAGCGAAGTCAGCATCCGTGTAACATTCGACCTGAAGGTCGTCTGTCCTCTTGTATGTGAGCATGTAATCCTTAGTGCCTTGGCAATATCTTAATGCCTTCTTAACAGCCACCCAGTGAGCCCATCCTGGGTTAGACTGATATCTACTAAACACTCCGGTTGCAAATGCCAAGTCTGGACGCGTACAGACCTGAGCATACATCAAGCTACCAATAGCTGATGCATAGGGAACGTTCTCCATTCTTTTCCTTTCTACATCATTCTTAGGGCACTGACCTTTATGAAGCTTATCGCCCTTTTGAAATGGGACAGGAGATGTATTACACTTATCCATCTTATATCTCTTAAGCATTTTCTCAATATATGCTTTCTGAGATAACCCTAGTATTCCTTTGGCTCTATCTCGGTGTATCTCAATGCCAAGTACATACGAGGCTTCACCTAGATCCTTCATGTCAAAATGAGATGACAAGAAGTTCTTAGTCTCATGCAACATGTTCTTATCGTTGCAGGCTGATAGTATGTCATCAACATACAACACTAGGATTATTAATTTTCCACCCTTGGATTTGATATAGATACAAGGATCCACATCATTGCTCTTAAATCCAAATCTCTTAATTACTTCATCAAACTTAAAGTTCCACATCCTGGCCGCTTGCTTAAGGCCATAAATGGATTTCCTTAATCTGCATCCCATATGTTCCTTACCCTTAATGGTAAAGCCTTCCGGCTGAACCATGTAAATAGTCTCATCTAAATTTCCATTGAGGAACGCAGTCTTAACATCCATCTGGTGCAGCTCCATATCAAAATGAGCCACAATTGCCATGATTATTCTGAGAGAATCTTTAGTAGACACAGGAGAGAAGGTTTCATTATAATCGACCCCTTCCTTCTGTGTAAACCCTTTAGCAACGAGCCTTGCTTTGAACCTTTCGACCTTCCCTTTAGAGTCACGTTTCGTCTTGTAGACCCACTTACAGCCTACTGGTTTGACTCCATCAGGAATTTCTACTAAGTCCCATACTTGATTAGAACTCATAGACTTAAGCTCTTCTTCCATGGCTTCGATCCATTTAGTGGAATTCTCATTCTGAACTGCCTCTTTAAAGTTGGCAGGGTCATTAATCTTTCCGACATCATACAAGTCTTCACTCAAGTATGTCTCATAAATGTCAGGAATAGCCGGTCTCCTTTGCCTGCTTGACCTTCTTACTTCTGGTTCATTCACAGCAGGTTCAGGGACAGGTTGAGGTTGTACTAATGGCGCAGCTTGCGCCTGTACCTCTATTGCTGGCGCCTGGTGCCCAACGTCTGGCGCCGGGGCCTCAACTACTGGCGCTTGCATCTCTGGCGCCTGAACTGATGGCGCCTGAGTTACAGTGGGTGCCACTGTGTTGCTTATCTGGGGAATAACTGGCGGTACGAACTGAAACACCGGCGTGGGTGATTGAAAATCCGGATCGGGAAGCTCAACCCGCAGTTCTTCTAAACTTATGTCCCTTTTCGGGAAATTACCACCAATATCTGAGTTTTCAAGGAACACCGCCTGTCTGGTCTCAACGAACTTAGCATAGCGACCAGGACAGTAGAAACGGTATCCTTTTGACTTATCAGGATATCCAATGAAGTGACAACTCACTGTCTTAGAATCTAATTTCTTTTGCTGAGGATCAAATAGCTTAGCCTCAGCGGGACAGCCCCATACTCTTAAATAATTAAGTGACGGTTTCCTCCCATTCCACAGCTCGAAAGGTGTCTTGGGAACTGACTTAGATGGAACCCGATTAAGTATGTGGGCAGCTGTCTTTAATGCTTCCATCCACAGCTCAACAGGTAAACTAGAATGACTGAGCATGCTTCTTACCATATCCATTAATGTGCGATTACGCCGCTCAGCCACTCCATTTTGCTGTGGTTCCCCTGGCATGGAGTATTGCGCTCTAATGCCATTTTCTTCTAAATACTTAGCGAACGGTCCCTTAATTTGACCATATTGAGCATGTTTCCCGTAATATTCTCCACCCCTGTCTGACCGCACAATCTTAATGGAGGTGTTGTGCTGTTTCTCAACTTCCTGTCTATATATCTTAAATATCTCTAGCGCATCGGAACGCTTTCTTATGGGGTAGATATGTCCATAGCGGGAATAATCATCGGTGAAGGTGATAAAAGAATCATAGCCATCAACCGAAGTCACCGAGAAAGGGCCACAGATGTCTGTGTGAATTATTTCTAACACGCCCGTACTCCTGGTAGCTCCTTTCTTAATTGTCTTAGCATATTTTCCCTTAATGCAGTCGATGCACTGCTCTAAATTGGAGAAGTCTAATTTCTCAATTATTTCGTTCTTAATGAGACGCTCAATTCTCCCCCTCGAAATGTGGCCAAGGCGACAATGCCACAAATTCGAAGAGGTCTCATTATCACGCTTACGCTTAAGTGAAGTAACATTCATCACAGAATCATTAAGAGAGAGCATATAAAGCATGCCTTGCCGAGTAGCAAGACCGACATTAATCTCATTAAACTTGATCACACATTGTTTGTTGCCAAACTCACACACATGTCCTGAATCATCTAATGCTGAAACTGAAATTAAATTTCTCTTTAAACTAGGGACATAAAGGACATCATCTAAACGAAGCTGGAAGCCTCCTGGCAACTCTAAGTCGAAGCTTCCAACGCCTTCAACTTCAACGGCCGTCCCATTAGCCACTCTTAGGCTTCGCTCCCTCCTTCTTATAGTTCGGATCGAACGGAATACCTGTAATGAATTAGATATGTGCACGGTGGCACCTGAGTCAATCCACCAAGTATTAGGGGAAAAATCTGCTAAGAATAACTCATCAATGAAAGAAACAACATCAAACTTAATATTACCTTGTTGCTTCAACCATTTCTTAAAGCCTGGACAAGCTTTCTGAAGGTGATTAGGCGAGGCGCAGAAGGAGCAGGACTTGCCACCCTTAGACTGAGACTGGTGGCTCTTGAACTTGTTGTTGTTCTTCTTGAGAGCAAAGTTCTTGTTCCCTTTGTTCTTATGCTTCTTCTGGCCTTGCTTGCTGCTGCTAGCCTCATTCTGATTCTTAGGAGTGGGGTTGAGACTAAGGTTGCCAACCATGTTCACAACATCCTTCATCTTCTCAGTCTTGATGCGCTCTTCTTCTTCAACACAATAGCTGATTAATTCACTGATGGACCACACGGTCTTGTTGGTGTTGTAGTTGATTTTGAAGGCGTTAAATGTAGATGGCAAGGATGTCATGATGAAATGAACAAGGAAACCGTCAGAGATCTCCATCTTCATCTCCTTAAGCCTGTGAGCCATGTCACACATACCAAGGATGTGCTCCCTTATGCCAGTCTGTCCAGTATACTGAGAGGACACTAATTTCATGATGAGTGTACTAGCATAGGTCTTAGAGGAGCTCTTAAAGTTCTCCTCAATCTTAGCGAGGAACTCCTTGGCAGTGTAGTCAACCCCCTCTGAATTCTTAGTAGGAATGGCACCCTTGATGCCGGGGCTGATAGTGCCACTCATGACCATGAGAGCCATGCGGTTGGACTTTTCCCACTTCTCATAAGCAGGAGAAGCAGCCTGATCAGCAGCAGGAGCAGCAGGCCTCTCCTCCCTTAGTGCCACATCCAGATCATTCCATGCCAAGCATGTGGTGACCTTTCCCTTCCAGTCCGGGAAGTTTGCTCCATTGAGGTTCTCAATGTTGCTAAGGTAGGAAGCAGCAGCATTGACATTTGTCACTGAAAATAAGAGAAAACTTAGCTTAGTAAAATATACAATGAGATGCAAAATAAGTGCATGATAATAACCCTACGGTGGTCTGATTAAAATCACATATATAAATTTCAATTTGCATCACCGGTGGGGAAAACAAACGAAATTTATCTTAAATACTCATGATCAATCAACGGTGGTCAGAAATAATCACAAGTTTACTCTAAATAAACTTCACGGTGGATCCATTTAAATAGAGGCATCTCAAAGTATATTGGTGGATTTAATCGGGTGGATTTAATCTTAATTTAACGTAAAACACCAACATCTGAAAATTACTTACTGAAAACTTAGCTTAAACAATAATTAACAGGCAAAATACTTAAACATAATGCTTAAAACTTAAAGGGAATTAATAGAAAAAAAATCTTAAAATCGCGCGCGGGCCAAAACCAAGATTTCAGCCCAAAACTAATGCGCACGGCCCAGCCCAGCGCGCGCGCGAATTTTTGGCGCAGACCCAACGCGCGCGCGCACGAATATTAAAGCAGCGAGCCATTGGGCCGACGAAGCGGCCCAGCGCGTCGTCCCGCCCGGCGCGAAATTGACCGGCCCAGCCCAACTTACGGCGGACGCGCGCGAGCCGTCGATCGAGGGGAGATGAGATCGAGCGGCCAGGATTCGATGAGCTCGGCATAAAAGACGCCGGCGAAACCCTAGCCCTTATCTCACTCTCTCCTCACTCCCGCTCCCTCTCTCGCCTCACTCTCTCCCCCGCTCCCGACGCCGCGCGCGAGGGCGAAGACGCCGGAGCGCCACCACGACGCCGCTCCGTCGAGCAGCTCCACCGTGGTGCCTTAGGGCGTGCCTGTCGCGCGCGCAGATCTGCGGTGGCGACGACGGCAGCCGGGCGGCGACCCGAAGGCACGGCGGCGACGACATCACGGCGGGTAGCCGTGGGGCGTGCGGGGTCCCGCGCGGCGGAGCTTATGCCGCGCGGGTCGGTCCTTACGCCGGCGAGGTACGCGCGCACGGGGATGCCGTGGGGACCTCGTCGGTAACCGAGGAGAGGAGGAGGACGTCGTCGGCGCGCGCAGGAGCATACGGCGGCGACGACTCCGAGAGGTAAGAGCCTCTGATGCTTAATCTTACTTAGGGTTAGGGTTAGGGTTAGGTTGTGTGAAGAACCAGGAACCCTAGCTTAGCAGATCGTTAGCTTAAGTGTGACATGGCAGGATTAGCAGATTAATTACCCGAAACCCTAACTTACTTAAAACTGAACATTAAACTTGAACTATCTTACTGAAAACATGACTAAACATGATTAATCTTAATCTAATTGAAACTAAAACGTGACTTAATTTATCTGCGCAAACATTAATCTAACTGAAACTTAATCATGAATAAAGAACTTAGTGCGCAGATCTAAACAGAGCTTAGTAAGAACTAAAACTTGATTAAACTGAACTAATTCACCTCTGTTTAGGGCTAGATCAAACAAACTTGCGTAAAACATGACAAGATCTAGCAATTAACCGAACCTCTAACTTAGAACTAGAGGATCTAATCGACTAGATTAGGCTAACTGATACCAACTGCTAGATCGAAATTAATCTAGATCGAAACAGTACTTAGTGCTAACAGGATCATCTAGTCAAATATCAGATCACATCTAGAAAACTAATCTAATGCGGAATTAAGGGATCGGTTAGGTTAATTACCCGCAGCTGTGGTGTCCATGGCTGCCGGTGCAGAGGTGATGACGTGGGCTTCCTTGGGGATGTACCGGAGGCGCTCCTTCAGGCTTTTCAGAGGGTATCGACGACCTTCAGGTCTGTATCGACACTGCCCTGTTGGTCGTCGGACTACCAGGCCTTCCAGTGCGCTTATTGATCGGTAGTAGTGAATTAGGATGGCGTGAGGGACCCTGGGGGGTACCCCTCTATTTATAGGGTCGCACTGTAGGCCCGGGGCCGAGTCCCATATGGAAACATATCGGTTTGCCTCCCGATCAAGGCAGAAAACGAACTGAATATTTGCTTCCCTTTTATCTCTTATTCTGTTTTATTTCTTTCTATGTTTTATCTCTCTAAAAACAGAATTGTTGTCCCGCAGGTCAACACAAAAGGAAAAAAACTAACAGGTAGATGCCAATTTTGGTTCTGTTGAAGTATCATTACAGTTTTATATCATTCATTTCAAAATTATGAGACATTTCAACACCAGTTTTTCATATCGCTTTTGCGATTCCAGCAGCAACACGCGGGGAATCACCTAGTTCATTCTATTCTTAGGTAATGGAAACATGGTTCCAGCCTCCACATATGGTGCTGCAGTCAGATAACATGCTAATGGAGAGATCAACATGCAGTGTGGATTGTGGGCGACTCGACATGGGAGTCATCTGGAATTCATGTCATATTAGATCTCTTCATCGTACTCTGTAAGTAGTTTGAAACATTGCTGATTGTTATTTTACAAAAAAAAAAAGATGCATGTGCTTTTGAGTAGTTTCTTTTATAATACTTGTGTGCTCCTACGATAGCAGAAATGATATCACATTCAAACAAAAGTTCCTCGAGAGAAATTTCATCTAGCCTGAGCGCCTGGCTCCATTTTATATTCATGGAAACAACTACACCTAGATCAAATAATTGCACGTAGAACAACCGCAGACGAGACACCTGAAATGACGCCCCACTTCCATGTCTCAAAAATATTTCCGTCCAACCTTCTTAAACAGCTCAGTGTTGTAATAACAACTGATATACGTACTGAACTAAGCTCTCCTGTCTTCACAGGTCGAAATGCTGCCATTCTCCAACCTGTTTCGCTTCCCCTGCCAATTGAGAGTGAACTTGAGAAAGTCCTTGCCAATTGGCACCAAGTTTGAAGGGATCTATCTAGCAGCCACTGACAGCGGCCTGTGTCCTTCCACAGACGTAATTTCCAAACTTCCGATTAGAGAAGGAGCAGGGATGTTTGATGCATGTTGGGTCGACCCCGTATGCCTGGAAGGTCCCCGTTCCAAATTTAGTAGGAGCTACAGCATACAAAATTCGAGTTGCCACAGCTGCAGTACATTCTTTCATTCATGCATGATGAATCAAAGTCAATTCAGTTTTCGATTCTTCCCTACTGGTAAACACCACTGGCCACGAACAGGTAGTTACTTGTACTAGTAAGTGACAATATATGGCAGCAGTATGTCAGTCCATGTGCTGCAATACACTACGTATATACACCAAACAATTACTGTATGCATGCCGTTTGGGACACATGGATTATATATTGACCATCAGGCCTGCACCAGATAAAATGGTTCCTGCACACGAGGCTACGGTGAGATTGGGCATATGGTAATTAGAGAACATGCAAATACAGAGAGATCAACGTGCATTGTGGATTTGTGGGCGACTGGGCATGGGAGTCATCTGGAATTCATGTCGCACGATTCCTTCTCCTGATACGCTGTAATCTAACCTCAAATCGCTCCCCTCCTCTCGGCTGCTGACTTCTTGTAACAGTGGCTCATGAGCACCATATAATCATCTAAGTTCCAGCACTGCGCCTTAGAGCACGTCAATGATGTAGGTGTTTTTTTTTTTCCGACTCATTCTGTGGCAGTGCACGAGATTGAATTGTGGGAAGCTGGAAATAGGAGCCATCTGAAATTCGCATCGCGTGCTTTTGCGTTGTTAGCTTGAGCATCTGGAAGGCCCAAAATATGCAGTCGTCTTCAACTCTGAAATCCTGCCTATCGATCCCCTTCAAATCCTGCGAAGTATCATGATTGGGGACCTCTCGCTCCGAACTCATCGTACAAAGAACCCCCAAGTTAAAACCGAGTTGCGTGCGTGGTGTGGGCTACGTGAAGATGTAACACAGGCCAATAAGTACTGCCAACGACTAGAACTACTCGTGCATACAAATTTTAAGTGTGAGTTTTTATGGCTCATGATGAAGACACTGAAGAGCGACATGCCACGTCCATATGTGTGTTGCAATATGCTAGTACACCAAAAATATGCTGTACTGTAGTTCGGGACATGTGAATTATTGACCATCACGCTCGCACCATATAAATAAGTTCCAGCATTGCGCCTTATTCGAGCACATCGGACATATGGTGCTGCAGTCAGAAAACATGCTAATAGAGAGATCAACATGCATGCAGTGTGGATTGTGGGCGACTGGACACGGGAGTCATCTGGAATTCATGTCACGCCAAACGTCTTCTTGGGCCTCTGTAAGTAGCTAGTTTGACACATTGCCGATCGTTATTTTGCAGAAAAAGATGCATGTGCTTCTGAGTGATTTATTTTACATTCAAACAAAAGTTCCTTGAGAAAAATGTTCATCTAGCCTGAGCGCCTGGCTCTGTCTAAGATTCAAAAACCACACTGCACCCAGATCAAAGAATTCCACGTAGAACAACTGACCACACTTCCGTGTCTCAAAAATATTTCCGTCCAAACTTCTTGAACAACTCAGTGTTGCAATAACAACTGATATACGTACTGAACTAAGCTCTCCTATCTTCACAGGTTGATATGCTGCCGTAGTCCAACCTCTCTTGCTTCCCGTGCCATTTGACCACTTAATCTGGTGATAGTCCCTGTCAATTGGCACCAAGTATGAGATGATCTATGTCTATCACCCATCCGCTGTAGCCGTGGCGCTCGCTCCTGGGCGGTGGTGGACGGACGGCGGCGGGAGTTGGCTGGTCCCCCGACATCGGCGGGCAAGACGCGAAGCTGAGGACAGCAGGACGGGACGAGAGGAGCAAGGGCGCGCGTTTGCTGGAGGTTGACCGCGTGGGCCCCGCGTTCCAGAGGCTTCGCAGTTTAACATGCTTCCAGTTTTGTGCTTACGCGGCGTGTGCATGCATGCATGCATGCAGTCTTGCGCTTGGTCTTCTTCGAGTTCGAGGCATGCAAGCCAATTAGCCATACGTTGCTCGATGTGTCTCTGCTCTTATTCTTCTCAGGAATAGTCAGGATCGGTTGCAACTCCGGTCTGATCCATTTGATGCATTTCTTTATGATAAGTTAAAGTCAATTCATTCTTTTAAGTGACAGTACGTATATTGGTCAAGCATGGGGAGCAGTATGTCAGTCCATGTGCTTGCAACATGCATGGTACATCAAGCACTATGTATAATGCAGTTAACTTGGGGCATGTGGATTGACCACACCATGCACGCCTGGCACCATATAATGAGTTTGGGCATTGCGCTTTGTTAGAGCATTTCAGAGGAGCCCGCAAGGCCACCGTGAGCTTGGGCATATGGTTAATTATGCAGTCAGATAACATGCAAATATAGAGAGGTCGACATGCAGTGTGGATTTGTGGGCGACTGGACATGGGAGTCATCGGGAATTCATGTCACACCGCATCTGTTCTTTGTACCCGGTAAGTAGTTTGAAACATTTCTGATCTTTATTTTGCAAAAGAGAAAAATGCATGTGCTTTCTGATCTTCATTTACAACAGTTGTGCTCCTATGATAATACTAGAAATTGTAGGACTTTCAGAGAAAAAATTCTTCAGAAAAAATGTGCTTCTAGCTAGCCTGAGCGCCTGGCTTTGTTTCGTACTCGGAAATCACTATACCCAGATCAAAGAATTGACATATTACAACCATACACTGCATTTGAGATGATGCCACTTCCGTATCAGTACAGTGCAAACTTCTTAAACAACTAAGATACTGAACTAAGCTTCCTGTCTTCACAGGTCGAATTGCTGCCGACGTCCATCCTCTTGTAGTTCCCGTGCGAGTTGACCTCATGTCAGTCCCTGTCAATTGGCACATCTATCCGGCATCAGATGCAATAGTGTTTATCCATCCAGTGAAGTAGCAAGTTTCCAAAGTTCTTCCATTTGAGAAGGAGCAGGACAGCATGATGTATGTTGCCCCATATATGTTCCAAGTTTAAGAGCTACAACATACCAAATTCGAGTTGCCACAACAGCAGAATGTTCTCTAACGGCATGCATGCTACAATCCTCGAACAATGATGCTAGGCTGTTCAGTTTTCAGACAGAAATGAAGAGATGGTTTCGACGAACTGTTGTTTATGAGCATGACTCAGATGAATTTTTTGTTTTACTATGCTGTCTGGCGGTTACAAATTAAATGATCTGATTTGATGTTGTCTTGAAATTGCGTTCTTCAAAGATTATTATTTGCAGATGACTTATTTTACCAGTACCAAATCTTCAGGCATGTGAATTACCTGGTTGTTTAATTGTGCGCAATTACAACTCTATCTTAAGCAAACATTCACCATGTACTGAATCCACCAATAAATTTCACATCTTATCGGTAACATTGAAAACAAGAACTACTGTTCTAAATTCCACATCACATCAGTACCATGTACTGAATTAATTTCATGGCAGGAAACTTAAGTTAACTACTTCAATTCCAGAAACACCCTACACAATACTAACTAGAATTATACTGTAAATGGAATACATATAGCAGCTACTATTATACTCCCTCCGTTTTTTTAATGTAGTCGTTAGGACATGTAAACCCGCACAAATTTGAACAAAAATCAATGTCGTAACGTCAACAACAGAAAGAGAGTATGCTGTAAAAGTGCTCCGATATTTCCACATCTCATCAGTACCATTGGAAACTAGAACTACCACCATGTACTGAGCTAAGGCGTGTGAAGGGTGCTATCTACATCCTGCCTATCGGTCCACTTCAAATCTTGAGGAACATCATTGGGGACCTCTCGCTCCGAACTCATCATATGAAGAACCCCCCAACTTAAAACCGAGTTGCGTGCGTGGTGTGCGCTGCGTGAAGGCCATTTTTTTTTTGCGTGAAGGCCAATTGGTGCATTCTTTTACGATAAATTAAAGTCAATTCGTTTTTGATTCGAGCGGCCCAACCCTTTTCCTTTCTACTGGTACAGGTACGAGCTGCTGACGACTAGAACTACTTGTACAAATTTAAAGTGACAGTTTTATGATTCATGAAGACACTGAAGAGCAGCATGCCAGTCCATGTGCTTGCAATATGCTGCACCAAACATATACTGCAGTTGGGCTGTTCGGGATATATGGATTATTGGCCACCACGCCCGCACCATATAAATATGCTCCAGCATTGCGCCTTATTAGAGCACATCGGACCTTCTTTTTTAGATAATGAAAACATGCATGGTTCCAGCCTCTACATATGGTGCTGCAGTTAGATAACATGCTAACAGAGAGAGCAACATGCATGCAGGGTGGATATGTGGGCGACTGGACATGGGAGTCATCTGGAATTCATGTCACACTAAACCTCTTCTTCGACCTCTGTAAGTAGCTCGTTTGAGACATTGCCGACCGTTTATTTGCAAAAGAGGTGCATGCGCCTTTGAGTAATTTCTTTTACAGTAGTTGTGCGCTCCTACGATAATAGAAATAATATCACTTTGAAAAAAAAGTTTCTTGAGCAAAATGTTCATCTAGACGGCCTGAGTGCCTGGCTCTGTTTAAGGTTCAAAAACCACTGCTAAATTAACAATGTCTTTCAAAAAATTATTGTAATTAACAACTGAGATACTGAACTGAGCTCTCCTGTCTTCGCAGGTCGAAATGCTGCCGGAGTCCAACCTCTCGCGCTTGCCGTGCCATTTGACCACTTGTTCTGGTGATAGTCCCTGTCAATTGGCGCCAAATATGAAATGATCTATGTCTATCACTCATGCCCTGTAGCCTCAGCGCTCGCTCCTGGCCGATGGTGGATGGACAGCGGCGGGCGTTGGCTGGTCCCCCGACATTGGCGGACAAGAAGTGAAGCTGGTTGAGGAGAGGACGGACGCCACGCGAGGAGCAGGGGCGCGCATTCGGTGGGGTTGTCCGCATGGGGCCAGCATTCCAGTGGCTTCGCAATTTCGCATGCCTCCTGTTTCGTGTGTACGTGGCGTGTGCATATATGCATGCATGCAAATCTCGCTTGGTTTCCTTTGGGGAAATACAAAGCCAATGGCACCTGCCGGGAAGTCATGGTCCTTTGAGCCTTTGATTTGCGCCGTGATTCGTGCTAGTGGGATCCATATGATGCATGTGAGGGTGAGAGGCCGTTGATTGTTTGGATAGATGGTAGGGAGCGTGCCTTCCCCACAGAAAGCAGCGCTGGAAATTCCACTCTCCTGATCTGATCCATTTGATGCATTTTTATGTTAAAGTGAACTCAATTCATATTTATGATAAATTGAACTCAATTCCTTTGTAAGGCACAGACAAGAGCTACTGACGAGTGACGACTAGAACTACTTGTAATTCATCGCAAAAATAAAATAATAAGTGACAGTACATGGTTCATGAAGAGCGGTTTGTTAGCTCATGTGCTTGCAATATGCTACCTACATCAAACATATACACTGCAGTTGGGGCATATGGATTGACCACGACGGTGGCACCATATAATAAGTTCCGGCACCGCGCCTTATGAGAGCACGTAGGAGCCCACGAGGCCACGGTGAGATTGGGCATATAGTGCTGCAGTCAGAAAACATGCAAATAAAGAGAGATCGACATGCAAGGTGTGGATTTTTGTGGGCGATTGGACATGGGAGTCATCTGGAACTAACGTCACACCACATCTATCTCTCATCGTTTGTAAGTAGTTTGAACTTTGAAACATTGCTGATCGTTACTTTGGCCGAAAGAAAAAATGCATATGATTTAGAGTCTCCTTTATAGTAGTTGTGCTCCTATGAGAATAGCTAGAAATTGATATGACTTTCAGATATAAAAGTTTCTTGAGAAAACTGTGCTTCTAGCCTGAGCGCCTGGATCTATTACACATCCGGAAACCACTACACCAAGATCAAAGAACTGCAAATATAACAACTACACATGGCACCTGTGATGATGCCAGTTCCGTGTCTCAAAAATATTTCACTCCAAACTTCTTAAACAATAGTCTGGTAACAAGAACTGATATACTGAACTAATTAAGTTCTCCTGTCTTCACAGGTCGAAATGCTGCAGGTGTCCAACCTCTCGGGCTTCCCGTGCCAGTTGAGTGTGTCCTTGTCAATTGGCACCAAGTATGAAGTGATCTATCCAGCATCCGCTGCATGCAGCGGCCTGTGTTCTCCCGGCGACCTAATTTTCAGACTTTCGATCAGAGAAGAAGCACTGATGCGGGATGCCTGTTGGGTCAACCCGTATGCCTTGAATACCTCCCTTCCAAGTTTAAGCTCTGTGGTGTTTGACGAGGTGTTTGTGCCTTGTTGTCCTCTTCTTGTTTCTGCATTTTAATTTGAGCGTTCGGGCATGCTTATGTAATCTGTGATCTGCCACATCTTGTAGCCATTGATGGATGGGCTTCACGACCGACCCTTTATATCAATGTATTCAAGTGGGAATTCTCTCCTCGCGTCAAAAAAAAAAAAAGTTTAGGAGCAAAATTCTAGTTGCCAGACACAGCAGCAGAATGTTCTCTAACGACATGCATGCATGCTATCGTCCTCGAACAATGATGTTACATTGTTTAGTGTTTGAGAAAGAAAAGAAAATATGTTTTGATGAACTATTGTTTATGAGCATGCATGATTCAAATGATTTTTGTTTTGTTTTGCGTTGATGCGTGTCTGCTCTTGTTCTCAGGAACTAGTAAGATGGCCCGCGCTAATAGCGTGGCTAGGTTTGTTACACTATTTGATTAATATCCTATATGTTTCTTATATTCATGTTTTATAGATAACAAAATGATTTTTAAAACTGGATGTTACTGCCAAGGAAGCTGCAACCATCATGACTTTTACTCTAAAATAAGGTATAGTCAAACAAAAACATCAGAATCCCATAAAAGCTAGAGTGATGTACAAAACACATAAACAAAAAAGAACATTATTCATCTTATCTCAGTTTGTGATCCAATGTGGCTAGCTCAATGGTCTTTGCAAATTATATGGACGAAATTAGAAGCTGCAAGTTTCTAATTTATACGCTGTCATTTGAAGAATTACACGTGATGATAGTTTCTTTCATGATAAATCTAGTGGCATATTTTGATTGAATCGATAAATACTTATGTATTAGGATTGTCAAGAAGTAAAGCATTGCTAATGTTGTCGTGCCTAAAACCTCACTGGCATGGCACTGCCATTTTTGTTAGCAGCCGGTGAGCCATAGTCGAATGAAAGGCAATGTCAGATTTGTACGTTGAGCCCACGGCTTCCTTCCTTAGGTGTCTCTCTTACCCTAGTCTGGGAAGTTGCTCTTGTGATATAGAGACTTGCTGAGAAGTGCTAGGTGCTTGTTTGAGCAGTAGAACTCTCTCTCTCTCTCTCTCTCTCTCTCTCTCTCTCTCTCTCTCTCTCTCTCTCTCTCTCTCTCTCTCTCTCTCTCTCTCTCTCTCTCTCTACAATTGAGAGAGGTGGAAAAATAATCATAAGCCAATGGTCTTTCCCACCTCCGATGGTCCACGGAGCATTGGGAGGTTGTGGAGAGATCATGGTGCTCTCCTGGTAGGGTAGGTTGTACTTTAGGTCCTATTTTATCCAGTGTTAGGTTTCAGGGCGTCGCGAGTGAGGCGTTGGTGTCAGTGTCATTGTAGAATAAGTCCTCTCTAGCTTTTCTCGCCTCGTACAGGCGTTGGTGCCCCTCTCCGGCGACAATGGCAAGCATGTGGAGCGAGGGCTCTGTGACACCCCGTGTCACTGAAGATAAAATAGCTCCCATATTTCCAAGTGAACAGAACCCAAACACAAATTAAGTCAAATTTGAATTTGAAATCAATAATCCAAATAATTGTCAAACCATGCTTATGAAAGAACTCAAACTTTTCCATAACAACTTGAGCCAACAAACATTTCTCTAGGTAGAGCATCTCGAATAAGAATTTTGGAGATTTTATCACGATTTTTGAAATTCATTTGAATGCCCAAATAAATCCTAGAAGCTTAAAAAGTACTCAACTTTGACCAACTTCCATTTGAATTCCTTTGCGAATCAAGATGTGCATGTTATACCACTGGATTCTCCATCTCACAATCTTTCCAATGGTACCAAATTTGCAATTTTTGGAGATCTTTTGCTAGTCCAATTTGTGTGCCAAAGTTTGGAAGAATTTCTGGTTTGAATAAATCGGGAAAAATCAAAAGATGCCGCGGGGCCCATGCGTCAGCCTCACCTCTCTCTCTGTCTCCGTCGGAGCATTGCCGCCGCGTGTCCGCCGGCGTACGGACCGCGCCGCGTCGTCCCTGGCCCGCTCCCCGCTCGGACGAGGAGATAAGGCGCTCCCCCCCCCCTCGCAGCTCCCTCCATTCAGTTCCCTCATCAAAACCCAAACCCTAGCCCTGTTTTCCCCAACCCGCCACCACTGCCATTGACGCCGCCCCAAGTCGAGCTCGCCGTTCGTCTCCGTCGAGCGACTGTTGGCCGAGCTGCTCCACGCGGAGAACCACCGCTTCGTCCTTCACCTCGCCTAGGCGCTGCCCCTCTCCCCTCAGCAGTGAACCGCGGGAACCGTCGCGTTCCTCTACCAATCCGGCCGCCGGACCACTCCCTCTTCCGTCGATCGATTCGACTCGTCCGGTGAGTTTCTAGCCGATTTGTCGCTCGGGGCGGTAATTCACGAACTTGCGCACCTCCCTTACCCCTCCTTTTCCTTCCTCCTCAACCCAGGTCGCCGGAGTTTTGCTTTTCCCCGCCGCCGTCGAGCCGCCGTCCGCCTCCACGATGAACCCCTCCTTCCCGAGCTTCCCGTCGACGAAGTCATGGCCGCCGAGGTCCGCGGAGACGCGCTGAAGGCCATGCGCTCTCCATCTTCGCGGGAAACCCACTCCATCGCTGGGAACGCCGACGTGCTACCCTCGCCGCGCCGCTCATCAGCGCCGACCCCCTTCTGCCACCTCGCTGTCGTGCTAGTGCTCCCCGCCGAGGCCCGCGCGCCCGAGGTGAAGCTCCTGCACCTGCCCTTTTGCTTCCTCGTCGCCCTCCGTCGTCGGAACGGCCGCCGGGCCATCGCCGGCGTCAAGCGCGTGCGCGCTGTGGTCGCCCGGGCCAGATCCAGCGCTGCCCAAGCCCTATAGCCCAGCCCGAGGCCCAGTTCCAGTTCGGCCCATTGCTTTTCTTGATTTCCCCGAATTTCTTTAATTCTCTGGAAATCACAGAAACGGGTGAAAATTTATATAAAATCGGAAATAGATCAGAAAAATCCCAATCCAATTTTGTTGGACTCCTTGTGACCAGATCTATCCAACAAAAATGTCAAATCACATAAATCTGTTTATCTGTTTTCTATAAAAATACTTATGTGTCAATCATTGTTTAATTTCTAATAAATTTTCTGTTAATCCATAAATCCCGAACTCTTGCATGTTTATAAGTCATCTTATCATGCACCTACAGAGCATTTTTCCACTGTCACCTAATGCTTATTTATTTTCTTATGATTTATTTAATCCGCTGTCTTGTTTAAACTATCATAAATAATCCGTATTACAATAAATCGCCAAACTTCACTGTAAATTTCTTCCAGTGGTACTCTTCACCAGAAAAATGCCACTGGACACAAATTAATTTTCAAAAATTAATTAATTTAATTAACCCACTCAAGTTAATTTAAGTAATTAACTTAATCAAGAGTCAATGAAGGAAATACTTCAGACGAAGATAATTAATTAAGTTTTGCACTTACAGTGTAAATGACTGTCTTATAAAATAATTGAAATCATGGCTGCATCATATTATTATTGCATCTAACTTGCATTAATCCCTTGTCATAACGTGTAGTGACAGAGACGACTCCTGTCAGACCCCATTTCTGGAATCTGCTGTGCATCCTGTATCAGTCCCTGGATCAGTAGCTGATACACACAAGAATACAGATATGATAATCAAAAGCATACTTCGAGTGGATAAATAAGTAAGATACCTGATATAAAACCCTTAGTGGCGGTACGACAAGGATTCAAACTATCCAAGTACATCCGACCCACTACAGGTGAAGCAGACAGCGGAAACCATGGCCCAACGCCACAAGCAAACTTGAGAAGCAGAACCGAAAACCCAATCGTCGCCGTCATCTACGAAGTCTTCACCTACTAAACCAACGATTGCAAACACGTGAGTACATAAGGTACTCAGCAAGCCCTACACTACACAAGGGTATATATATATGCACATTTGGTCTTAGCAAGGAATGGGCTGTATGGTTCATTTGCAGCAAGCAACTTTTATGCAAGGTTCACTAAAGCATACGAAGGAATTCTTAGATAAAGCAGAGAAGTAACTGTCAATATTTTAGTTGGTTGGCCCTGGGGGAGTATGAAGCATTCCCGCCAGTTCCCAAGTTTTAGTTGGGCCTTCTGACCTCAATGGTCATACCGACCCGGCATCCATGCCATCACTTCCAAAACACGAGCAGACTACTGCTCACTCACACTCCAAGGAATGAGAGGTGGCTAATCATATCGAGCTCAACAAAGATGCGTCATATGCCGTGACAACGTCCATCCGGATGAATTTTACACTCTGCAGAGGTTGTACATCTTTTCCCACGGGCTATGCACTCTTGTACGGAGAGTAACATAACGCTCAATCCATCTTCTCCGAGTACCACACACAATGCCACCTACGAACCAACCCAGGGGCTTTTCATGTGACTACAATAGTCATCATGTGGAACCACAGCACATTTAATGTGGGGATCTCGGGCCGGAGCTCCTAAGCACTACAAACTCCGGAGTCTTCTCCTGGTTGCTCGTTTGCGCTACTGCCCTCCAGGTGGATCAAAGTGGTAGGCACCAAGAAGGTAGGGTGAGTCCTTCCCATACAGGTTCCGTGGTAGTACGAGAATCATCTTGTTAAAGGTTGAATGAACCGGTCCTTATGTGGCCGGGCAAGCGCCATGTCTCCCACACTAGGGGACTATTACACAATCCATCACGCCATCAATCACTTACTAATGGCCTTGCCCGCAATCCAACCATCCCATCACTGTCTCCATCATCATCCCTAACACGGTTGTGCTACTCCCAATCCCACATATTACGCACACCACCAAACTCATTTCACGCATTTGTAAAAGTACATAAGTGAGTAAGGTGTGGCAATGTGGAACATTGCGAGGGGTCCTAAGCAATCTAGTAACAAGGTGATCGTGCCATCATAGAAATGATGGAACTATCCTAAGGTTAACAAGGTGACAGGTAATCAAGGGTAAACAAGGATCTATGTATTAATGCCTTAATAATGGCATTAATATCAGTAAGCAAATAGGACCATAACTACGCAATCAGTAAAATAACAAGTAATGCATAGTACGAGAACAGGCCATATAGGTGCATTGCGAAAACAGTAGGTTCAATTATGGTCAAGGAGAAGTAGAGCTTGCCTGAAAAACGCTATCCTAATCTTCCGATTCTTGATCGTCAGATCTTCTGTCGAAGTTGATGTCTTTGAGTCGTCCTCTTAAGCTTGTATCTTCTGACTCGTCCTCGGGCTTGGATTCTTCAACTCATCCTCGAAGCTTGGATCTTCTAGATCTTCCTTGAATTCGCCTGGCTCTTCCTCGGACTTCACGTAAGCTAGCGCATAAAAATATTACGTATAAACAACTATCGCAAAAGAAATAAAGGTCGAAAAGAACCAATAGAATCCAATTAACTCCAATAAGAAGAACCAATAAGAAGAATCAATAAAATTCCAAGAAATGACTATGGTTATGCAAACTATTAATTATCTAATTTCTTTTAAAAGAAACAAGGATGCAGGGTGGTGAGATGCACATGCTGTATTGACGGTGATTGCGTGCATATCTATTATATAAACTCTAAGTTATTTCTTTAAAGAACATAGGTGTTTTGAGGAGAGGGTATGCAAATGCAAATGCGTATATAAATCTAGGCATGCAGTGCACGTATGAAGGGTTACACAACCTATGGTTTAAAGATTATACTTTATTTTACAAGCATTGATGAATTTATTAACGTACTAAAGTTATTTATTTAAATCTATTATGGTTACATGCGGTCATTAACGTACTTGTGTATCTTATACTTATGCATGCAATGCTGTATGCAACATGAAGCAGGTAGGGATATCAAATAAACTTTGTTTTATGATGCTGATGAGCTCTGAAACAAAAGGGTTGTTTATTAAAAGACTTGCATATGATCTAATGCATGAGGGTGCAAGATTAAATACACGGTCTAATCATGACATGCACTAAGAAGGCAACTAATTAAATGACAAGAAAATAACCTCAAATAAAGGTGAATGAAATACCAATAAAATTCTCAAATAACTGACACCAAATAAAAGAGGTGGATAAATCAATTAACTAGATAAATGGCGAAGACAACATTGGATTAAGTTTGATTAAGCGATAACTGTGCTAGGCTAGGTTAAAGCTAGGTCGTGATGAAAAGAGGTTACTATACTTGAGGTGGGACGGTACGACGAGAAGAGGTGGAATGGTTCAACAAGAGGGGTTAGGTTCAACACTAACAGGTGGAAGAACAGTTGCGCTATGCGAGATCAGAGAAGAATGATTTGTTGAAATAGGATTTATCGGGCGAGAGGGAAACTTTAGGGTATGAATGATTTGTAGATCTGGTGTGGAGCTCTAAAAGCAGTACCAAAAGGTACTACGCGTTGCTACGAACGCGTGAGCGCAAGAACGCTCAAAACGGAGCTCGGATGGAAAAGATATAGGTGTTTAAAGATTCTAGGGGCTTGTTTGCGATTGTAGAAAAGATTCTAGGGGCTCATGTAAAAACAGAAGAGTCCCAGGGACCTATCTGTAATTATGAAAAAGTTTAGGGACCTTGGTGTAAAAAGGTAGGGACTAAAAGGTAATTACAAGAAAGTATAGGGTTGTTTCTGTAAAAAGACAGGGACCTAAACAGAAATGAAATAGACTTGAGGGGCCTATCTGCAAAATGTACAGGGCCCGGGAATTTCCTATTTTCTGGAATTGTTTTTCTAATGGAAAAGGATATGGCCCGAGTGCACTGGTTTGTGGACCGGGTCTATGGCTCGGTTCACCCACGTTCATGGTGGACTGGGTGAACCTGGATCGTTGGATGCTAGATAGGCGGCCGAGATTTAATGAAAAACGAGGGGTATCTGGCTTCTAATCTCAGCCGTTGGCCGGGCAATGAACGGCTAAGGCGCACTGGGAGGCGGTGTGGCGGCCGGCGGCGACGCGCGCGGTGGCGCGCGGCCGGAGGCTCGTCGGAGCTCGCCGTTACGGCGCTCCGGTGGGCCAAACCGAGCGGGAGAAGGTCCGGGAGAGAGATAAGGGGAGCGCGAGCTCACCGGGAAGCGTGTCGATGTCGCGCGGGGGCGGAGACGCGTCGGCGACGGCGAGGCGCGGAGAGCGATGGCGGCGCTCGACGACGAGGGCGAGAGAGTGCGGCGCGTCGTGTTTATGTGGGCCTGGGGAGCGCGTGGAGAGGCAGCCGAGCTAACGCGCGCACGAGACGAGCGAGACGAGACCGGGAGGCGGTCGGCGTCGAGCTCGTGCGGCGGCGGGCGGCGGCGCGCGACGCGGCTAGGGTTAGGGTTCCCAGGCAGCGGCGGCTTCCGGGAAAAGGGAGAGGAGAGGCGGCGCAGAGAGACAGAGCAGCTTAAATAGGCAGAGGAGGGAGGGAAGGCTTCGCAGCGAAGGATTGGAGGCGTCCTTATCCGGTCCGGCGGCGACCTTATCTTCTCGGGTTCGCGCGGAGTCAAATTTTGCGGCGCCGCCCCGTACAAGTGCTGACGTCGATTCGGCATGGCTACAGAGGTCGGGAAGCTGAGGTGGAAAGAGAAGAGGGCACGTCGGCGGTGACGTCGGACGGCTCCGGTGAGATGGATTCGGGGTGAGCTGGAGGAGGAAGAAAGGGAGGTTGGGCCAGATTGGGCCAGAGTGGGCTGGAGAAGAGAAGGGAGAAGGAGGCCCATGCGGAAAAAGAGAAAAAAAGAATAGGGTGGAGGGTTGGGCCGGCTGGGCTGAAAGAAAAATAGTATTCGGCCCAGAGTGACTTAAGGAAGAATGGGTTTATTCTTTTATGGGATTTGAGGGACTTCAAATTTGAATGGAATTCAAATTTGGGATAGGAAATTAACTTCAACCAATATTCCAAATAAAACCAGTGAACTCAAAAATGCTCATGGTGGTATTTGTGCAAATTTTCAAAATTCAAAATTTTGAATTCAAGGTGAATTTACTAGGGTTCAATATACAATTATTTTTATTTGTTGTAAATTTGAAAAGTTCAAATTTTTAGTGGTCTTTAAATGAAAGCAAACACTCGAGCACAAGTTTTATATTTCAAATTTCCATATTCTACAAAGTTCAAATTATTTAGTAAATTTTATTTTGAAAATTCATGGCAAAGATAAGATTTAGACAAAAATTTAAATTTTGAGCGATTTTTATTCCTTTTCATTTTTGATTTGAAATTTGGGGTGTTACAACTCCGGAGCTACTGGGCGTATTTCCAGCTGCCGGAGGAGGGGGCACAGGAGGAGGAACAACAGACTGACCCTGTAGCTGATCCAGCTAGTGTAGCTCCTGAGCCAGGCAAGCCCCGGTGCATGCCTACCTGTTAGATTTTCATTTTCTCACTTGATGGGGCTAGTAATTGATTGTGCATTAGGTTTATTAGGAGTTGATGTGAAACCATAGAACTGCATTAGGACCCCCTTCCATATTTACCTTGTGTCCTATTTTTGTAGTAGTTGGTTCTAGGAGATCGTTAGAATCTGTTATGCTTAGGGTCTAGCGGACGGTAGAAGATGAGTGGTAAGTCCCACTCGCATGATAGGAATTACTCTGGATTGTACTAGCAGAATTTAGGTTTGTTGCAGACCGGACGGGGATTGTTTGTGTAGGATGGATGGAGAAGGCTGGGCCTTCACGGTGGTAGCCCCGTCTGTGTCGATTAAGGACCGTCCGTTGTTGGCCCTGTTGAGCGAGTTTGAACGTACTGATTCACATGCTGGTGTTTTATGGGCCCAGTAAACCTAGTAGCCTGTGACGCCCTAGGGGTCTAGCGGATACTTACACTTTCTATCATGGTACTTGGGAGAGAAAGGATGCCTTCCAATCGGGACGTACGTCTGGGACGGGGACCGTGTGGGAGGGGCTTTCTCGGGAGGTGTGAGACCCAGCCAGCACTAGGGGGGAACAGCGTAAACGGTTGCCGCATACGCCTTTTGGCGTGTGCGTCGTGTGGTCAGGTTTCTTCTGCAGGATGTACATCTATGCCGCCGCTCTCGGAAATGAGCACCCACTTGTTCACTGAGTCACATCGTAGTGTGATTATGGATGATGATGTTTATTACTGCTACATTTATGTTTTATTACTGTACTTACTACTGCACTGTTGATCTGATGTATTGTTACTTTATACCGTTTTAGAGATAAGTGCACTGTTTTATTGGTTAAGTACTTAATTGGAAATAAAAATTGAAATTAGGATCAAGTAATTAGCGCGAATAGATGCAAGTGAGTCAGCCTGCCCTTTTGTAGCCTTTGCATTCTAGGAGTCGGCTGTAGTTAGCCACGTTGACGGGTAAGTCTTGCTGAGTAACTAGTACTCAGGGGTTGGCTCTTTTTGTTTTTGTGCAGGTATTGTTTTCGCTACCGCTGTTGCTTGGTGGAGTTCCTCAGCAGGTCCACATCGCAGGGCTTCGATGTGCGGCCTTTGTATCGTCGAGAGTAGTAGTTGTTTTAGGTATCTTCAGACTTCCGCTGTGCTACTCACGTGTTTTAAATCATTTGAGACTTGTAATAACTTAAAGATGTAAACATTTGTGCTTATTTATGTGATGTACTGTTGTGTCTGTTCAACAGCACTTCCGACTCGATCCTGTGAAAAGCGGAAACCTACAGGCTCCATGGAGGCCGCTACTATAAAGGAGTTGGCAATGCTAGCCTTTCGCTTTAAGGATGTAGAGAAGGTTGTGGTATTCATGGCCTAAAGGAAGATGGATCGAGCTCGAGCCTCCCTCGGTAGTGGTTGAGTTTGGTGGTGAGGTCAGATCCAAGGTCATGGTAGACCGCGACGTGTCCCAGGCCTATGGTCATTTAACGACGGTTTCATCCCGTCCTCAGGGACAGGTGCCTTCTGTGGCTTAATTAAAAGCCAAGGTGCGACGGGGTTCTTCGTGTGGCATCTGGATGTAGTTTCTCCAGGCGTCTGCTTTGGTTTAGATATCAGGCAGTGAGGTTCCCTAGCGAGCAAAGCAAGCACAACGGATAAGGACCTTTTTGTGTTTTTTGTTTTATTAAGGTTTTTTGTGCAAGTTAGGTGGAAAAGTTGTCTCTACGTTCATTCAATACGTATACTTTTTTTATGCAAATTCAATACGTATATGTACATGTTTATGTGCGTTCCCTTCATCTATTAGCACATACACGGATTATCAAAAAGAAAAAGGTATTACACTCTATTGATGGTAAATATTCAGATGAGAAAAAATCAACACCACGACGTTAGTACCGCTTGGCTTGAGCCGGTGACCAATGGATGCTGCCCGCTGCTGTTTTGGAGAAGCAAAAACATTACTTTATTGTGTATGGTTCGCACCTTGTTTGAGATAGGTGGAAAAGTTGTCTCTACGTTCATTCAATATGTATACTTTTTTTTATGCAAATTCAATACGTATATGTACATGTTTATGTGCGTTCTCTTCATCTATTAGCACATACACGGATTATCAAAAAAAAAAGGTATTACACTCTATTGATGGTAAATATTCAGATGATAAAAAATCAACACCATGACGTTAGTACCGCTTGGCTTGACCCGGTGACCAATGGATGCTGCCCGCTGCTGTTTTGGAGAAGCAAAAACATTACTTTATTGTGTATGGTTCGCACCTTGTTTGAGATGCAGATTTTGATTCGCTTTAGGACTCTTCACCTGCGGTACGGTGCGGTAGTGCAAATCAAACTATTACTTTTCTATAGTTTTTAATTCTGAATTTTTTCATTATAAATTATTTTGATATAAGTATACTGTTTAATCTAGACCGTTAGATGTTCATAAAATCCAACGGCTCGTAGCTTTTCTTTTTTTCGATTAACGTGGTGGCCTTGAGAGCGAACGTGGTGGCTTCTTTTTCTCTTCAAATACTAAGATAATAGATAGTCAGGATCGAGTATATATTTTGTTCTCCGGCCGGATGCCAGCACTGGTGGTTGCACCTCCGGTTGATGTTGCTAGTCTGTCTGACCCAATTGATGTATTTTTTTTGGTGACAAATTAAAGTCAATTCATTTTCGATTGGAGGCCAACATTTTTCTTTTCTACTGGTACAGGTAAGAGCTGCTGACGACTAGAACCACTTGTATGGTACTAGCTAGTCCATGACGAGCAGTATGTCAGTCCATGTGCTTAAAATATGCTCCATCAAACATATACTCACTTCGGTTTTAAATTGTTGACGTTTGACCATTGTTTAGTTACGTTTGACCATTCGTCTTATTCAAAATATTTTAAAAATTATCATAAATCTTGTTATGCATCACTAAAGAAAATTTAAATATAACTTATAATTTTGCATATTTAATCTAATATTTTGAATTAAACGAACGGTCAAACGTGACTTAAAAATAGTCAAACTTTAATAATTCAAAACCGGAGGGAGTAATGCAGTTGAGGGGTATGGATTGACCACGACGCCCGCACCATATAGTAAGTTCCGGTTTCCCTTTTTAGTCTATTAGAGCACGTTCCCACGAGGCCGTTGGTGAGATTGAGCATAGGGTGCGCGGTCAGAAAAAAATGCAAATAAAGAGTGATCATTGATCAACATGCAGTGTGGATTTGTGGGCGACTGGACATGGGAGTCATCTGGAATTCATGTTACACGAGGGCTTTTCTTGGTCTCCTGTAAGTATTTTGAAACATTTCCGATCGCTATTTTGCCAAAACAGATGTTTGTGCTTTTGAGTTTCATTTACAGTAGTTTGTGCTCCTATGATAATGCTAGCAATTATGTGACTTTTAGAGTAAACAAATCTTCACCAAAATGTACTGCTAGCTAGCTAGCCTGAGTGCCTGAGATTGATGCCATTTCCATGTCTTAAAAATATTACAGTCCAAACTCCAAACTTCTTAAACAAGTTATAACATGGTAACAACTGAGATACTGAACTAAGCTCTCCTATCTTCACAGGTCGAAATGCTGCCGGATTCCAACGTCATGTGCTTTGCGTGCCAATTGACCTCAACACAACACCTGTCAATTGCACCAAGTATTAAGTGATTTATCCGGCACCTGTTGCAGCGGCATTTATATCCTTCAAGCGACGTAAATTCCAAACTTTTTGGAGTTCAAGGTGCAGTGCTTCATGTTCGGTCAGCCCCGTATGCCTGGGATATATATTCCAGTTCCAAGTTTAAGACATGTCTGAAAACTGGAACTGCCATAATGTACTGAATTCAGACATGTGAAGGGCGCTATGTCCCCACATGCACACCCCCCATCATAAATATTCACAAATTGCACCGTAACACTGTTTTCTGATATCACAGAACAAAGAAAATATAGAGAGAGTTGTATAACATTGTGCACACTGGATCTAATCTGCTCTCTCTTGCAAACTTTCTTACACATCGTTATGCAATCAGATACCTTACAAGCCACCTTTACAACAATCTTTCTGCAATTAGAAAGAATAATTAGATGCTACAAACGTGGAATATTGGAGTGTGCATCAATTTATTTAACAAATCGCACCAGTCAGGATTCGAACTACAGACCTCTGGCTCTGATACAATATTGAGTTGCATACAAAAACCAACTCACCCAAAAGTCTAAGCTGACGGGGAAAGGCGGGCAATTAACTTCAACAGATAGAAACATTTGAAAGGACACTAGTTATACTGGCTTTATATAGTCTCATTAATTAAAGCAGCAATTTCATTGAGAATCTTATAATTATTAGTTAGATGCTCCATTTGAATCTCCATGTAGTACTTAAAAAAATACATAGCCTCTCTCACTGCATATGTGTGAAATGCATGACTGTATGTGCAATTATAATTCCAGAGTAATGTCATTGCTTTGCCTAAAAAGCAAAAGGAAACCACCACTCCATTATCATATATGCCCAAGCAGTAGGCAGGCATCAGGACTGCATGTTTCACTGCCACATTAATGAAAAACTTCCTACTTAGGCTCACATATCCATGGGGAGGAAGAGACAAGAGATGATAAATGTCATGTGATTGTTCTTGGAGTTGTTAGTTAGATGGTTTACAAAATAGGTGGCTCACTCTTCTAGTGGCAGATATTTGAGTTTTGTGGGATTTAATTTGAGGCACCAGGAATGCAAATATGAGTCACTGCCATTCAGGCTGCGTGGTGGCGCTGCCCAGCGTGCCTGTTCATGGTCGGTGGACGGTAGCACGCATTGACTGGCCCCGTGCCTGTGGACCGTTATGCGAAGCAAAGAGGACAGGATGAGAGGAGCAGGGGCACGTGTTAACCGCGCTGGTTTCAGCCACATCTGTGTGATTCACATGAAGGAAATCGCTTTACAATACAGCTGCTCGAGCCTATAAGGCACATGAAGGCTATGAGTAGACATAACATTTTTCGTTGATGCTGTGACAATTGGAAGTAAAGCAAGCTTCTGCAACAAGAAATGTTGAAGGAAATAGTATAATCCATCTTAATAACAAGCTTTCTACAATAAGAAAGAATAAATTTGTCACTGAATATCACATGGGATAGTTAGCAGGGAATGACCACAGAGGAATGCAAGACGGAGATGAGCTCTCCCCTTCCAACCCGCACCTCGCCGACGGCCACTCCGGCCCGAGCGCCCACCTCCAAGCCCCAGCGACCCGCCGCGTCGCGGCTCTCGCCGGATGCCCCACCTTTTTTTCCCTCTCCCGCAGGCCGCCCGAAGTTTCTGCGGTGGATGGATAGCCCCACCTCTTCCTCCATCGGAGAAGACTTGCTTGAGCAGCGTGCAACCTATCGAGATGTGGTGCGACGGCACTCGCCTGATGACCCACGACCTCGGCTCCCCTCGTCCTCTCCGCCGCCGCCGGTGCGTATCAGGCGGCGCTCCGAGATCCACAGGGTCGAGGATGCTGCGCCGGACGCGGATGGCTGGCTGGTGGTGAGGAGGAGGCGCGGCCGGAGGCGGAGATCGTCCCAACATCGGCGCCGCGAAATCCCCGCCGCCATGATTGGTAGATGCTGCAACTGCCTTGAGAGGGGTCACCGTCGGTTGGAGTGCCGGGAGCCAACGAAATGCCTCAACTGCGGGAGGTCTGGCCACCGATCTTTCGCCAGCCCCGACAAGCGCGCTCGCGTGCCTCGCGGCCGCTGTCCTCTGCAGTCAGCCAAGAACCCCGACCTCGCCCCCGTGCTCACGCTCCGGCGGCCGGAGGGGGAAGGTCCACCTACGGACCAACCCCATCGGCGCCGCCGTCGACGCCGAGGCCGGGGCCGAGGCCATCGAGGTGCTGGAGGTGGTGGTGGGGCTGGTGGCTCTCAAGCGTCTTCGGAGCCCTCGCCTCCGCCCTCGCCGGTGAGATCTCCTACGCCGCTCCGATGTGCCGACGACGCTTTCCGGCAGCCACCGCGGGACCTATGCTTCCTCGATCGGACAGAGGACATTGACCAGTGGGAGGCGGAGCTGGAGTACAGGGCCGTCTTTGTGACGGTCTTGGGTACTCGCCCGCCGGTCACGCCTGCTGGGGCTGCCCACTCCATTGCGAACCAGTTCAACCTCGACGTGGAAAGGTTGGAAATCCATTGTGCCGCGCCGGAAGATTTCGTCCTTCTGCTGCCTGACCACGATGCTTTTCAGCTCGTGCTCCAGGGGGACCACACCGTGCATACGCCGGCGTTCACCCTGGGTCTCCGGCGTTGGCATCGAGTGGCACACGCAGTGCACGGCGAGCTGTACCACAAGGTCCAGATTGATTTGTTCGGAATTCCCATGCATGTGCGAAACTACACCACGGCGGCTGACCTCTTGCGCCACTACTGCTCAGTGGAGGGCGTTGACCCAGATCCGGTCTCACGCCGGGATTGGTCCAAGTTCAGAGTGATCGCATGGACCGTCCGGCCTGAGTTCATCCCAAGCACAAGAACTCTTGTCATCCTGGAGCCCACTGATGCTGAATCGTCGTTCGAGCCAAGACGACGGACCCTCAAGTACCCGGTTCGCATTGAGGTTCGTCGTCTGCTGGTCCGGTTCCCGCTGGACTCCCCGCCGCCCTCCCCTCCACCGACACCACCGTCAGACGCATCAAGTGACGAGGAATCGCCGGCAAGACACCCCAAGCACCGGTGGCGAGCACGTGGCCGCTCGAGGCGGGCACACAATGCTCTGGCCAACGTGGAAACCCCTCCTCATGGTGATGGGGTCACTGTTGATGGGCTGGCCGTTGAGTCCTCTGTCGTGGCGGCGACGAATGAGCTCCGGCGGCCCTCCGGCGTCCTACCGGCCACTTTGATGACAAAGGCTCTGATCAACGTGGACTCCCATCTTCATGGTGAGGAGGTCGCTGTTGATGGGCTGGCCGTTGAGTCCTCTGTCGTGCCGACGACGAGCGAGCTCCGGCGGCTCTCCGGCGTCCTTCCGGCCACATTGATGACAGGGGCCCCACCCAATGCTGCCCAACCACCAGGGAGTAATTCGGAGCAGGTGACCGTTCTGCTGGAGTTGAGCCAGATGGGGCCAAACATTCAAGAGAAGCCTCTTGATGACGCCGCCTGCCTCCTCGGACGTCGAGACGGACTTGAGCCGCTGGTCATCCCAACATTGGATCCGATGTTGGAGGAAGCTTCTCGTTGATCCGACTGGTGCCCTAGACACCGCTTGTTCCTGCATGCGGGTGGCGCGGTGAGCCCGGTGCACAGGAAGGATTTATGCCATGAAGAGGGGCCGCCAGAAGAAGATAGTCCGGCCCAAGAGAACGCCGGCCCTCACGCGGAAGGATGTACGGAGAATGACGACGCTGGGCTGAGCCGGTCCACAGAGGCGGCCCAGTGCGATCAACAGACATTGTCCCACGACTTGGGCCCGGTTTCTGCCCCTACCACAAATTCGAACCAGCCGCCCTCGCCGTCAGCGCGCCAAGAGGACACAGACCCGGCTAGGGGTGGGCACAAAACCCGAGACCCGAAGACCGAACCCGAAATACCCGACCCCGAACCCGAAATACCCGAAACTTAAAAAACCCGAAGCTATATCGGGTAGCAAGTCTGGAAACCCGAACTTATTATGGGTAATTCGGGTTTACCACCCCGGTACCCGAAAACCCCGAAAAACCCGAGTTTTCCATTCCCTGGTAGTGCGGCAATCTTTGAGCGGCCCAGCCCACTTAAGTCTGGACCCTAGCCACCATCCCACCGCATCCTCCCACAAGCCGCCATTCCCTTGCCATCTCCCCATTCCCTTGCCATCTCCCCTCTGCTGTCTGCATCAAGTGCTCGCCGCGCATGGCATCTTGCCGACTCCCACGCAGCCCTACCTCCCAGCAACCAGGCCGCCATCCCATCGCTCGGCCGCAAGTCTGCAGCTCCTCCTTGGGTCCATCCCGCTCTGTTGCAGCGCAAGTGGAGCGTAGAGGCCTGTACCTTGGAGGGCGCAGTGTACATCGCAGCCTTTGCAGGTCACCGAGGCTCGAGATCTTCCCGTGGTGCATGTCGATCCATGGATGTTTGGATGTTTGCTTGCTCTGCCCAATTTCCATTCTTTCTTGGCGTGTTGGAGATTCCCTTTCTTTTTTTATTCCGAATCTTGCTGTTGTGTTGTGGAGTAGAGATTTGTAGTGTTGTTACCTGAAATGCTGAGTACAGAGTTACCTTCTTCCTCGCTTGTTGCTCCAGACACTCTGTTCTTCTTCCTGTTATCTCGGGTAGTTCGGGATTACCCGAAACCGAACCCGAACTTTCGGGGAAACCGAACCCGAACTTTCGGGTACCCGAAATTTCGGGTTTCACTTTATTTGGACCAATCTCGGGTATTGATTTTCATAACCTGAATTTTAGAAAGCCCAAAGTACCCGACCCGAACTTTTCGGGTAACTCGAATGCCCAGTCCTAGACCCGGCGCAAGTCTTAATCGACTCCATCAAGCAGCCAATCCAGAATATGCCTCTGGTCCAAGCCGCTCCTTCGCCTAGGCCACGCAGGCGGAGACAGCAGGTCACCACGATCCTGCATCGAAGCCGGCGAATCACTGCAGCCGGCTACTCCAACAACACCATACAGAGGGCCCAGGCGGTACTTATGAAGAAGCTGGGCGTTGTACAATCGGAGGAATCCATCTCGCCGGAGGCCAGAGAAGCGTACGCGAGACTCTTCGACCACCCCTTATCACGCGCGCACATAGCAGCGCTGGCTGGTTTGTTCGGGTGGATAGTGCCTAATGACTTTGAGGCCCGCTCGGCCGAGCTGCTGATAGCTGAGCCTTTGAGCTGTGGCCTGTCGCACGTTCTTTTGGTTGTATCCCTATCTGCAATGGATGCTTCAAATGTGTTGGTTTGGAACGTTCATGGCCTGAACCGAAAATCACACATGGACAATGTGCGGAGTATCGTTGCCTCCTCGCGGCCAGATTTGGTCTGCTTGCAGGAGACTAAAATACAAAATATGCCTACTAATACGCTCCTCTCTACGCTCGGCGCTGACTTCAACCAGCACGTCATACTGCCAGCAGAGGGAACCCGGGAGTGGTGCTAATTGCCTGGAGAGGAACTGTGTGCCATGCTATCGCCTCTCGAGTTGACGTTTACTCGGCATCGGTTTTGTTCCGCAATTCGGATGGACGAGATTGGTGGTTCACCGGGGTCTACGGCCCGCAACCAGATGCGCGCAAGTTGCTTTTCCTTCAGGAACTCCGAGACGTGCGTGCCGCTTGCCCAGGTCCTTGGATGATTGCTGGGGATTTTAACTTAATCTATCGAGCGGCGGACAAGAGCAACCCGAACGTGGATCGGGCGATGATGGGCCGCTTCCGTCGACTGCTCAATGAACTTGAGCTCCGGGAGATCGAGCTACTGGGACGCCGTTTCACGTGGTCTAATGAGAGACCGGTGCCCACACTTGTTCGTCTGGATCGTGTTTTCTGCACGTCTGCCTGGGAGGATATCTTCCCGGATTTTCTTCTACAGAGCACGGCAGCTGGTGTCTCTGATCACTGCCCGCTCCTGCTTGGCCTACGGTGTAACACACATGGGAAGAGGCGCTTCCACTTTGAGAGCTTTTGGCCGCAACTGCATGGGTTCCATTAGGAAGTTGAACGTGCCTGGAACTCTGTCACAACTGCAACATGCCCGTCAGAAAGCCTAGCGCTGAAGTTCCTCGCCACTAGCCGCGCCCTTCAAGCGTGGAGCCAGAAGACTGTGGGTAACGTGTCCGCACAGCTAGAACAAGCCCGGGAGCTCCTACACCGGCTAGAGATTGCGCAGGATATGCGCGGCCGGTCACCGTCGGAGGGTTGGTTGCGAAGAGCACTCAAGCAGCGCTGCCTTGCGCTCTCCTCTTTGCAGCGTACGATTGCACGTCTCCGTTCAAGAATTGACTGGCTCAGCGAGGGGGATGCAAATACCAGTTTCTTCCACTCCTATGCTAGGTACCGGAAGCGAAAAAATCTAATTTCCAAGCTCAAAGTGGGAGATGAAATTCTAACTGACCCCGACGAGATGGAGGAGGCAGTGTGGGATTTTTTCAACAATCTGCTGGGCAAACCGGAACAGAGAACAGAGAACAGAGACTTTGAACCTTCCGGCCTTTCACCAGACACCACACGACTTGAGTAGTCTTGAACAGCCCATCTCAGAAAATGAAGTATGGAACGTGGTGAAGAATCTCCCCTTGGACAAAGCTCCGGGTCCGGATGGTTTTACCGGGAGATTCTACAAGGAATGTTGGGCCACCATTTAGTTCGATATCATTGCAGCCGTGGGGGCCCTTCATGGGAGAGACAGCCGAAAATTGCACATGTTGAACTCGGCACTTATGGTTCTCATCCCAAAAAAAGAAGAGGCTATCCAAGTCAGAGATTATAGGCCAATCAGCCTTGTGCACAGCTTCGCCAAGCTTGTCAAAAATCATGGCTCAGCGTCTAGCGCCCAAACTTGGGGATTTGGTGGCAGCCAACCAAAGTGCTTTTGTCCAAGGAAGGTGCATACATGATAACTACCTGTTGGTCCAGCAGCTGGCCAAACATCTCCATAGGCAGAAAGAGCCAAGACTACTCCTCAAATTGGATATCACGAAGGCCTTCGATACGGTATCCTGGGCTTTTCTTCTTCAAGTGCTCACACATCTCGGTTTTGGTAATAAATGGCGGACAATGTTGTGCAACCTCCTCCACACCTCATCGACGAAAGTACTGCTAAATGGCCAACCCGGAGACCAAATACGACACCGGCGTGGCTTGAGACAAGGAGACCCCTTTCCCCGATGTTATTCATAATTGTGATAGATGTCTTAAATTCCCTGGTGGCGAA
This sequence comes from Eragrostis nindensis, assembly GCA_012490785.1. NCBI lineage: Eukaryota > Viridiplantae > Streptophyta > Magnoliopsida > Poales > Poaceae > Eragrostis > Eragrostis nindensis. The sequence goes on along the minus strand of JAAXCT010000487.1, from coordinate 167,704 downwards.
GGCCTGAAGAAATTGGGCTCTGGCAATGTAACACCCTGTGTTTTGCCCACATTTAAAAAACACTAAAAATTTGAACTTTTTCAATTTATAACAAACTCAATCGAACTAGTATAGCAAATTCACCCCAAATTTGAATTTTTCGAATTTTAAATGTGCATCAACACCACCATATGCATATTTGGATTTTCCTGTTTTTATTGGTGTGTTCAGTTGGTGTTTGACCTTTTACAAATTTGAATTCCATTCAAATTTGCCCTTCACTTAAATCCTGGAAATGTTTAAATCATTTCTTTTCTTTCCCGGGCCGCCCTTCTCATTTCTTCCCCGTCAGCCCACTCTCCCCTCCTCTCTTTTCTCCTTTTCGCGGACCGCGCCAGCCCAGTCTCTCCTCTCTTTTTCTCTGGCCCTTCTCTCCGGCCCAGCCGCGCCAGCCCATTTCACTTTCCTCTCCCACTGACGCGCAGGACCCACCTGTCATCCCCTTCCCTTCGGACCGCCGGTCGCTCCTGTGCATTGCCGCCGTAGTACGGCGAGCACGCGGCCTGCCGCGCCTTAAACTCCCCCGCGCCACTATTCGCTGGCGAACAGCGCCCTTCCGCTCCCATTGGCTCCAGCGCGCCACGCCACCCCGCCGTACCGCGCGCCGCGTGCTTCCCGTCAGAGAGCCATAACTCCAGCGAGGAGGAAGGCGCCGCGAAGCTTCGTCCCTCGCCGCACCTATAAGAAGAGAGCTCCCTCTCCTTCTCTCGCACGCTCCCACACTCACCATTCTCCACTTCCTCACTCACCGAGCTCGGAGATCCACTTTTCCCCGCCGTCACTTCTTCAAGTCCGGCAACCTCTTCGGCGACTCCCCGGCGAGCAAACAGTGGAGCTCCGCCCCTTCTTGTTCTTCCTCTAGCATCCCCAAGCTCTCCCTAATTCCGTCCCGTCTGCTGTTTTTGCAGTTGAGGCGCGGAGTATGGAGTTCAAGGGAAGCTAGGGTTCCGGCCACCGCGAGCACGACGACGACTCGTCTCCGACCCCTTTCCGCCTTCATCGAGCCTGCCGTGAGCACCTACACCCTCTCCTCTTTCTTCTGCGCTAGCTCTGTTCCTATCTTGAGCACGCGCACATGTTTCGCACCGAGCGCTGCCTCACCGCCGCGCTCGACCTCGTCGCCGGCCACCGTGACTGAGTCCCCGGCTCGGCCGTGCCCACAAATCGCACCACCGCACTCACACGCACCTCCGCAGCAGCACAAACTCGAGCTCCTTCACGCGCACACGCACATCCCCTCGCACACCGACGCGCCGCCCAAGTCCGGCGAGCTCGCGTCGTCTCTCCAGCCACCCTCCTTGTCGACGTGTAGCACTGGACGCTTCTCCGTCGCACGAGGAGCCCGCACGAACACACCATTTAGAGCGCGAGCACGCACGCACGCGTTTCTCTCCACACACCGCCACGCCGCCCAACTCCGGCGAGCGCGCGCCGCCGCTCCGGCCACCCCCGACGTCGACATCTAGCTCCTTTAGCTTCGCCGTCTAGCGTAGATTCCGTAGGTGTCTTCCCCGTCGCAAACCGAGCGCCGTAGACGCCGGCGGCGACGCTTCCAGCGAGCCGCCGCCGCGCGCGCTCTTTCCCCGGCGTCGCTGGCGCAGTGACGCCGCCGTCCGACGTGGCGAGCCACGTCGGCACGCGGGTCCCACACGACCCGGTCGCCCTGCGCAGTCAGCACGCAGCGCACCGTGGACCGCCCTCACACACGCCCCCGGTCCACAGCGCATGTGGACCGAGTCCACAGCACAGTAGCCGGCAGGGGACCCGGCCCCGCGGTCCCACTTGTCGGCCGCACAAGCTCACAATTTTTGCTAGATCTACACTGCTAGCGTATACAGAAAGTTATTTCGAGCACTTTCCTTTACCAGAAAAATTCCAAAAAATTCCTATAAATACTATATAATCTTATAATCACTGTTCAACCCTTGTTTACTCCAGATTAATTCGGATTATGTCTATGATTAATTACTTAGCTTAATCCCAATTAATCCTTTCATGCGAAATTGTAAAATCCGTATCTTCTTCGTTTTAGCTCCAATTTTGGCGATTCTTTCGCCAAAATTCATCTAATTTCATGATCTATCTGTTACCACCAGAACCAACTGTTGTTTAGATTCATTTGGTCTTCATTTGTTTTATTTGCTTGTTTACTTGATTGTTTGAGCGGTAGGTTTATTTTGTCGTTGTTGCTTTTATCGTTAGACGATCAAGAGTTTGAGGAAGGAGCTGAGGACCCGGCTTACGAGGACTTAGAAGAAGACGACCTTGGTGAAGGCAAGTCCTAACCCCCTTTGATCATGTTGATCCTACGTTTGCAAATAATCCTATTTAGAGCTTGCTTTATAAATAAATGTGCATGATATTTAAATGTGATTTTAATGCTAGTAATGTCCTAACTACTTGATTATTGCCATGCCTTGTTATTGCTTATCCTGATTCCATTGTTAAACATAGGAACCGACAATTATTATTTCTATAATGATTTGTTGAAATGCCATGCTGCTTAGGACTGTTACACTATGTATTTAACTTAATCTCACTATACATGCTTTTTGCGTTAAATAGTGTGAGTCCTTGGTGGTGTGTGTGTGAATATGAAAGTGGGATGGTAATTACTTTGATTAATGAAACCCATAGTGGGGATACTTTTGGCGGGAGCAGGTGAGGTAGTCCTCAGTGGGGAGGGCTAACTCTGAGACGCGATTCCTCCTTGGAGGATAGCTATTGAAGATGCCTGCTTCGGTCGTATAAGGACCGGTTCATGTGCCGTCATGCTTAGCACCCTTCGTACAACCACATGCCTTGTATGGGAAAGGTTTGGAACCACACCCTACTATAGTGTTCACCCGGTACCCACTCGGAGGGCAGGAGTTGCAGTGGGAGCCAGGAGAAGACTCGACGACAGTGTGCCGTCGTGATCCGGCATATGGTGATATTTCAGGCCTTTATATGATGATGATGATGGAGCCCCTGGTTGTAGATTTTCTGTGAGTGGTGCCGTGGTAACACCAAGTAGGTACGGGACCATTAGTATGCCCGTCCAAGCTATGACGATGGGGAGGACGGGTGTACCTTGTGGGGAATTGTGTACAACCTCTGCAGAGTTAAAACCTATCCGGATAGCCGTGTTCCACGGTATTGGATAAATGCGAAGCTTTGGCCACACAATGATTAGTATAACGGTGTGAGTTATCCCTTGATGTGTTTTTGGAATACTCCGGTGTGGAGCCGTGCGCTGGTTGCTGCCAGCATTAGAACTTAGGAACTGGCGGGATGGATTGCATCTCCCCCAGGGCCAAACAACCCCACTAAATACCAATGATAATCTTGACTGTAGTTTGCGAACTACTTTGTTTTCCAAACCACCCTTGCATAAAAACTAGCTTTAAGCTAATAAGATAAACCCTCAGCCTATCCTTGGTTATACCCTTGCATATATTTACCCCTTGTGTTAGGGCTTGCTGAGTACCTTATGTACTCACCCTTGCTTTAATCATTCAGATGAAGAACCTGAGTACGAGTACCAGGAGGATGGTGATGAAGAGTAGGGTTCTATCCGCACTCAAGATGCCTGTAGTAGTGGCCCGTTCCCGTCTTCCGCTGTAGTAGTGTTTAAGTGGTTCTGCTGTGGCAGTTTGTCAGCATGATGTCTGCTGTAGTAATAAGGCCCCTGGCCATTGTTGTAAGACCTTTTATGTAAGAAGGCTTGTATGAGACTCGGTAATATTTATGTAAGTGATGACTCTGTGATGACATTCTGTGTAAGTGTTCGTATCAGCGTTTGATCCAGGGACTGATATGGTAAGCACTAGTGCTCCAGAAATGGGGTACGACAGGCAACCATTGGCTGCAAGACATGTAGGGCACAGGCTATCTATATACGCTGATGATGTGGTCCTATTTATTTCTCCGGCGCAAAGCGATCTCTCCCTAATCAAGAACATCCTGACTATTTTCGGCAATGCTTCGGGGCTGCATACCAACATGGCGAAGTCGACTATTATCCCTATCCAATGTGAGGATATTCAGGTGCAGCAGGTGGACGAGGCTATGCAGTGCAACATCTCTAACTTCCCTTGCACTTATCTTGGCTTGCCGTTGTCAACAAGGAAGCTCTCCAAGGCAGATTTTCAACCCATCATTGATAAGATTGCAGACAAGCTACCTGGATGGAAAGCGACACTCATGGCCATGGCAGGGCGACTCATTCTAGTCCGGGCGGTTCTCACAGCAATGCCCATACACCTGCTCATTGCCCTCGACGTCCCGTTGTGGGTAATCAAGGAGACAGACAAGATTCGACGGCGATTCCTTTGGAGGGGGCGTCGAGACCTAAAAGGTGGACACTGCCCGGTGGCATGGGAACGAGTCACACGCCCGCTACACCTTGGAGGATTGGGCATCCATAATCTGCAACTTCTTGGGTGGGCACTACGAATGAGATGGTTATGGCTAGAGAAGACGCAGCCGAGCCGGCATGTTGGGAGTACAGGTGCCTGCAAATGCGCGAGCCATGTTCACTATTTCAGTAACCACCTTGATTGGAGACGGGCAGAACACCCTCTTCTGGACGGATAGGTGGTTACATGGCAAATCCATTTCAGAGCTCGCCCCGGCGCTAATGCCCTATGTCAAGAGAAGAGGGTGGCGCAACAGGATGGTGTTTGATGCATTGCAAGATAACCGCTGGCGGGAGGACATCCAGGGAGGGCCTTCCGTCCTGGCGGTGTGGCAGGGCCTGCAACTTGTGGACGCCCTACAACAGATTGCCTTGACACCGGGCGTATGTGACAGACACGTTTGGACGCCGGAGGCATCGGGTGTTTACACAACCAGATCGGCATACCAACGATTCTTCACTGGTGCGGTTCACTTTGGGCCATATAAGTGATTGTGGAAGTCTTGGGCGCCACTTAAAGCAAAGATCTTCCTCTGGTTGGCGATTCTGAATCGCTGCTGGACGGCGGACCGGCTTGCGCGCCGTGGCCTGCAGCATCCGGAACGCTGCCCATTTTGTGACCAGGAGGAGGAGAATATTCACCACTTGCTCACCTCATGTGTCATGACTAGGGAGGTGTGGTTCGGTGTTCTGAGTGTGATTGGGCTGCAGCATGCAACACCGGCTATGGATGATTCCAACTTCAAGAACTGGTGGCTCCGTGCCCTCCGAAGTGTGCCTAGGGAAAAGAAGAAGGGCTTCAACACGCTGGTCATTCTAGTCTGCTGGGCCGTTTGGAAGCAACGCAATCGATGTGTCTTTGATGGTGCTCGGCCTCACCCGAATGCGATCTTGCGAGCCATCACTGAAGAGTCGATTGAGTGGAGGATGGCCGGGGCTAAGAGGCTGATGGAGTTAATGCCATAGTTGGGGTCTTGACACTTGGTTGTGTACTAGAAAAACAGGTGCGCATGAACTAAAAAACTAACCTCGGCCAGAGTATGGCATTTGTACAAATCTTTCTCCTTAATGAAATGACACGCAGCTCTCCTGCGCGTTCGAGAAAAAAAAATTTTGCCAATGTATCTGTTTATTGAGTTGTGTAAATGCCAAATCTATTTTCATACAAAGAACCCACAAGTTAAAACCGAGTTGCGTGCGTGGTGTGCGCTGCCTGAAGATGCAACACGGCCTTGAGTCTTTTACTCTGTTGGTCTGATCCATTTGATGCATTCTTTTATGATAAATTAAGTCAATTCGCCCAACCTTTTTATTTTCTACGTACTGGTAAAGGTAAGAGCTGCTGACGACAAAAACTGCCTGTACAAATTTAAAGTGACAGCTTATGGCTCATGAAGACACTGAAGGGCAACATGCCAGTCTGTGTGCTTGCAATATGGAACATATACTGCAGTTGGGCTGTTCGGGAGATATGGATTATTGGCCACCACGCCCGCACCATATAAATAAGTTCCAACATTGCGCCTTATTAGAGCACGTCGAACCTTTTCTTTTTAGATAACGGAAACATGGTTCCAGCCTCTATATATGGTGCTGCAGTCAGATAACATGCTAATACAGATACCAACATGCAGTGTGGATGTGTGGGCGACTGGACATGGGAGTCATCTGGAGTTCATGTCACACTAAACCTCATCTTTGCTCTCTGTAAGTTGTTTTGTAACATTTCTGATTGTTATTTTGCAAAAAAAGATGCATGCGCTTTTGAGTTATTTCTTTTACAGTAGTTGTGTGCTCCTACCATAATAGAGACTAGCAAAAGTGCCCGTGCGTTGCCACGGGCTAGCCGGAATAAATGCCCATCGATATTATTTTACTTCACTTACAGCTGTCACTTTTAGTAATGTTTTACGGAGCCTTTGCCTTTTTTGTCGGTCATCCATCTTATAGACCATTAGAAATTGCGTACTAAATGCAAGCATATCGACCACTTTTTTGAACACAAGTTTCAGAACAAATGTCATTCTTTTTGAGGCATTATATTAGTATTAATATTTTTACCAATTTACAGGGACATATTAAGTCTGTGCGTGTTTGGGACTTGCTTGCATGCAATGATTTTCAAGCATTAATCCTCTCCAAGTTCATGTCCCGGCGCATCACCCCTCCTCTTCCCATGGCGGAGGTTTTCACCTGATGTTTGTCTTTGAAGGAGCTTATGGGCCCTTATATTGATGTTTAGCCTAACCGTGGAGGAGCTATTGGGTGGGTTGCGACGGCGAGCGAAAGAAAATAGAGAGAGGAGCTATTCGCGGCGGGCGGCGTTTGGCATTGACATCGGCAACGCATATATGCCATATGAGCGTAAGAAATCATACTGCAAATAAAGGAATCATACCACAAATATCTAAATTATTTGATGCCACTCATTTGGTTGTTGTAGTCATGAATTGTAAGTATCTTATGAAGCTAAAATTGTTTGACTATATAAAGTAAATTACATGAAGATCAATGTATGAAACTGTTATAACTTAGCAACTTTTGCCGTGCTTGTATATACTATTACATAATATTTACATCTTGGCAGTACTCTTTTCCTTGATCATGTTTAGATAGCGTCGTATCTTTTCAGGTATATAACGTCTTGATTTGTATTTCTGTCGTACGTAAGCATGTCCACCAATAAGTAAGACCGAACCCCTCAGTTTTATCAGCCATTGTGAGCATTGTCTTCAAACGGAGATGCACTGTTCTCCATTTTGCCTCAAATTGATCAATTGAAAATACAATTCTGCAATACTATGTATTATTAGATTTAATATAAAATTGTCACAATTCAATGATAATTATTGTAAGGTGCTAGTCTATGTTCGTTGATGGTTGACTATCGGGAAAGAGCAGAATAGCAACACTGAGTTAGCATGTCAACCAAAGCAAGATGTGACGTGAACACATGGTAACAAAGCTATACCTTGAAGCGTCACTGCGTCTGCAATCCAAGTAGTGATTTTGATGCCTTAGACAGCCAACAAATCAAAACAGAGCTTGTTGTGCCAATCTAGAGTATGAAATTACTACAGGTACATATCAAAATCAATTCTGTCAGATAGTGCATGCTGAATATGTAAATTCATCCTGCAATAGATTACTGAACTAAAACTGCAAGCCATTTAACCCATAAGTTTAAACAGGCAACAATAGTTTTTTGTAAAATGATTTTCCATGTGACCAAGCCACTCCATACGTAAAGGACTTTTTTATTTATTTTGTGGAGCAGAACAGAAGTAGGTTAGATACAACTATAATAGTTATATTTAAAGGATAATGTAACCCCATATGCATCTGATGACTCTTCTCCTTTCAGGCTTTCAATTTGACCACGTTTGCATTCCACTGGCTGATATGTCATCCAGTTGCCTGTCCTCTGCTAATTTTCTTAGTATTTTGACCCTTTCATCTTTATGAGGAGAGATTTCTAAGAAAAACATGGTGAATAGTACACAATGAGAAAGACGAACCTTAAGAGATGTGTACTTAAAAATCATAATACGCTTCCCAGTAGTCATCTTACCATACTTCATGAGTGGCAGCATCCTTACGTAGTTAAATCTAAGGCAGAAATAGCAATGGACGCGTCTGAACGTATTATGAGCTTGGTAGGTATTGTGAATGGGTTTCTCCATTTGTATCGTTGTGAGGTATTGGAATTTATACCTACCAAGTCTACAAAGCATCCTTACGTAGTTAATCGATCTTGGTTGATAAATAAATCTCGATCTGGTGCAATGTGCACTGGGTAAGCAACCGAATGATACACATCCAGTCAAACAATAGTAATCTCCGAAGATTTTACACAGAAAATTAAATCGACTCTAAAGAAAGGTTATGTATATATGCTGTAAACATAAAACACATCGACTTGTTGCCTGCAAGGTGAAGAAGCAAAGTATCAGTGTCTTCCCTTACATTGCCGCATGCATCTCTCTGTAGACGCCGAGCCTGTACCACGGGAGGACCTAATGGACGCTTATCAGATGGAGTAAGAGAGACGCAAGTTATATAAGAGGTACCAAGCAGATCAAAGGGAGACTCATCCCCGTCCGTCATAGTGCTCCCGCCGTCCCTGCGCCATCCTCGTCCTCTTCCGCCAGTCTGCGCATCGGGAAGAAGCACACGACTTCTAGTTCAGCGCGGACTGCTCGGCGGGGCCGTCAGCGATCAACGATCTGCGCCATCCACATGACGTCGAAAAGCCTGCCGCCGCGCCTTGCTTCCTGCTGCTGCTCCACGCCGTGGGGATAGGACGACTCCGGCGCCCTTCGTCTCCAGGCCTTTTTGTGGCTTAGGTGCTTTTGAGGGACAACAAAGATCGATTTGCTTTTGTTTGGCTCACGCCATTGGTTATGGACTCGGAATTGCATGATCGATGCGTATTCACCTGGAAGAGGAACAAAGCTTTACGACTCTTAAACTTTGGCAGTCATGCGATATGCCGGTCCGTTTTTCACGTAACAAACACGGTTTTCATCGTTTTGTGTACAATGCAGACTGTTTTCACGTAACAGCGGGAGGACGAAAACGAAAAAACTGTTTGACGATCTCTTTAATTAAGCCTTCTTTTTGTAGAGAAGACGCGCGGACGGCGGACGGTAGACCCACAAGACAAATAATAAGGAGTAAAGATAATATCACTTTGAAACAAAAGTTAATTTCTCGAGAAAAATGTTCATCTAGCCTGAGCGCCTGGCTCCAGTTCATATTCTCAAACCACTACACCCAGGTCAAAGAATTGCACATAGAACAACCACACGAGACTTCTTTGTCTCAAAAGTATTTTCGTCTATACTTCTTATACAACTCAGCGTTGTAATAACAATGATATACGTACTGAACTAAGCTCTCTCCTGTACTTCACAGGTTGCAATGCTGCCGTAGTCCAACCTCTCTTTCTTCCCTGCCACTTGACTACTTGGCCTGGTGATAGTCCCTGTCAATTGGCACCAAGTATGAAATGTTCTATGTCGATCGCAGCGGTGGCGCTCGCTCCTGGCCGGTGGTGGACGGACGGCGGCGGGAGTTGGCTGCTCCCCTGACATTCGCGGGCAAGACGCGAAGCTGAGGACAGGACGGGACGACAGGAGCAGGGGCGCACCGCGCGCGTTTGGTGGGGGTTGACTGCATGGGGCCCGCGTTCCAGAGGCTTCGCAATTTCACATGCCACCTGTTTCGTGCGTAGGTGGCGTTCGGCTCCCACAAAGACATTTTGTACAAAGCGTGAACAGTAAATGAACTAGGGCACTATTCATCCGTAGTTCAAATGGGGCCGAAACTGTTTGCCCGCCGGTTTGCCCAACCCGTGGTTGAAGCGTTTGCATGCAAGCCAATTAGCCATGCGTTGATCGATGCGTCTCTGCTCTAGCTTCTTCTCAGGAATAGTCAGGATCGGTTGCCTTGCCAGCGCTGGTGGTTGCACCTCCGGTCTCACCCATTTGATGCATTTGTTATGATAAAATTGAACTCAAATCATTCTTTAAAGTGACGGTAAATGGCTCATGCATGCAGAGCAGGATGTCAGTCCCTGTGCTTGTACGTAACTGCTACTATACATCGACACATGTATGAAATGCAGTAGTTGGGGCATATGGATTGACACCACGCCCGGCATGCACCATATAATAAATCTCCAGCACGCATTGCGCCTTGTTAGAACATTTCGGAGGAACCAAGGCCACGGTGAGATTGGGCGTATGGGGCTGCAGTCAGATAACATGCAAAGAATGATAGGTCAACATGCAGTGTGGATACAGGACGACTGGACTGGGAGTCATCGAGAATTAATGTCACACTTCATCTCAGCTTTGCACAGACGACTGGACTCCGGAGCCAGCTAGCGCTAGCGGCAAGGAGGGATCAGATCGAAGACCAGAGCTGATATACATGGTGATTACTCATAATTTTATCTTCAACATTGGCACTATTAATTTTTTCAGCAAATCTCACAAAGCAAGGGAGGGCCGGAGCCTAGGTTGGCCTGAACCTGGCTCCGCCCTGCTTCTTTGTGTTGTATAAATAGTTTGAAACAATTCTCATCGTTACTTTGTAAAAGATAAAAGTGCATATGCTTTTGAGTTTCATTTATGACAGTTGTGCTCCTATGATAGTACTATAAACGAAAAAGTCTATTTTACTCCTCTCAGCAATTCGCTTTGTCCGTGTGACACCCTAAACAAAATGATGGCTTACTTTACTTCCTCAAACAATTTCATTTGGCGCAATACACACCCTATTGAAGTTTGCCTCTTTTTTTTTGTTTCTCGGTCTACAAGTGGAATTTGAAGCTTAAATTATTTTTATCCCCTGGCGAAGAAAAGAAAAAAAATAAAAAAAAATTAATGGAGGAGGCGGAAAATGCGGATCGGAGATTGGGGCTCCTCGTCGGCGATCTCCCGATCCAGCCATGATCTTCCACTTCTGATCGGAGATTAGTGATCCTTAGTTCCTCGTCGTCCTGATGGTGGGTCCTTGGGTCTCCTAGATCCTGTCGATCCCTGTTCGGCCCCCAATCTCCGGTCCCCAGGTACTCTCTTCTCTGCTCACCCCCATGGCTCTTCCGGACCTCGACTTTCGTCCGGGCATTGGTGTTCAATCCGCTGTTCGTAATCACTTGGATTGCTCAATCAATTTCTCCCCTCGTTTTGGTGTCTCGGAATTTTTTCTTCTGGCCTCTTTTGGTAGATGTGCCTATCGTCTCAATGAGGAATCTGTGGGTTTCATTTTGCAAGCAACTCTTGGAGGTACTGCGGCTGATTTTAGGTCTGCGCAGATAGATGATCGTGTTTTCAGGTTCTCAGTTTCCTCTAAAGCAGTTGGCTTTCATATCTATCGTCTGAAAGCTTATGAGTGCAAGCAGTACAAATTATTTTTCAATTTGTGGAGTTCTGGGGGTGCACATTGGAGTGCTGAATCAAGAAGATTTAATAAGGAAGAAGCTGATTCCTGGACAACTGTTGTCAGTAAGAGGACCTTGAAAGCCCAAAAATCATATGCTGCTGCTGTCAGAACTGGTTGCCGTAAGAATCTAACAGGAGCTAATTCTGTTCCTCTTGACCATCGAAAACAATGGAGGCCAAAGCTATCTGTGTTCTCCAGATTAAGTCAGCCGAAAAGGTCAGTCTTTGATCGTCTCCAGGAACCTCATCCTACAGCGAAGAACAAGGTGTTGACCAGTGATCCAGATTCAAATCCTTCTCTCTCAACGGCTAATGTATCACAGCAGGCTCCAGCCACAGAATTGAAAACAGCCTTTAGTGTGCCGGCCCAGCAACCTGATGGGCATTCTATAATTATCTGTGGTCGATGCTTAAAATCTGGTCATCGTACTAGTTCATGCTGGGGTCCCATCAAATGCAGGTTATGCCGTGAAGAGGGTCATCTTTCCTTTGATTGTCCCTCACCTCCTGAAAACAAGGGTTCTCTCCAACAATTTTGCCCTCTGATTGTTTTCAGCGCCTTTGGAATGTATCAAATCCGGTGAATTGGTTCCAAACTAAGCAGCAAATGACAGATGGGCCTAGCACCAGTGGACCTGGAACCTTCCCTTCTTTCTCTGCTTGGGCGTCGAACCATAATGTGGCAAGAGACAGCTTTTCATCTCCTACGCAAAGAACGGCAGAACCCTCGTTGCAAAGCCTCAACTGCACAGCCAACATCCCCATACCACCCAGCTTCACTGCCACGAGTTGCCAGCCGCCACGACCATGGCGTTTGAGCGATCTGATCCTGAGCCATTCATGCCGCCGGGATTCCATAGGGTTGCGGTACTGAACAGAGAGCCTGCAGCAAGGGCAGTGATGGTGCAGCCGCGAGCGCAACATGAAGACCTTGCTGTACTCACCATTGATGAAATGCCTGAGAATCAGTTTCCCTTCGACACCATTAATGAGGTAATCAGAAATTTCTTGGTTGATCACATGGGGGTTCAGATTAAGGAGGTGCAGCCGTGTTCTCTTGGCCAAGCTTATGTTAGATTTGAGTATGTTCACGATCGTGATAGATTGGTTAATAATAGTCCGCATCACTTGGGAATGTCACTTTTAGACTAAAGAAGCATAATAAGGCTAGAAACTGGAAGGCAGTGCACTTCAACCGCGAATGTCTGCTGATGTTGTTAGGCTTTCCAATTGATTACTGGGATCAGCCAAGCATTGAAAATGCCATTAGTTCTTTTGGCAGATTAATCTCCTGGGAATCAGATTATGCTCATCTCTCTAGGTTGCTGCTACGGACTCGTGTCATTGATCTGGAAAGGGTCCCAGAATTCATTGTTCTAACTGAAGGCGGACACTCCTGGACTGTCCAAGTTGAAATATTCTGCAACAGGAGATGATTGGTGTGGAACCTGCTAATGAGGCCCCTTTCCCTGGCGCTGGAGGGGACTTAAATCCTTTCTATGACTTTTTTAGCGTTGGCCAGGTGGCCCAGAACCCCCCACCTTTTGAGGGGGCCCAAGGAAACAATGATGCTCCTCCTCAAAATGAAGCTAATTGGGGGCAATGGGTTCAGTTAGGAGTACAGCATGGTCATCAGGCCCCAAATCAGGGCATTGACTTAAATATGGTCCCTGCAGATGTTGAGGTTCAGTTGGAGCAAGTGGATATTCAGCCAAAAGAAGTTGGGTCAGAAGCACAGGAGGATATTGCAGAAGATGAGGCTCGGGATGATATTGAGCCTGGTGAGGATTTGATTGATTTGAATGATTGTGCCCAGAATTTGGACAATGATGGTGTGGAGCAAGAACATGAAAGCCTCAATCTCTCAGAACATTTTGGAGTCTCTGATGCTTCAGTGAACTTGGGGATTGATATGAATATGGTGGCCCAAAATGGTGAAAACATGAATGGTCCTGTCTTAGCCCTGCCAGCTATCCCTCAAGAACAAGGGCCTTTTATGCCAGCAGAGCTTAATGAAGAAATGTTGCTGGAACTAGTTGCAACTCTACAACAACAGCCTCCACCTGAAGACTTCCTTCCTCAACCTCAACCTCTGAATTTTGTTGCCCCAATTGATGACAATCAGAATGATAATGAGAATCAGGGAGACAACTTTGACCATATACACCTCGGAATTGTACAGATCATTGATGCTTCTGAAGTTGACCCTGTTTTTGAAGCTTTCACACATCATGAGGATTCTATACCATGGGTTCCAAAGATCAATGCTGATAGTGTCAGGCTTTGGGCCAAATATTTCTCTTCTCAACACTCTGGTACATCTATCCCTCAAGAATGGATCAACTTTTTTACAGTGATGTTGCTCAAGCCTGAAACTTTTGAGTGGGCTAGATTCTTTCTCACTTCTAAAGCCTGGGACATCATCAAGGCTGGATGTCCTCCTGGCCTTTCTCTGAACTTCTCTGTACCACATTCATGTCCTTTTAGTGAGGGCATCCCCTGCAATACAAAGGAGATTGTCAAATTCTCAGCTGATGAAGAAGATGAGCCCAGGACACCACCCCACAGTTCTATTGGGAAAGGGAAGTCCCCTCTAAGCAGGAAAGTTATCAGTAGCAAAAAGCTCATTGTCACACATATAGAGGACTCTACTGTCAGAAGAAGTGATCGTCTGAAGAGTAAGAGCAAGGGGTTTAAGACTGGTTTCTGTGCTGACAGAAACTGTGTTGCTTGTACTGCAGATCCTCCAAACCTGACACCAAGTGTTATCAAGAACCTAGGGGAAACATTTTGCAAGATAAAGCCTGTGGCTCTGTCTGATCAAGCCTTGAAGAAGTCCAGCAAGACCATCTCAGTCATTGGTGATGGGAAAAAGAAGATTAAAAATAGTGGGGACACCAAGGCTACTAAGACCAAAGCTCAGAACAATGAAGATAAGACCAAGAAGAAGCCAAAGAAGATGTGAAGCAGACTGGCCTGAGTGTCTGTCTTTTGCTGTCTCATTAATAAGTTATTTTGTAATGATGATGAAACAAACCGGGTCTTTATCTCTTATTGCTGGAACCTCTTGTGGTCTTAAAATGTTCTGGATATTTTCTGTTAATTGTGGCATGGATATTCTTTGTTGCCATCGAATGGTCCTCTCCAGTCAGTTTTGGATCAATATGGTCCTCTCCAGATTGGGCTTTGATTGGTGTATAATTATGGTTGAACTGGCATCTCCCACTAAGCAGTTCTATCTAATATTGGTACCCTCCAATGTTGATTGGGTTTGCCCCTTCCAGATACTAGATACCTGGATTATCTTTATTCATCTTGATTGGTTTTTTAATGGATAGTATCAACAGAAATTTATGTCAAAAATGGAATGTGTTGTGTTGGAACACCAGGGTTTAAATTCTGATACAAAATGGAATGCTGTCAGAAGTAAGATCAAAGAAACAAATTGTGATATTCTTTGCCTGCAGGAAACTAAGAGAACTGTTATTGATAGTGCTTTTCTTAGAAAATTCTGCAATGCCAGCTTTGATAGCTTTGAATATTTGCCCTCTGTTGGTGCATCTGGTGGTATTCTCATTGCATGGAAAGGAAGTAGATTTGCTGGCACCTTATCCTTTCAGAACTCCTATGCAGTTTCAGTAGAGTTCACTTCTTTGCTTTCTGGGGCACAATGGATTCTCACAAATATATATGCTCCTTGCACACCTGAGAGGAAAGTTGATTTTATTAATTGGTTTCATAATGTGGACATGCCTGAGGACACTGATTGGCTCATTCTTGGAGATTTTAATCTTATTCGAAAACCTTCTGACAGGAATAAGCCAGGAGCTAATGTTGCTGAAATGATGAGTTTTAATGCTGCAATAAGTAACCTCGGTCTGACAGAATTGCCTTTGCAAGGGAAAGATATACCTGGACAAATAAACAGGAAAACCCACTTCTTGAGAGATTGGATTGGTTCTTCACATCTAATTCTTGGACCACTAATTATCCTGGCACAACAGTAGTCACTTTATCCAAAGAAACTTCAGATCATGATCCATGTCTAGTCACGATAAATTCTGATGTGCCAAAGGCCAAAGTTTTTCGTTTTGAAAATTACTGGATGGAGCATGATGACTTTATGCAAATCATGCAGCATGGTTGGTCAGTGCCCCCGACATCTGAAGATAAGGCAAAAAGATTGGTCTCTAAATTGAAGAATCTTAGAAGAGTTTTCAGGAACTGGCAAAAACAACTCTCTAGTCTTGCTGGCACCATAACTAATACCAAGGCTGTTCTCTTGCTGCTAGATACCATAGAGGAGACAAGAGATCTTACAGTGCTCGAATGGAACTTTAGAAAGGTGGTTCAAGATCATCTGGACAAATTACTTCATCAACAAAACATCTATTGGAAGCAGAGAGGAGCTATAAAATGGATAAAGTTGGGTGATGAGAATACAAAGTTCTTCCATGCAAATGCAACAATAAGAATGAGAAATAATTACATTCTCTCTCTGAAAAATGGTGATGGACATGATGTTTATACCCATGAAGGGAAAGCTGCTTTACTTTGGGAGGCTTGCAAAGATAGGCTTGGTAAATCTGAATTCACCCACATGTATTTTGAGCTGAGTTCCATTTTACAAGCTATACCTGGTTTGGATAATCTGGAAGTACCTTTCTCCAATGAGGAAATTGATAGGATCATTGCTAATTTGCCTAGTGATAGATCACCAGGACCTGATGGGTTTAATGGGGAATTTTTGAAGAAATGCTGGCCTGTTATATCTTCTGATTTCTATGATTTATGTGAAGGTTTCTTTGCTGGGAACATTTGCTTGCAGAGCATCAATGGGTCATATATTACTTTAGTACCCAAGAAGGACTCTCCAACCTCTGTTAATGATTTCAGGCCTATTTCATTGCTGAATTCCTCAATTAAGTTAATCACAAAAATCCTAGCTGACAGGCTTCAGGAAGTCATCATGAAGCTTATCCATCAGAATCAATATGGCTTTATAAAGTCCAGATCCATCCATGATTGTCTGGCCTGGTCGTTTGAATACCTTCATCTATGCAAGCAATCCAAAAAGGAATTAGTCATCTTAAAGCTGGATTTTGAAAAGCTTTTGACAAAGTGGAGCATCAAGCTATCCTGCAAATTTTACAGCACAAAGGTTTTGGTGCCAAATGGATAAGCTGGGTTGAAAATATCATGAAAACAGGTACTTCAGCTGTATTACTAAATGGAGTGCCTGGTAAGGTATTTCACTGTAGAAGAGGAGTTAGACAAGGAGACCCGCTATCTCCTTTGCTTTTTGTCCTTGCAGCAGATTTACTTCAAAGCATTGTTAACAAGGCAAAAAATCAAGGGTTGCTGAATCTTCCCATTCAAGGGCCATCTGAAGACTTCCCAATTGTCCAATATGCAGATGATACTCTGCTTGTCATGGAAGCCTCTTCTACTCAGCTCCTATGTCTTAAATCTCTTTTAAATACATTTGGTGATTCTACTGGACTAAGAGTAAATTATGCAAAGTCTGTTATGGTTCCCATAAATGTTTCTGAAGAAAAAATGCAGCATTTAGCATCTACTTTTAATTGTCAAATTGGGTCCATGCCATTCACATACTTGGGATTGCCTCTTGGTCTTAAAAAGCCTGGAGTTGAAGATTGTTTGCCGCTGGTTACCAAACTGGAGAAAAGATTGGTCTGTACTTCAAATTTTCTGAACCAAGGTGGGAAGCTGCAGTTAGTTAACTCTGTGTTGACCTCAATGGCCGTCTTTTTTATGTGTTCCATTAAGGTACCAGCAACTGTCATTGATCAGTTGATTAAGTACTGCAAACATTGCCTATGGAGAGGCTCGGATTTGAATGCAAAAAAGCCACCTCTGGTTGCCTGGGATGTGGTGTCTAAACCAAAAATGGAGGGTGGACTTGGTGTTTTAAACCTGAGTACAGAATGACGCTCTACTCATGAAGAATCTTCACAAGTTTTTCAATAAGGTGTCCCACCGGGCGTGCCAAAAAGTGTGTTGATCCGAAAATCACACACAAACGGCCTGGGAGATCTGCTTAACTCCAGTGCAGGACCGAATCTCGTACGCCGTGAGAATCCCGAAGCGTGCCAGTCAGTTTTTCCTGAAAAACTAACAAAAGGATAAAAAGGTCAAATTCACCTGGTCATCGGCCCGAGAAACAGGCCGATGTATAGCCGACAAATGAATGTCGTGGAGACAGTCGACGAATATGAATATAGGTAAACGGAACAATCGGCTGTTACTATCGGCTATACCTTATCGGCTTCCTATCATCGGCTGTTGAACAGTAAAGGAACAGATCTAACAAACCACAGTAAACTATCGGCTAGATTTAGATAGTTAAATAAATACTTCGTAACCAGCCAAACGGTGCGATAAAGAATATAAGGGTTTCAGAAAGGAAAGATCTGTGTGATAACTAATCAGCTAAACACTCCGATCAAACTCCAGATCGGCCTATCGGCTAACCACGTCACGGAATTACTCCAGCAAAAACCCGTAGGATCGGACCTAACCGAGACAGCAATAAGGTTTTGCTAAAACAATTAGGTGGAAGATCAACCTATAAACAAATCCAAAGTGATTATGGTAACTAATCGGCTAAACGTCCCGATCGAACCCTAGATCAATCTATCAGCCAGACACGTCACAGAACTATTCCAATAAAACCGGTAGGATCGGACTTAACCGAGACAGCAATAAGGTTCTATCGGAGATAATTAGGTGGAAGACCAACTAATAAATCGATCTAAGATGACTCGAATATATTTAATCTATCTGTACTATGTTCATCAGACAAACGTCGCGTAGGATCGGACCTAACCGAGACAGCAATAACGACGCCGATCTTGCTAACAGTTCTAGATAGATCTCATATACCGGATAACTGATAATTAAACCAACACCACTAGCAGATTCGATCAACTCAATGCAGTGAGATAATTCGATCAAAGTATGAGATGAGAAGGTTACTAGATAAGTCGGCATAATTACCGGGGCGATGAATCCTTATCTCACGTGGAGATCGGAGCCGATGCAGCCCGCTCGAGACAAGAACCCATCGAGGGAACAGGGTGGCGATGCGCCGAAATTGTTTGATTGATCGAGAGATAGATTACAATGTGCCACGGCCCTTTATATTTATAGGGTGGCGTGGACTTCGCGTACAAGAAAAGACTCCAGGCAAAACCAACTACGTACAAAGATATTATGCTAATCTATACAAGTCGGTTTGTTACTTCCTAAACAGGATAAATCATTCTTTATTCGGCCAGACGTACGCTGAGTAGCTTCCATATCTTCATGTACGCCAACACCAATATCTTGCTTTGTATAGAGTCCCGAATAAAATATTGCGGCCACGGTGCTAATCACGCTGGATTAGGAAATCACATACGTATTGTCTTTGTTTACCAACACCTTCCTTCATGTAAACACCTTCCTTCATGTAAATAGCACGGACTCATCTCTGAAACATGTTGGACTCCTTCAAATGTACTGCAAGCACGCCTCGCATCAACCTTCTCAACATAACTGGAATTTACTGGAAAAGCGGCCAAATTGTAGTGTCAACACATGCCCCCCAGTTTCGGAGTATAAGATATTATATTCCGAAACTATCTCTTGAGTGATCGTGGGTGCCGATGCCCCCCAGTCTAATCAGAGTTCGCCACCAGGAGAGAAATCGGCTTCTCCTTTGTCATCAAGCTTGATCACCACATTAAAAATATCAATCACCGTCTTGGTGTCTTGATTGTCACATAAACAGCTCAATCAGCTCAGCCACATCATCACCTCATCAGTTCTTTGTAGACACCAGAATTTGGTACATTTGATCAGCAAATTCCGTTGTCAACACAGATATGCCCCCCAATTTCTAAATATAAGATATTATATTCCGAAATTATTTCCTTGCACAATCAAGTGCCGATGCCCCCCAGTCAAAGTTGGCTACAAGGAGGAAAATCGGCTTGATGCATCTGATCACCGCATTATAAAATCCATCACCTTGACGTCTTGATCAACTTAGAAGAAGCCCAATTGGTTTGTTGGCTTGAACATCAGAAAAAGTGTCCAATCGGCTCAACTACCACATATCTTCCAAAGATACATTATTTTAATACTTGCCCATAAAGCTTCAACAGCCGATGCACTACTAGTATTTTCCAAGAGCCGATGCACAAATACTCCAACAGCCAATATAATCAGAATATAATAATGTAATAAGCAAGCCGATGCACTTTACCACCCATGCCGATGCTAACAGCTGAGCGATGTACAAGTAATTCACCAGCCGATAGATTTGTCCATCTCTGCACCACCTGTACGTACAACTTGAATCTTTGGATGATGGCCCGAGTTGCTGGACAAGGCAAACAAATCATAGACGATCTGTGGATAGTACAAATATCTTCTGGTTGCCTCCAAATTATTCAGCCGATGAAAATAGCACACCAGCCGATGGTGAAAACCAACACAGCAGCCGATGGTAGAAATAACAATTAGCAGCCGATACACGAACAATATAATAATCCAACGGCTCGATGCCCAAATAATCCAACAGCAGATGCACTCATACTCCACAAGCCGGCCGATGCATGCACTTTTGACAATATAATAATCCAAAAGCAGCCAGCCGATGCATTATCATCCGACGCACAAACATATTCAAATTTCCAGGCCGGCAATTAACAATAAATCTGACTTCTAATCAGGTGATTAAAATACGGGTACTTCTGTTGCTCACCAGATGATAGAAGACGTGTCCCACCGGGCGTGCCAAAAAGTGTGTTGACCCGAAAATCACACACAAACGGCCTGGGAGATCTGCTTAACTCCAGTGCAGGACCATAGCTCTTTGATTTCTTCGAGGGCGTGCCACTCAGTTTGATCCCGCAACTGACAAGATAATGAGGTGACGTCGCATCGGCCGGTTAATAGAAATACAATGCCGAGCCGATACAACGAAAAATACATGATGATGTCGCATCGGCCACAGTTAATGGAAATAGAATTCTGGGCCGATACAACCGAAACACAAGATAAACAACCAGCTAAACACTCTGGTAGAACCAAAGAACTATCTATCGGTTAAGCCACGTCACAGAACTACTCTGATAAAACCCGTAGGATCGGACCCAACCGAGACAGCAATAAGGTTCTATCAGAAATAATTAGGTGGAAGACTTAACCAATAAATAATCCAATGGTGACTCGAATATACTCAATCTATCTATACTATGTTCGTCGAACAGACACTGCGTAGGATCGGACTTAACCGAGACAGCAATAACAATGCCGATTCTTTTAACAGTTCTAGATAGATCTAATATACCGGATAACTAGCGATTATGCCGACCAAACATTAGCAGATTCGATCAACCCAATGCAGTGAGATAATTCGATCAAAGCATCAGACGAGAAGGTTACTAGAAGTCGGCATAATTACCGGGGGTGATGAATCCTTATCTCACGCGGAGATCGGAGCCGATGCAGCCCGCTCGAGACAAGAACCCATCGAGGGAACAGGGTGGCGATGCGCCGAAGTTGTTTGATGATTCAGAGATAGATTACAATGTGCCACGGCCCTTTATATTTATAGGGTGGCGTGGACTTCGCGTACAAGAAAAGACTCCAGGCAAAACCAACTACGTACAAAGATATTATGCTAATCTATACAAGTCGGTTTGTTACTTCCTAAACAGGATAAATCATTCTTTATTCGGCCAGACGTACGCTGAGTAGCTTCCATATCTTCATGTACGCCAACACCAATATCTTGCTTTGTATAGAGTCCCGAATAAAATATTGCGGCCACGGTGCTAATCACGCTGGATTAGGATTGTCCTTGTTAACCAACACCTTCCTTCATGTAAATAGCACGGACTCATCTCTGATACATGTTGGACTCCTTCAAATGTACTGCAAGCACGCCTCGCATCAACCTTCTCAACATAACTGGAATTTACTGGAAAAGCGGCCAAATTGTAGTGTCAACATAAGGATGATCTCCCTTGGGTGCAGTTACTCTGGCACCATTACTACAACAATGGGGAATTACCTGGTTTTCGAAAAAGAGGTTCCTTTTGGTGGAGGGATGTTCTAAAGTTATTAAATCAATATAAAGGATGGTCCCATGCTACTCTGGGCAATGGAAGTTCAATTCTTTTTGGTCTGATACGTGGGGGTATTCATGTCTTCAACATAAGTATCCAGAGTTATCTCATATGCCAAAAATCCAAATATTACAGTCCAGAAGGTTTTGGCTGCACAGCAAATGGCTCAATTGTTTCATCTTCCGTTATCCCAACAGGCTTTTCAACAATATAATGAACTCTCTGACTTGGTTGACAATATAATCAGAACTGATGAAAATGATAAATGGAGTTATATTTGGGGCAATTCTCAGTTCTCATCTGTCAAGTTCTACAAGTTAATGATTGGGAGCAGGAATATTCACCCGGCTTACAAATGGTTATGGAGGTCTTCTTGTCAACTTAAACATAAAGTCTTTTTCTGGCTGTATCTAAAAGACAGAGTTAACACTCGTGGACTGCTCAGAAGGAAAAACATGGCTTTGGATGATTATGATTGTGAACTGTGTCTCTGGCAAGAAGATGAAACTAGGGAACATCTATTTCTAACTTGCAGTTTTGCAAAGAGATGTTGGGCATCCATTGGAATTAATATCTTGCAAGGCTCTAGGCCTCTTCTAATGATCAAGACTGCAAAGAGAACTCTGCAAGTCCCCTTCTTCATGGAAATTGTCATTTAATGATGTGGAGTATCTGGACTGTTCGTAATGATTGGATTTTCAATCAAGTTGCCCCGACTGTCCAAGCTTGCAAGCTAAGGTTCATCAGGCTCTTTTCGCTGCTGTTACACAGGGCGAAGCGAAAATACTTTCCACAAATTGAAGAATGGCTAGACTCAGTTTTGTAACTCTTTGTTTAGTTTTTTGTTTTTCTAGACTCTGTACTAGTTTTCCTTTTTTTTTAATATGTCTTAATCAGTAGGGGCTTCTTGCCCCTCCTGTTCCCTCAAAAAAAAATTATTTTTATGATATCATTTGATTGCATATAACATTATTTGTTGTTAAACCATGTAAACAATATCAAAACATTATCATAATTATTTTAACATGCGTTGGTCTTCTAGTAGTAGATATATATTTGAGTTTGTGGGATTTGAGGCACCAGGAAAAGGCAAATATGCCAAGCTCTCTTCGGCAATCTCTGTACAGTACTCCTGGATTCTATCAAGCACATGACAGCTAGAAGCAGAGATAACAAATTGTGGTTGATGGCTTTGATGCTGTGGCAATCCGAAGTGAAGTAAGTTGATGATAGGGCGGAACTGTTGAGAGCAAATAGTATAAGCCACCATGATAAAAGAAAGAATAAATTTGTCAACCGTCTGTTTGTTGAATTGTGCAAATTCCAAATCTGTTTTTAAACGGATATTATGTTATATGTATTTTGGATCAGCAAAATATTTATGACTCCATTTCTGTAATTAATTAAAATCAACACGCATGTTCTTATTATATTATGAAACATTTGAATGAGTAGCTATAGACACTAGTTTACACTGGCTTTTATGTAGTCTCATTAAAGCGGCAATTTCATTGAGCACCTTATATTACTAATTGGATGCTCCTTTTGAATCCTCCACGTAGTAATTAAAAAGCATGCCCTTTCTAACTGCATATGAGCAAAATGCATGACTGCATGTGCACATAATTCCAGAGTAACGTCATTGCTTCACCTATAAAGTTAAAGGAGACCGCCACTACACTATCATATAAGCTCAAGCAGTAGTAGGCTGGCATAAGGAATGCATTTTTCGCTGCCACATCAAGGAAAACCTCCCAGCTTAGACACACATATCCATTTTAGGGGAAGAGACAACAGGGATGATAAATTTCATGCTATGGTTCTTGGACTTGTTAGTGAGATGATTGACAAAATAGGTATAGCGCTTACTCTTCCTAGCAGTAGATATTTAAGTTTTGTGGGATTTTGAGGCACCAGGAATGCAAATATGCGTGTCCGCTGAAGGTGTTGTGAGGTACCTCTGCCCAGCGTGCCTGTTCATGGCCGATGAACGGTGACGGGCGTTGGCTGGCCCTGCCGAAATCAACTTTGATGCGAAGCAGAGAGGACGGGATGAGAGGAGCAGGAGCATCCACTCGTCTGGCGTCCACGACACGGTCGATGACGTGTCTAGCTAGCGCCATATCTGCCATGTTCCAAGCCTGGCATCCAACTCTCAGGGGCACGCTTTTTCTTGCTCTGTTTCTGGTCATGTGGAAGAGACGGAACAAGAAGATTTTCGACGACGTCGCCATGTCCTTGCTGGCCACGGCTGTACTGCGGCCCGTCGAGCTCCAGCATGGTAGCTGTCGACTGTCGAGCTCTGGTAAGCTGGATATCGCGTGCCCTCCTACTTCTGTGCCGGTCACGCTTTTTCTGTATCTGTGTCCCTCTACAGCAGAGCAAATGTATGCAAATCGAAATCCCCCGATCTTAGTACGCTGAATCTGTTTTGCGACCACCAAGACGTACACATGAACACATATACTTTGGTGCCATTCGTTTGCCATTTTAGAAGAAACCTTTTATCACGTCCTACTGCTTGTACTTCGGCATTTTCACCATGGCGGAACACATGAACAACATGACTGGTATAACTCATAGGTCTGGAATATATAGGAGAACACAACGATCGGGAGAAAGCGGCCAACTCTGGCACCGATGCAGCGCACAATGACCAAGTGGTGCTTGTCCGACGGTGAACAGGGAGTGAATTAATGAAGACGACTTTGGCAACAGTACGTCGGCCTGGATCCTGACGAGGTGGGGAGTTGAAGTAACAAGGGAAATTACCCTAGCCTCACACCTGATATGCTTGATGTCGGATGTAAGGATAAAAAAAAACGTCATGGACTCAGTTTTATAATACGGATCAAACTATTTATGTATCAGTTTCTACCTAATTCTTTTTTCATGTACCAATGCCGTGGAGATGTTCATTGGTGTTGGACCGTAGCAAATGGTATAAAATAGTACTCCAGAAATACTGCATGTGCGAAATGCATGACTACGTACATGTGCACGTAATTAATTCCAGAGTTATGTCATTGCTTCCCCTAAAGCAAAGGGAAACCTCGCCTGCACTATCATATAAGTTCATACAGTAGGCAGGCATAAGAACTGCATTTTTTGACCGCACATCTGCAGGGAAATACACCCCATCTTAGACACACATATGCACAGAGTGGAAGAGACGAGAGAGATTACAAATCATATATGTGATGGTTCTTGGGTATGTTACAAAGATGATCTATAAAATAGTTATAGCGTTTAATCAACCAGAAGTAGTAGATATTTGTGTTTTGTGGGCTTTTGAGGCACCAGGAATGCAAATATGCCGGGCTGTCCAGCGTGCCGTGCAGCTGCGAGTGCTTTCGCATGGTTTGTTCATGACTGGTGGACAGTGGCAGGCATTGGCTGGTCCGGCACATCAAGGAGCAGCGGCGCCCGTTCGACGGAGCTGACCATGCCAGGGCACGTGGTTCAGGGAAGTCTTGCGTACGTATCCGCCGCACGTTCGAGCAGTGGTCTTCGTTTGGGGGCCATGGTTCAGGGACATCTTGTGCACGCATCGCGGTCCTTCCATGCATGCGTGCGTGCGGACGTTCTTGGTGTTTAAGGCATGGCGCAGCATTGTGTAGGAGTGCTTGAAGCCTGGCTTCTACTATTTGCTCCAATGAAAATGTTACTATAACTCCTATACTAACTCACTTCGGTTCTCCTAGTATATATGATCAATATTTGCGCGTACAGGTGTAAATAGATCGATGCAGAAGAATGAGAACGTCTTAAAGGAGTTAGGAGGTAAAAGAGAAGAGGAGAGCAAGAGCCAAAGGATATGATCGATGATCCAAAGGCTGACACCGTTAAGTTTGGGTTTAGGACAGGTGGCTGTACAACAGACAGGCCCAAACTTCAATCCATTATTTTTGGCCATAATGAAATCATTTTTCTTCTCCACTACACATCGTCTAGTAATCAACCAGGGTCGTCCCAACTAATCATATCTAGCAAGTTAACTGCCAGCAGAATAGGTAAATAGGTTGTGTCGGCACAGAAACTTTAATTAGTTATTGTTGGCCTATAAAATGAATTCATCGTTCTCTTTCACTTAATAAGCACCACTAAAGGCTAGAACTACTACTTGGCGACAATGTCGTCGTATGTGCTCACATTACACCGTACCCATCCTATGTACCACAATAAAGAGCAGTAGACCATATAAGTTCCGGTATTGTGCTTCATAGAAGTGAGTAGAAGCACTCCAACAGTCACAGAGCCAAAGATAGATAGAGAGAACACATATATGACAGTGCGTGGCACGTATGAACAATGAACATATGCTACTCTAATCGGAGAACATTTGCACATTTAAAAGGATTCGTGATGGCTTATTGGATATTGGGAGATACTACCTCCATCTCACAATATAAGCATTCCAGGGTTTGGTCAAAGTCAATCTGTTTCAACTTTGACTGTTAATAACAAAAAATTCACAACGTTTGACAAAGTATAAACAATGTTGTTAGATTCATTATGAAACCAACAATCATAATATGTAATTTTTCATACTTAACATAATATATTTTTATAGATATTAAGAGTCAAACTTGAAAAGGATTGACTTTGACTAAATCCTAGAATGCTTATATTTTGAGATGGAGGTAGTAGTCATCAGGAATCCAGTTTTTCCATTCCTTGGATAGCATTCTCTGTAAGTGTAATCCAAACTATCGCTTGCACACATGCACAACATCACAATTTACAATTCTTTCTCGAGCTTTGTTACAGTACCTGTACTCATTGAAAGTAAGTGGTATGATAGCATGGCTCCATTTCATAACTAAAACCACAATAACCTGATTAATTCTAGTGCACAATAACCACACAAAAGAATATTAGTCCAAACTTCTTATACAACTTGGAATTCGATCTGAATGGATAACAAGATCTGATATTTTAATGGCATACATTTACAGAACTGCAAGCTGAACCCGGGACAGTAAGACAACAAAATGGTCGAGTGGTTACTAGTGATCGAGCTGCTGTTTACGTTCTCTCCCAATTGCGTTCTTCAGAGACAGTTTCCCTTTCTTACAGAAATCTTCAGTCACTCACCTTCTTAGGACGCTAATTCAACCTACACAAGTGTACTACGCGAGGCATATACTAAGTCAATTTTCTGTGCGCAGCACCACAAATTTTCTGTGGCACATGTGCATGACCGCTTGTGCACATGAGTCTTGCTGTTACTTCAATTAACTGGTATAAAGGAACCAATGCAACTTGCGAGTAGCATGCGAGATCAGTAGGCAGGAGACATAGATGCACATGGAGGGAACGGGGTCGAGATGAATCTCCTGTAGCTTGATAGATTTTAGCTATATTTCCCTGTACACTCTATATAGAGCTTAAATAAAGGACGTGATTCCTTTTTTTTTGTCAGGCAAAAAAACTTTTGCTATTCTTGCGTCCCTGTGTAAATGTTAACTTCAGTCCATTTTTTGCATTTTTCGTAACAAATTAGAGATCAGTCGAACGGCATTTTTCGTGCGTGTCTATAACCTTTTCTTCAACTGTTGAGAGCTGTCCACATATAACCTTGTAGTAGTGGCAGTACCTCACGTGAAGAGCAGTATGGCAGTCCCCATGTGCTCGCAATATACATGACATATACCGCAGTTGGTACACATGGATTATTAACAGCCGTGCTTGCACCATAAAAGCTCCGGGATTGCATCTTAGAGCTGTGTAGTGTGTCTGATTGCCCACGAGGCGAGGAGCCAGAGTTCAACATGCAATGTGGATTTTTGGGGAACTGGACATGGGTGTCATCGGGAAGTCATCTCATGCCGGGCTGCACTTTGTTATCGTCTCGCCAAGCAAAACAAAAACGCTATGGTAAATTGCGAATACATGAGGTCTGGCTGAAGCTGAAGAGCCTGCGACGTCAAGCCTGCGGTTCCTGCTGTCGTCAAGATCGTGTGCAATCTCTTCTAGATCTACTCTTCAAGCTCACTGAGCACTAGGCGGCTTCTTGGGACTTTTTAGGCTCGCTTCTGCTCCCTGCTGCAGAAGGGGTTGGATCGCCCGTTGTTGAAGATGGCGTGCAGCCGGCTTGAAGCTGCATCTTTGGAAATCTTCTCAAATAATGGGTGGTGTTCAAACAATAGAATCACCTGTTGATTGATTTATTTTAGTACCAGAAGTTTGTGATTATGGATCAATATATACCTTGTTTTTATGATACCGTGGACCTTTTGGTGCGAGATATTGTAATAATGGAACAGCTACATGTATCAATTGATACAGAGACTGGGATATGCAATACATTCCCTTTTCTAAAAAAAAAAAGCTCACGGTGCCCAGGTTATTCCAAGAGTTCTTGACCTTAATTGATGTCGTGTTCGATTAACAAGGATCCTTGTAAGACTTCATGAACCATATCACAGAAGATGTTTTCCTGGTTCGTTCTAACAATGATTGTCGATCGATCTGCTAGATCTGGTAGCAACATTGAACCACATTTCATTATTCCATTGCAGCCAAAATTCTAACAAACCATATATACTAGGCGAAGAGAAACAGGACGTGCATGGTAACAAATCTCTCTTTTACAAACTGATCGATCACTGGAGATGGTCATGATGTCCTGTGTAACGTCCATATGAACTGACTAATCACCATTACACAAGCTTAGGAAAACTAGGTAATGTAACCTAAATTATAAGCTACTAGTAGTACATATTTAATAGCTTTCTAGCATATTCTGTTTGAATGTTCTTGCTATAGCCATTAAGCATTGTTAGTTGGGTCAGGTAATGTTTGCTCATGAAGCGGTGATTGCCATTGACGTTTGATGTGTACCTCCTTCCAATGGTGTCAAGTTGCAAGATACACATGCATGTGCCTCTTTAACAATGAATCCCCATTTTAATTTCAATGAATGAAAAACATATATGTATGTTCAAGAAATTGTTGAAGGCTGTCGCTACGATATATATACTCCAAGCATTGAA
This sequence comes from Eragrostis nindensis, assembly GCA_012490785.1. NCBI lineage: Eukaryota > Viridiplantae > Streptophyta > Magnoliopsida > Poales > Poaceae > Eragrostis > Eragrostis nindensis. Next base: position 139,176 of record JAAXCT010000487.1, on the reverse strand, counting down.
CTTTGACAAAATTGTTTGTTAATTTAATTTTTGCATCAAACACTTGGAGGTACAGCAATAGAAATTACAATGGTACTAAAATTATTCAACATATTATCTTTTCTAAAAAATATAACCAAAGAAAATAAGTTAATAAACCAGAAATGCTTTTATATATATGTTGAGCACGATGCTGACCAGAACGTTATAATATACAAAACTAACAACCTCATGGTGTCAGTCAGGTAGGCGCCTAAGCATGGGAGGCATCAGGATTCTAGTCGTGTGAGATCTGCTTTGAGCGTATCAGAAAAGGGGGCCTACAAGCCTGCATGTCACACTTTGCTGTGACGTGGGAAGCGCTTGGTGGCGGGCTGTGCTGGTCTCGGGGGTAGGCTCACAGCAGTGGCTACGTGGTGGATCAATGACGGGTGGGAGTGCGAGCGCGGTGCATCGAGCTATCGGTGTGGTGCAAGCAGGCAGAGCTCGATCAAGAAGTACCGAAATGACTGGAACTGTCCGTTACTGGACGGAATGACCGTTTTGGCCGGTATTACGGATTAAAATGTTATTGCAGAAATTCAGGATGAAAATGTTCATATGTAGGCTAAATAGTATTGAGCTTGAAGGCCATGAAGCACGACAGAATTCAGGTCGAGTTTTATGTCAAAAAGCCAAACTCCAGCAGCTTGTTGAATCCAAGATTTTCTGTATATATAGCCCTATCAGTCCACTACTGATTTTTTAATAAAAGACAACCCAGATTTAAATGTTAGTTAACAAATGAAAACTGTAATTCTACTATTAGAAGCGCTAGCTTCCCTATGCCTTTACCGGTATGGTTCTTGTGTGTGTGTGTGCATGGGTTTGTGTACGAGTGTCTGCACTTGTACTGTGTCTTTTTATTTTAAAAAAGGTTTACGCTTGTACTGTGTGTGTTTTTTCTTCAAAAACAAGTTTACCCTTGTGCTGTGTTTGAAAAAAATGGTACATTGGGGTATTGTTTTCTGAGGATAGTCAAAGTTTGAGCAAGTATAGCCGCTTTGCACACCTACTTCGGAAACAATTATCCAGAAAGGTGATTCATGTATACTCCGATGTTGTCATCCAAAAACAATAAGATGTATACAGGCCAGCCGGCAGGAACTATCACGTACCACTGGTTAATAGAAATGTTCCACCATCCAAAATATATTAAAAAACATTATTTATTGTGAAAATTATTCCAAATAAGTTCCTCAAAATGAAGATGGATTTAAGAAGGGAAGAAAGTTGGTACTGAATAATACACTATATCCATACCTAAATATACAGCATTTGATATGAACACAACCGTATCTAATTATATTAGTATGTTCATTCTCTTTTCAGACTCATCTGAATTCTAAATTTATTTAGTATCAGTGATTTGGCTACGAGGTCTAAATAGCAATAAAATGTTTTGCAACTCCTAGAGGGATGTATATAGGAAAGGTGGATGCAGTATACTAGCTAACAAAATACGGGAACCACAACCACCAAACGCATGTTAGTTAGTTACAATTGTTATACGTACTACAGGAGACGGTAAATAAAGGCAACACAAAAACTTCAGTTTGGTATCTATCTACAGTAACGTCATCACTTATGCAGGTGAAACCGTATATATAGACATATGTGCCACACTCACCAATCCCTATTTGAAAATTGAGCTAGTTAGCTCCTACATGTGTCACGAAGTCTAGACGACTAGCTAGACCAGGACAAACGATCATCGTGCGTCCTGGCACTGTGAGTTAGGATAAGGATAGGAGACATCATGAATGGAGCCGCCGCATTGCTTCTGGCTCGGGAAGTAAATTGCAAATGCCGGCTTGCAGTGTAGTCACAAGTAAGACGCGCGCGCATGGATACTTGCAGCATTTCTGCACCCCTGCTTGGGTGCTACTCATTGATCCTGCTGCAATGGTAGAGGAATCTGTCAGCTTCGTGCCCGGTGGCGGGTGTTGAGACACAAAGGAGCAGCGGCGCGCGTTCGGTGGAAGGTTGACCACATGGGGCCCGCGTTCCAGGGGCCTTGTGTTGCTTTGCATGCCTCTTTCGTGCGTACGTGGCGTTTGAAATCCATCGTTGATCCGTATATCTGCTCCGCTTCTCAGGAACGTTTAGGATCAATCGAGTATATTTCTTTGGTTGCACCTCCAGTTGATGTTACTCTGTCGGTCTCCTCCATTTGATGCACTTTTCATGATAAACTAGACCGAATGGCCCGTATATTGCGCGGGCTAGATTACATAGTCCGGTAAGGGGGGTGTATTTTGGTTTTGAACACGAACATGTTCATAATTTAAGACTGTCATTTGGCAGAAAAGTTTCTGTATTTTGTTTACTGTTTTTGTATTATAATTCTATTTTGTTGTGCATTACCATTTGACCTCTCTTTTTTTCTATGTGAACCAACAAATGTAAAAAGTTGCTAAACATGACTAACAAAACATCATAGCTTTAAATATTATTAGTTATTTCAAATCCACTTGTCCTATGTACGAAATCATTACTTGGTTTGCAGCACCATTGAGTTGAGCATTATATTTTCTGTATAATATTGTTAATTATGAAATCATGTTTCGTGGTCCTAAATATTCTATAATTTTGTTAATTATGAAATCATGATCTTTCTTGTACGAGAGGAAAGTGAAAACATCTACATGATCGAACTTACTTTCGTAGGTATCAGAGGAAATGTGAACAAAATACACTTGTAAACTATATCAGGAAAGATATCCATTCAGTGCGTGCGTCAAAATAATTTCAAAAGATCAAATGCATTGCCTAATATGAATGTTGAATTTGTTGGCATAGGTAGGGTCAGATGTTAATACTGAGTTTTTATGGATACAAGATTAAAGACATGATGTTTTGTCTTTTTGTGAGAATTTATAGACTGTTTATCATTTTGTACATCACACCATGTTGAAAAGGTCATCTATTTATCAATAGATTGAAGTCATTTCATTTTTTATTTTAGCCCAACGTTTTTCGCTTCTAAACACTGCTGCCCATGAACTAGCTACTTGTACTAGTAAGTGACGGTATATGGCCCGTGAAGAGCAGTATGTCAGTCCATGTGCTTGCAACATGCTACGTCAAACAATTACTGCAATTTAATTAATCGAGACGGTTACTGCACGTATGAACGCGTGATAAGCGAGCACACATCCGCCGCCGGCGCCCGCCACGTGTCCGACCGGATCTCCAGACGCCGAGGAGCTCGTCGCCAACCGCCGCACCCTCCCTCCCCCCGCCACCACCTTCGGCGGCCGGTGGCGCCGTGCCGCCCGCACCTGCCTCCAGCCAACAGCCGCCGCCGCTAACCCATCGGGACGTGATGGCCACCTACCCCGCCCCCCGTGGATCCGGCGGCGCCACCGCCGGTAAATGGCTCCCGCCCCCTCGACAACTTCGAAACACTAACCCCCTCCGCCCTTCCCCACCGCCAGCGGCCGACGGCGCCCTCGCCACCGTGCCACGCCGCACGCCCAGCCACTGCGCTCCGACACATCGTGCGTGGGCCTGGCCGCAGCGGGACGCGCGTTCGCGCTCTCGCGCGGTTGACTTTCCCAATTTAATTAGTTAGGACACATGGAGTATTGACCACCACGCCCGCAGCATATAATAAATTCCGGTGTTGCACCTTAAGGCCCCGATGAGATTGGACATAGGGTGCCGGCTGCAGTCAGATAACATGCAAATAAAGAGAGATCAACAAACATATGCAATGTGGATTTGTGGGCGACTGGACATGGGAGTCATCTGGAACTCATGTCGCACAAGAGCTTTCATTCGGACTCTGTAAGTAGTTTTAAACATTTCTGATCGTAATTTTGCAAAGGAAAAAATGCTTCTCCTTTTGAGGTTCGTCTACAGTAGTTGTGCTCCAATGAAAATGCTAGCAATTATATTTTGTCCTGAAATGATAATACTAGCAATTATATGACTTTCAGTGAAAAAATTGTTTCAAAAAATGTAGTACTAGTAATTATAGGACCGTTATTTCATATTTGGAAACCACTACAGCCAGATCAAAGAATAGCACATAGAACAACCAAACACGACAGAGGCATATACTGCTCGAACCGTCCCCTCCCCACGCTACAGTCGAGAGAGGGCGAAAAGAGAGGCCACCGCTTTCCGGCGGCGATTCCGCCGGCTCTCCCTCCGCTCCGGCGGCCTCGCGGCCCCGGAACGTTGGGGGGAGTTGGAGAATCGTCGTCCGGCTTTGTTTCCTAGCTACTAGTAGGTAGTTTAGGTTAGTTTCCCTCTTGTTAGGGTTAGGTCTCCCTTGGCGGATCTGGAAGAGGAGGAGTCGGCGACGACGACGAGCCTTCTGGTGAGCCATGTGGAGTCTTTTCCTCCTTTTCTCGTTTGCGAAAGGGAGTTTTTGTGTCTCTCGCGGCGGATCTGGTGGCATGGGTGCTTGCTCGTTCTCCGGTGATGTCGTGTGGAGTGGCTGTTCCTTCTACTCCTCTGTGTATGGGTGGAAGGTGTTTCCGGCAGGCGGCGACGAGGTGACGGCGTCGACGTCGGTATGGAATACTTGTTCCTGGGCTCAACCTCACCTCGCCGGTATTTTGCTCCGGTTCCGGCGAAGAGCTTGTGGAGGCGGGGCTCCCGTTGCGGTGCCCCTGTACAGGAGTCTCTCCGGCCAACGGTGCTTTCTGACGGCGACGACCTCCATGCCTGGTAATTCCTTCTCCTTTCCTCTTCGTTCGGCGATGGCCGACAAGCTTGCATCTATGGTTCGGGTGCTTCGTTGGAGGACGAAGTGCTAGTTCTTGAAGCTATTCCATAGGTTGGAGTTCGCGAAGATGGATGGAGATGGCCGGCAGTTTTCCGGCGAACGACGCCGGCGGCGGGAGAGTTAGGGTGTTTTCTAGGGTTAGGGCTTGTGCGTAATATCGGGTGTATCCAGGGTGTTTTTTGTAAATGTCCTGAGATGTACTGTTCTCTTTTAATATAAGCCCCTTTTTCCTCGCAAAAAAAAAAAAACAACCAAACACGACGTCTGAGATGATGCCACTTTCATGTCTTAAAAATATTACACTCCAAACTTCTTAAATAAGTTAACATGGTAACAACTGAGATACTGAACTCAGCTCCTGTCTTCACAGGTCGATATGCTGCAGGAGTCCAACCTCTTGCAATTCCCGTGCTGGTTGACCTCGTCACAGTCCCTACCACGGTATGTGACGTGATCTATCCGGCATCCGCAGCAGTGGCCTGTACCAGAGATGTAATTTCCAAACTTTTTCGATATGAGAAGGAGCAGTGCTGCGTGATTCATGTTCGGTCTATGAGAAGGAGCAGTGCTGCGTGATTCATGTTCGGTCTGTGCGGTATGCCTGGAAAGTACCAGTTCCAAGTTTAGAAGGAGCTACAACATAAAAAAAATTCGAGTTGCCTCAACAGCAGAATGTTCTGTAATAACATGCATGCTATTGCTACCGCCATCCTCGAACAAATGATATATGTTAGGTTGTCTAGAGTTTCAGACAGAAACAAAAAGAAGGTTTTTTGTTTTACTCTCCATGCTGTTCGGTGGTTACAAATATTTAAATGATGTGTGTTTGATGTTGTCTTGAAATTGCGTTCTTCAAAGATAATTATCTGCAGATGACGACTTGTTATGGGCACCAAATCTTCTGGCATGTGTATTACCCCGTTCTTTGCTCGCAAATTACAACTGTATCTTAAGCATTCACTATGCACTGAATCACCGATAAATTTCACATCTCATCAGTACCATGCATGTACTGAATTAATTTACGTGGCAGGAAACGTAACATACACAATAATTCTTACAATTCAGTACCCTACATAATACTAACTAGTAAAAGTGGGTTTGGTTTGTGGCTAGATGAATTAAAAGTAAACCGCTTTTGAGAATACTGGGAGTTAAGTATACTATTGTATAGTTTAGGGGGTTATGTGAACCCATGCAATAGGTGAGGGGAGTAACAGTGGACTTCATTCAAATATATCACATCGTTAAAATGATCTGCATTTGATGTTCTCTTTTAAATGCATTCGCCAGGGATAATATATTCGCATATGACTTGTTTTGCTGGTACCAAATCTTCAGGCATGTGTATTGCCATGTTCAGGGGCGAAGCTAACGGTTGGAGGATGAGCCGAGTGCCACTGAGTGCGTACGTGAACTAGTCAAGGTGGTGCCTACATGGTGCAAATGAGACACTGATCACTGGTTTGTCAATTTCTCCCGGGTGCCAAGGCTCTCGGGTCAGTGAACCTAGCTTCGCCCCTGGCCATGTTTTTTGTGCGCAAACTTCTTCTATATCTTAAGCACTCATGAGGCTGTGCATACAAAATTGGATTGTTGACTCATTGTCAGACCTGTATTGATGTCGGATGCAAAAGGGCCTGTAGCCTAGTGGTTACAAGAGCTTCAATAGCACATGAGGTCCTGAGTTCGACTCCCCGTGGGAGCGAATTTCCTAGGATTTAACGGTGTTGTGCGTTCAGCGGGAGGCGACGTGACCGTCGACAGCGAGATGCCAGTAGTGACTTCGTCGATCTTGAGGATTTGCCGGCTCAATCTTCAAAGATGCTCATAGAGGTAGCGTTTGCGTATGTGCGTTCATAGGGATGAGTGTGCGTGCGTGTCTAAGTTGTACTGTGTAATTGCAAAAAAAAAAAGTATTGATGTCGGATATGAGGAATGTGATGTGCACTCAGCTCTGTAAAATGGATCAAAATATTTAGGATCAGTTTCTATCACATGTACCAAATACCAGAGAGGACGGGGCATAGTGATGGGCAACGACCCCCCCCCCCCCCCCCCCCCTCCCCCCCTCCCCCCTCCCCCCACACACACACACCCCACCACCACCACCATCACACAAACTCCATTGTTTAAACAGTAAACTGGTTATTATTCATGTGATTTCGAGCTAAGTTACATAGACCCCCCCCGCCCTCTCTATTTCCGAAGAAGCTCCGTCACTGCCAAATACCAAGAAGACGTGCATTGCGGCTGGCCTGTGGGCACCGAGTAATTTCAGAAACATGACATTTCTTACTGCACCTGCGAAATGCATGGCTGCATGCGCACATAATTCCATAGTAACTTCTATCTTATTGCTTCATCACCTAATGCAAAGGGAAGGGAACTATCATACAAGTTCAGCCGGTAGCCAGTAGGCAGGCTCAAGGGACGCACTTTTGAACGCCACATCAAGGAAACTAACTTCCTAGCTTAGATATATATGAGGGGAAGTGACGAGTCGGATGATAAATCTCATGTGATTGTTCTTGAGCTTTGTAAGATGGATTACAAATTAGGTATAGCGGATAGCTAGTCTTTCTACTTCGATTAGTAGTAGATATTTGAGTTTTGTGGGCTTCTGAGGCACCAGGAATGCTGAAGTGCCGATCTGCCCAGCATGCGGTGCAGTGGCGTCATGTCTTGCATGGCCTGTTCATGGCCGGTGGACGGTAGATGGACGACGAACAGCACAGCGGAGCAGGGCACACGCTCCAAAAGAACCGACCATGCTGGTCATTGCGTGGGGTCCAAGCTTCAGTGACGTGTGCATCAGCTGTTTCTTCTCGTGTAAGTGGCCCTTCCATGCATTAAGCCATGTTTCCAGTAGTTGTTTAGTGTTACTATCACTCCTAGACTAAATTAACGCACATTGGTTCAGCGAGTATGATCAAAATTTTCGTGTACAGGGGTCATACTTCTCAAGATGAGACCCTATATATGTCCAAGAACCAAGTAGAGATGAACGGAAGAACTAAGTAGTTGAAGGCTCGCTGCCGAAGAGAAATAACGTGCTTAATCGGAGGAGTTAAGAGGGAAGAAAAGGGGATCCAATTCCAATAGCTGAAACCTGTTACAGTTTGGGTTCACAGATGGCGGCTGTGTACAACTGACAGACCCAAGCTTCAGTTCATTACTGTTGGGAATATAATGAAATCTGTTTCAACTAAGAACTAGGCTAACTACCCGCGCATTTGCGCGGCTAGCCTTTTCTTTTAGAAATATATTTATTGAAGTTCACCATGATTATATATATATATATATAGTGAACTACTATTCGATAGCAGGCCACATAATAACTTATTCTGTGGCCACTTCAGTATAGTAATTTACGACATTCGCCTAAAGTGATTTACAACATTTTGCTACATGATTTACTACACTTTTACCATGGTCTTTGCTTATAACACGTGTGTGAACGCAAATGTCGTAATTTTGCTTCAATTTATCGTAAATTCGTGATAAAATTATCAAAAAACTGAAGTGACTATAGAATAAGCTATTCTATAGCCGGCTATAGAATATACTTATTTATAGCCACTTCAGTTTTACGACAAATTTATCACGAATTTACGATAAATTCAAACAAATTTACAACAACAGCGTTCACACACATTTTGAAAGAAAAATCATGGTAAAAGTGTAGTAAATCACGTAGAAAAATATTGTAAATCACTATACACGAATGTCGTAAATTACGATACATAAGTGGCCACAGAATAAGTTATTCTATGGCTGGCTATAGAATAGTAGTTCACTATATATATATATATATATTTCTCTCTAATCCAAAATCATATCAATCTAATTATCTAATTGATATATATATATATATATATATATATATATATATATATATATATATATCAATCCAAAGGTGCACGATCTTTCATTTATATATCAACAAATGAGAAAGTTAGGAGTTTTTCATTTTTCTTGCATTCCATGATTCTAGTATTTTCTAGGGTGTGCCTTGGAATCGATTATGCTTTGTTTCACATCTTCTCAACTAATGAGACAGTTTTTCAGTAATTTTGTCCTTTTTTCCTCAGATGATATTGATTTTAGGAATATATATACCACCACATAATTTACATACATAATCAATACTCCAACTCCATCCGTTCTTATATTCATGTTGTTTCAGACAGAGCAAATGAGCTACAAAATGAAATCCGACTGTGTTTGAATGTCAGTAATTAATAAAAAAACCAAACAGAGGGAGTAAGTGATAAGTCAAGTCGAAAATTATTGAGTCGGCCTACATGCTTGCTTACTCGGTTATAGTTATGTTGAAAACATTCTATCATTTTTTTAAAAAATCTGTCAATTGATTAAACATGTAATTATAGAGTTCTAGACTAAATGCATATATTCTATGACTATTTATCCGCTCTAGGACTCTGTTTGTCCCAGTCCCACTATATATTATTTTGGAATTTTTCTACGCCTATAGACATATATCAAGATGGAAAGTGGCCTAAAGAATACATGATTCCAAAAAAAAAGGAGAGCAAAACTAAACTTTAATTCATCAGATGAGTTTGCGGAGTTTATATTGTTGTTTGACATTCTTGGGCAGCGCAGAACATAATTGATCACTCCGTTGTTTGATGGCCATACTCCCAAGCTGAATGATCTCTGTTATTCTAGCGATCAAGAAGTTGTGCTTTCCGTCTAAACTACTTCTAGGACAACTCAATGGCCAGGAGATAAATGCTTGACCATTTTCTCTTCATGCATGCATTTGATCGTGGCTTCTTCCTGAGGATCAAAATCTGGAGATAAATGCTTGACCATTTTCTCTTCATGTGGGCATTTGATCGTGGCTTCTTCCTTGTGGGTTGATCTGTGCAGCCGCAACGGGCGAAGAATAGTAGCTTGACCTCATACGGACTTTATTGCTGGCTTAGCTTGCACCGCTGTTATTGCTGCCTTGTGTGCTCTGAATGAATGAATGATCCCAAGATCCCATGAACTATCGTCACTCGCGCATGCCGCGTTGCCGCAGTCCCATCTTCCTCACCAGGATGTAATGCCAGCAAAGTCCATCTTTACGTACTACAGTTTCATCAAAACATATATAGCATGTTACCCGAAGAAAAGAAGTTTCATATAGCATGTCATTAATACAGAAGGAGGTTTTTACGTGAGATTGATCATTAAAGGGTAGTTTCATAGCATAGATTAGTTCACCTTATTGCGTCATCAAGCAAGTTAGTACTCTTGCATGGCTATTACACTACGTCACGTCAGGTCTTTAGTAACACACATCTGTAACACAAGTAAGAATGTGTTACAAAAATAATTCACAGTAACACAAGCATTTGTGTTACTGAGTGTGCTTGTAACACAAATGCTTGATTTATAAACATGTGTTACAGATGCTTATTCTAGTAACACAAAATAGTGTTTCAAGTATAGTGTTACAAAGAAAGTAATGCGTCTAAACGTAGCAAGCCTAGAACTGGTAGTAACATAAATAAATGTTACTGTTATGTGTTACTGCAAGTCATAGTAACACTTTTCTTAGGCTACAGTAACACATATTCGAACAATTCATAAGTTAAAATATATTCAAGTAGCTTCTTAGCATATATGCATGTGTAGCGCAGTGGAAACTCAACAACTAAATAATGTTGAGGTTATAGGATCGAATCCTAGCAGCCACTAATGATTTAGAATCTTTTGTTTGTGTCTACATTACTATTGTAACACTTTTTATTAGACATAGTAACACATTCATATGTGTTGCTACATTATTATTGTAACATACTTTTTCACAAGTAGTAACACATATATATGTTACACTAGAATTTGTTCTAGTAACACCAGCATATGTATCACTTATTATATGTGTTACTATAGGTCTCTGTAACACTTTTTTCTAGCTTTAAGAACACAGAAATGTGTTACTAATGGTCTGATGTGATGTATTGCGTAATTACTTAGTGGTCCTGCACGGCCGCCGTGTGATTACGATCAGGATTAAAAGGTAAAAGAGATTGGCAGGAGTACGTTCGGAGTTGAACTTGGACTTTGATCGGGCTAGCAGAGACTGCAGAGTCCTATAGCTAGCAATTCACATCGACGCTGAATGGTCGGACGCAACGATTGGCTGTCCGGTCGAACCGTGAATAAAATATGTTTGCGTATAAGGGGATTGGCCGTCCGGTCGAACCATGAATAAAATGTGTTTGCGTATAAGGGTATTTTAGGTAACCTTTTTGATAATGGCATTGGTGGGTAATTTTCTCTTCTTATTTTCTCGGATTAACGTGGGAATTTCTAGCATTTTAGAGCGAACATGGTGGCTTCTAGGCCTTGAGAGCGAACATGGGGGCTTCAATTGTTGATCAACTTGCAAGGTGACCCGCGCTAGTAGCGCGGCTAGACCTTAAATATGTTGGATTTTTTATCCTCAAAGGTGCGCAACTGAAAAGGATTCAGAAATATGGCTGTAAAAGTGCATGATCTGTTACTACAAAATCTATGACTCTGGATTTATTAAAACTTATCTGCCCAACACTTCAGATAAATTTGTTACAACTTTTTTAGAAAAATATATACGTAACTTGATTCAGAGCATGCTATGTTTTACCTTAGCTCTCGCTCGTCCCAAATTTCATACTAAGTGATACTACGTTCTACTTCATTCAAGTATCACGCGAGAGCTTTATTTTCCTTTTTGTATTGTACAAACTTGACAAACATAGTCCTTCATCATCTCTGGATGGAATATTCTCAATGAAATTTAAAATAAAAATCATAACTTTATCTTCATGCTATGTAACAATATCCATCTGAACCTAAGGACTTAAGTTATGGTTTCTTGATTAAATATAGCATGCCTCTAGCTTAAGTACTGGAAACTATACTTGAGAGTTGGGGCCATTAGACTAAAACTCAATTTTTGCTCTCTAAATCTCTCCATTAATTGTTCCACGGAAACCGTTGAAGTTTGACATATTTGATTCGTTTGGATATCTTTGTAATCTCATTTCATTGGACAACACATGCCCACTTACAAATGGCAACATAAAATTTATTGCAAAAACATAATGTTTCTACTTGTATGCATTAAGCATGAAACAATTGTTTTTTTTAATTGCGTCTTGCTCTGACACAATGAGGAAGTGACTATGAAAACATTTATATAAAAATACTTTTATATATATTTATATTCAAACAAAATTGAAATATTCCCCGATTTAAGTGATATAGTTTTTCTATCCAGAAATGCATGCATTTTCGAATTTAGTAATTGAGGCCCTGGTTTCTAGTTTATTTTAGAAACCGTTTCTGATTTCCAAAAAGTGTTTCTGATGGTTTTTGATTTTCTTTTAGTAAATGTGAGGTGTTTCTCTGAGAAGTTTATGATTGACCATGGTTGATTTTCTCATTATTGTAGCCAGAATATGAATCTTAAATCCACCAAACGGGCCTTTGTTGTTGAACTTATCCCTTGGGTATTCTACATAAAATGTGTATATCTGAATTGAATCATGATGACAGAGTAGAAAAACCTCAGCAACAGCCAGTTTATTTCATTATATATTCGGATTGAGTAAACCTTATCTAGAATAATACTGCTGCATTGGAGTACTATCTGGACTGAGTACTGATGACAGTGCCACGCCTTGGTTGGTAAAGGATTTGCCAAGCAATGTAGAGAAAAAATACTGAAGAAAAATCGTTGAAAGTAAGGCCTGAATGATTAGTTAATAAGTAATAGCAGCTTTTACAGCTACCTTAGGTTGGTACGTACCTCATCTTGGTCATTTCCTTTTTTTTTTGTGAAAGGCGTCAGACATGGACGTTACTAATTTTTTTTCACCACTGCATCGCCTCCATCCAGGCAGCTTGCTTACGATTTGCTGCCGGTACGTACAGTTTAGCACTGGAAAGTGGAAACCGTCATGAACCCCATGGTCAGACGCTTCGCAGCTATGCGGCAGTTCACCAGCTGTCCGAAGCGATTGTCCTGACAAACTGATCCTGATGGCCAAGATTAAGCTAGGTGATTCAGACCCTGTGCATGGTTGCGATCTGCATGGAGGCATCGACGCCATCAAATACATCATGAATTGCCAGGGCCTGCGCGCTCTACTTCGCCGCGAGCAGCTCCCACCGACCCACCCGTACGTACTGCACCAGTCCGCAAATGCATGGAAGTCGTTCATGGTCTGATCACAGCGAGAACCTGCGGTAGTGTAATTGTCATCGTAGTGGAGAGCTGCCAAGGCCTGTAGTGTCGGCGTCCACAACAGGTCTACAGCCTCCATGATCCCGATCCCGGCCGGATACCCGATCTAATCCCAGAACCTAGAAAGAACCAAGCCGCGCGCGGCACCAAATCGGGGACATCAATCAGCAGCTGCTGCTCGTTCATGACTGCAACCACTTGGAGTGCGAGTGGTGGTGAGCGTGGCATTTTTGCATCCGTTGCCGCCACACGAAAATCATCTGTCAGGTTTCTGCCACCAACCATGTGAAAATCATCTGTCAACCTACGTTGTGTCGGCCCCTAGCGCCTTTGCGCGGCTGAGCATTGCCATGAAGTGTCATCATCTTGCGTTTGAGCGGTCTGCGAGCACTGCGCCGTCCATTCTTCCGCTTTACTTCTGTCTCATGGATCTTCTCTTCCCTGCCGGCGAGATTCGTTTCACGGTTCCTCCTCTCCCTCTCTACCGATGGTATCTAGAGATCGCCCGCTGAGGTTTTGGTTTCAAAGTCCTGTTGAAAGATGCCAGGAGTTTCCTAATAGTTACGTATCCAATCTTAGTATAATAGTATATCATAACAAAGTTGGATTCTAGTATCCAAGGAAGGCTCAACCGGACAAATCAATCTGTTTTAGTAGAATCTACACCGTTTAACCGTTATAATATGGACGCCCCACTCAGATATATGACGTGTGTATCGTGTGCATGGTTCTCTCTCCAAATTTGTATCCAAGTCAAACTACTACTTTTTTATAGTTTTTAATTCCAAATTTGTTTTGATATATGATGTTTAATCTTGACCATTAGATCTTCATAAAATCCGACGGCTCGTAGCTTTTCTTTTTTCAAATTAACGTGGTAATTTCGTGGCCTTGAGAGCGAACGTGGTGGCTCCTTTGGACCTTCAAATACTAAGATAATAGATTAAGTAGTATATCGGTTGTGCGATTATGATCAAAATTGCCATGTTTACATTGGAGTAATACTGTAATATTTTCAAGATCAGAACCATTGTCGAAGAACTAAGTAGTTCGCTGCAGAAGAGAGAGAACGTGCTTGGTGGAGTTATGAGGGAAGAAAAGAGGAGGGCCAAAGGATCACGACTCAACCACTGAAACCTGTCAACCGAGAAAGTTTGGGTGTACAGGTAGCTGTACAACCGACTGACCCAAACTTTAAATAATTATTTTTCTAACAGAAATGATTTCAATTCATTATTGTTGGCATATAATGAAATCATCGTTTTGTTTTTCAACTAATAAGCACCACGAAAGGCTAGAACGACTACTGTACTTTGTGACAGTCACTATGTAAGAAACGCAGAAACTAGACACTCGCACTCGGAGACGCGTTTTCAAAACGCGTCTGTGATGTTGTATAGGAGACGCGTGTTAATAAAACGAGTCTGCAATATGTATAGTCCTGATTTTGTGAACAAAACGCGTCTGCAATGTGCCCACGTAGAAGACGCGTTTACACAAAACGCGTCTGCTACCATAGGCAAAATATACAGCAGACGCGGCTGCACTAAAACGCGTCGCCGAACCGAATCAGCCGGACCCGAATTTTTCATTCATTTCACCTTATTCGGCGTTGGCCTCGCGTCCGAACACTCAACGCAACCCGTGACCCATTCGTCCTCGCTCCCAACGCAGCACCGCACCCCTCCCCTCCCCTCCCTTCCGCTCGCCCTGCTTGCTCCTCGTCTACCGGAGCCGCCGCGCCCCCACCTTGCCCTCGCCGGAGACGCCACGTGCCTCCTCCTCGTCGACCCGAGCCGCCGCGCCCCAACCTCGCCGGAGCAGCCGCGCCCCCACCTCGCGGCTCCTCGTCTACCCGAGCGGCCGCACCCCCACCTCGCCGGAGCGGCTGCGCCTCCTCCTCGCCCCGAACTCGCACCTGCTCCTCGTCGACCCAAGCCGCCACGCCCCCCTCGTCGGAGTAGCGTCGGCGGCGAAGACCCTAGGGTTAGGGTTTGGCCTCCTCCGGATCGACGAGGTCGCTTCATGGTCGGCGAGCAGGCGGGCGGCGGCGCGAGCTGCCGGTCGTCCTACACACCAACCTCGGGTGACAGCGGCCTCAACGGCGCATCCTTCCTGTTCCTCCTTTTTGCCCTCTCCCTGTTCGCCTAGCTAACGCAGCTAGATCCAGTGACCTCTGCAGTGTCTGGCTCAGGCAAACCAGATCCAGACCGCCTCCGCCGTCTTCAGTCGGCCGCCGCAGTTGATCCGCCGACACCGTCCCGCTCCTCGTCGTGTCCTCCCTCCTGAGCGCGGCACCCTCCCTCTGGATCTGGATCTGGTGCGGGCGACCTGAACTTGGAGCTCGAGGGCGGCTGCTTGGACCTGAAGCTCGGGGGCGGCGACCTAGACCTGCACAGCTGTGCCACCTGCTCAACTCTTCTCCAGCAGTCTCCTCTGCTCGTGCGCGTGCGGTGCGTTGCTGGTTGCTGCCTTGCTCTTCTACTCTTCTATATGTGCGTGCTTACTGCCTGACTGCTCGTTCCTCAGTACCTCTACTGATAATGGACGACTATATGCTTTGTGTTATGCCTTGATCGTGGATTCCTGGATGTGTGCTCACTGCTCCCAATTGTGTGCTTTGCAGATTGTTTACTTTGTAAACTGGCTCTGTATTGTTTTGTTCTTTTCAGGTCTGAAGATATACGTCAGGCAGTACTAGGCTCCCAAATTATCCTTGCATAGAATATTCATATGAGGTTAGTTTCTGAACATTTGATAGAATATTCTGATGAGGAGATGATCTTCTCTGCTGCTTGACTGTATTACTGAAGTTAGTTACTGAATACTTGAAACTGATGTTTGAAACAGCTACTCTAGTGAAACAGCTACTTAAATTCACAGTAGTTTGTGGTCAGACATATACTATTGTTGTTAATAACTTGCCTGATAACTGCATGCTTTTCTTCCATCACTTAGCTAGCAGTATTGCTTGCTGACCAGTTCAACTCCCACTATTATATGTTTCAGTGAAAACAGAGTATGTGCTGTCGATGAGCTGCAGTCCTAGCTTTTGTTTTGTTCTAATGTGCATACGATTGCATGAATAAAATAGTTATACCTGAGTTTAGTCAGCCCCTGCATGCTTGACTTTGTAGTAGCAAGAAAATTCTGGAAATTGTTTAATCCTTGAGCCGTAGGAGCAATGTCAAGCTTGTTTAAGCATTAGCATCTTCATCTCTTCCAATTATCTTTTCTTACGGCTTGGCTATGTGACACTAATACAGCTTTAATCTTTTATATCAACTGGTGCGTTTCTTACTGCTGGTACTACAAATAGCACTGCAGTTTGTTTTTCAGAAGTTTGAGCATTTCCTAGCTGGTTGCTATTCTTGCAGGTCAACAGGTCAGTGCTATTCTTGACGTTGCTCTGATGGAAGTTTCTGGTGCTGGTGAATTTGCAGGTGATGGACAACACTTCCATGGAGTCAAAGGAGATGGCAAATTGGACTACTGAAGCCCTGGTCGCAATACAAGAGTCACTGAGGTGAGTGCTGAAACACTTGTGTATTATGCCTAATTGATTGGTCAGAGAACAATATTGTATATAGTTTCATGGCCAGGAGATGTTTTTTTCCCCTGATCTAGACTACTTTCTATATGATAGCATTATTGTTTGCCAGAATGATACTTGGCATGTGTAATATATCCACAAATTGTCTGAACTAGCCTGCTTTCTCAGATGAGTTCTGTAAGATGTGGAGTAGTAGACTAGCTGTTGAATTGGTTCCCCCAACAATCTTAATCTTACCTGTGAGTGAAGAATATTGGTAGCTGACATGCAGGTGTAGTTTTGGAACTCTAATCATCTCCTCCACCTACTACTGTTTCTTTAATTCATATGTTAAAACTGGACAACCTCAATGTCATCTTCTAATTGTAACTTTATATTTAAAAATTGTTGGTGGCAATCCTACACATAAGATGCCAAGTTCATGTGTCAGTAGCATACCGTGACTTACCATCTGATTGCCTTCTATGTGCCACCTTTCAGATGTCAAAGCTATTTTGGATGCATTTTGAAACCACATGCCTTGCCCGAGTGTTAATTTTGCAGGTTCTACTTTTTGACATAATATGTTACTCCTTTGCATCCTGTTATCTCTCTATATCCTGCTATATCACTACCCTTGTTTCAATGCTAAGTGTTATACAAACAAGTCTTCCTATTATGTTAAGATTTATTGTGATTCATGGCGAACAAACATTTATCTAGTTTGTAACTTAAAGATGATCCACTTGACATAGCTGCAGAAATTAATATTGTGACCTGACATTTGTTTTTATTCTTTGACCAGCTCAAAACATTGATCAATGCATGGATCAGCAGATTATTTCTCTAGATTTGGTGTTCCAAATCTACTTGAATTCTTGTTTTTGTGCCTTCAAAACTCTTACTGCATACTGAAGTAGTGAATAGGTATCTCACTTCAATGCATCAAGGCACTGGATTTGTAATGTATACCATAGACAAAACATGTGTATCTGCATTGTATAGAATGGATGAAAACGTGTATTTGTGATGTACATGAGGTATATTTCATACCCTTTTTTTTGTTTTTTCTTATTTATCATAGCAGACGCGTTTTGACCAATACGCGTCTGCAATGACCCTCATTGCAGACGGTATTGGCCAAAACGCGTCTGCCAAGAGAGGGTCATTGCAGACGCGTATTGGTCAAAACGCGTCTGCTATGAAAGGGTCACTGGATACGCGTATTTCCGCGTCTGTAATGAGCTCACATCACAGACGCAATTTGGAGACGAAAAAAAATTTCGTCTGCAATTAGGGTTAAGGCGCGTCTGCGATTAGCCTTTCTTACATAGTGAGTGTGGCTCGTGAAGAGCAGTACGTATGCCGTATGTGCTCGCATTACAAAATATCCACCATACTGCAGTTAGGACGCATGGAGAGCACCACCACGAGGATATAAGTTCCGGCACGGTGTGCTTCACATAAGTGCAGTGCAGTCATAGAGACAGATAACCTATACATGACAGTACTGCGTGCCACGCATGAACTAATGGACATATGCTGCTGTGGTCGGAGAACATTTGCAGATGTAAAAGCATTCACAAAGGATTATTGGGTTTTGGGAATGAGAATCATCAGAAATTCAATTTTTCCATTCCTTGCTTGCGATGCTCTGTAAGTAATCAGAATGATCACTATTTACAATGCTTTATTTTGAGTTTTGGTGAGTGGTTGTACCCATTCAAAGTAAAAGGTAGAATGCATCTTTCCTTTGATATATTGTGCCGTACCTCAGAGGATCTGAACTGATTTAGCTAAGGTTTTTAGGCTTGAAAAGATCACAAATTTTGAGAAAATAGATGGTCATTGGCTCAGTAGTAAGAAAATCATTGTTGACAAATATGTGTTCACAGCTGCTAGCATGTCGGTGTGTGTGGAAACTAATTAGGAATAACGTCTGTTTTCAGAATGGCTGTTGGAAGGATGTGAGAACAATATGGAAGCAGATTTTGGTCCTACTCAAGAACTGGGCTATCCTCTGTCCATTGAAGCATATGGAGAACTACTCGCGAAACTCCTTTGGAAGCCGTGTCAGCAAAGCCGGAGAGACTCTGATAAACAAGGAAGAAGGTCATGAGGCCTGGCTGGTGCTGACGCCGGAGATTAATATCTAATGCATGGGTGAGTGATAATGTGGTAGACTGATAGAGTGCTGTCAGGCCAATCTAGGTGAGGTGGTGCTGTAATGCTATGGATGGAGGTCCGTCTATTTTTTTTTTTTAGATAATGGAAACCAAAGTTCCCGGCCTCTGCACAGCACGCAGCCCGGTTTTTGTTTTTGTTTAATTATTACATAACCGTCAATCTCCTGATTGACCGAATGAGCTTAAAACATAAATAAATAACCATTAAGGGGGATAAAGTCTATTATGAAATTTCCATCCATGAGAGGCGAAAAGCTCCAAAGCAGCGACTTCCAGTCCTGCGCTCACACTCTTCATGTGGTCTCTAACCTCCTCAGGCTGCAGCAGCGCCCAGTACCTCATCCAGTAAGCTCCTCTGAACAAAGCCTGCATAAACGATGTATAGTTGACATTATCAAAACAAAGATCATTTCTACATCGCCATATGGCCCAGCACATGGCAGCCGCCCCCACTAGAATAATTTTACGCTTGTCAGGGTTAAACTGAGCAAGCCAATCCCCTGCAATATGGGATAGTGATCTAGGTGGGTTAAGACCTGTAGCAGTCTGAACTACCCTCCAAATGGTTTTAGCATGATGGCAGTCAAAGAACAAGTGTTGAATTGTTTCATTACTGTTACAAAAACAACACTTCTGGCTTCCTGACCAATTTCGTTTTGCTAGGTTATCTTTGGTTAAAATGACATCCCTAACAAGATACCAAAGAAAAATTTTAATTTTTGTGGGCAGTTTCAACTTCCAGATTAACTTGTGTCGGAAAGGTGTGTCTTGATTCATTAACAGAGCATACATAGACCGGGTTGAGAACACCCCACTCCTATGTAATTTCCAAGACACAGTATCCCTGTCCTCAGTTAGACTAGTAGTTGAGATTTTAGCTAACAGATCATTATACTCAGTGAGCTTTACCCCAACAAGAGTACGTCTAAAGGATAAATTAACTGTTGCTCCCCCCATAACTTGCGCCACCGAAAAATGCGGATTATAGGACACGTTATAGAGATTGGGATAGAGTTCACTAAACGGTCTGGCTTCACACCATGCATCCTCCCAAAATCTAACTTGGGATCCATCTTTAACATTAAAAGAGACACATGATAGGAATTCATCTTTAACCTTTACGAGGCCACGCCAAAAATGTGAGTCATTCTGTTTGATCCCGACCTGTGAAAGTGTCTTAGAACCCAAATACTTATTTCGGATTAAAGACTGCCACATGCCATCCTCATTAAGCAATTTAAATAACCATTTGCTTAATAAGCATTTATTTTGGATCTCCAAATCAATTATGCCAAGACCCCCTTGGTCCTTTGGGCGGCATAAGAGGTCCCATCTTGCAAGGCGATATTTGTTAATATTTTTTCCTCCTTGCCAGTAGAACCTCGATCGAAAGAAATTTAATTTGGTAAGGACTCCTTTTGGAATTTCAAAGAAAGACATCATGAACATCGGAAGACTGCTGAGGACTGAATTTGATAAAGTTAGGCGACCTCCGTAAGAAAGGTGCTTCGCCTTCCAGCAATTCAAATTCCGTTCAAATCTTTCTTCAATTATTTTCCAATCACTATTTCGGAGTTTCTTATGATGCATAGGAATTCCCAAGTAACGAAAGGGATATTCGCCCATATTGCACCCGAAAAGCTCCATATAGTCATCTTGAAAAGGTCCGTCTATGTCCTGAAATTATTTCGTCTGATCAAAATCAACAAGCGCTATAGCATGTATCAGTCAGTAACAATGCAAGCACTAGTCACATGGAAAGGAAGAGACCGTCATGACAAATCTCATGTGATTTATCCATGTCCCCCATAAAAAATATACAGAGCATAATTGAAGGATGTGTGATACCTTTTTTAAGGAAACAACTTATGCTATTCTTGAGTCTGAGTCCCTGTGTAACCGTTAATTTCCATTTGCTGCATTTTCATGACAAATTAAATAGCAGTTAAACAACATCAATATTTCTTGCATTTCTACGTGAATCTCAATTCATTTTCAACACCCAAATGAATTCGAGCCAAATATTTTTTCAACTGGTGTAAGAGCTGCTGACAACTAGAGTTACCAGCTTGTACTAATGACGGTATGGCTCAAGAAGAGCAGAATGTCAGTTAATGTTTTCTTTAAATTGCATTTTTGGGAGAAAATATATTGACTTTGTACCGGTACTCGAGAAACATGCCATTTCTTACCGCATGTGCGAAATTCGTGACTACATGTGCACATAATTAAATCCAGAGCTATGTTATTGCTTCACCTAAAGCGAAGGGAAACCACCCCTGCACTATCATATAAGTACAGACAGTAGGAAGGCATAAGGACTGCATTTTTTTGACCGCACATCAAGGAAAACCCTCAGCTTAGACACGCGAAAGCATGGAGGGGAAGAGATGAGAGAGAGTACGTACATAAATCTCATGTGATGCATGGTTCTTTGACGTGTTAGTAAGATGGTCTATAAAACAGGCGTAGCGCGCGTTTGCTCAACCAGACGTAGTATAGATATTTGTGTTTTCTAGGCTTTTGAGGCACCAGGAATGCAAATATGCCGGGCTGCCCAGCGTGCCGTGCAGCTGTGCGTGCTTTCGCATGGTTTGTTCATGACTGGTGGACGGTGTCGGGCGTTGGCTCCTCCGGCGCAAATGGCGGGCGACGCGAAGCAGAAGAGAAGACGGGACGAGATGAGCAGGGGCTCGCGTTCGACGGGGTTCACCATGCTCGGGGCCGCCGTTCAGGAAAGTCTTGCGTACGTATCCGTGGCCGCGGGTTCGACCAGTGCTCTTCCTTTGGGCCCATTGGTCAGGGACATCTTGTGCACGTATCGGCGGTGCTTCCATGAGTGCGTGCGTGCAGCCATTCTTGGTTATCAAGGCGGTATATGAGTGCGCGAAGCCAAGTTTCTACTATATTCCTTTTGGCAAAAAAAAAAAAGGTTTCTACTATTTCCTCAATGAATCAATGTTACTATAAATCCTATACTAAGTTAACGCACTTTGGTTGTTCTAGTATGATCAAAATTTGCATGTATAGGTGTGATAGCTAGTTCGTTGCAGAAGAGAGAGAACGTCTTAGGAGGTGAAAGAGAAGAGGGGAGCCAGAGCCAAAGGATGATCATCCAAAGGCTGAAACTGTTAGGTTTTGGTTTACACGTGGTGTACAACGGACAGACCCAAACTTCAATTCATTAATGTTGGCCCATAATGAAATCATCATTCTTCTACACACCGTCCAGTAATCCACCAGGTTGGTCCCAACCAACAAATCATATCTGAAGAAGGTTCGTTGCCGGCAGAGAGTCCACTACAAGATTAACATATTTTCCCTACAGCTCCTTGTAAGTGGCCGACTGTGCTCATTCTATTTTGTTAAGTGTCAAGAAAAACTGTCAGTGATAACGTTGTAGGGAATGACTTTGTAGGCAAAGTGTTAAAACTGTCAGAGAAGACAACAATTTGTGCTGAGTGACTGTCGGGCACTCAAAAAAACAAAAGGCTGATGACTAGAACCGTAGGCTATTGAGATAAACTGTAGGGAAATGCTAACTATCTTGTAGTGGTCCGTAAATATTTTGCGACACAGAAACTTTAATTTATTATTAATTGTTGGCCTATAATAATGAACTCATCCTTCTCTTTCTGTGGCACATGTGCATGACTGCATGTGCACACGAGACCAGAGTTACGCTATTGCTTCACCTAAAGCAAAAGGAAACCATTATTACTACACTATCATATAAGTTCAGCCAGTAGGTACGCATAAGGACTGCATTTTATGCCGCCACATCAAGGACTGTTAGTAAGATGGTTTACAAAATAGGTATAGTGCTCAGTCTTCTAGTAGTAGATATTTGAGTTTGTAGGATTTTGAGGCACCAGGAATGCAAATATGCGTTGCTACCACACAATCAGTGCGGTGGAGCTGCCCAGCGTGCCCGTTCATGGCCCGTCGACGGTGGTGTCCGTTGGCTGGCCCCGTGCCAATGGCTCGATAGACAAAGCAGAGAGGACGGGATGAGAGGAGCAAGGGTACGCGTTGACTGGGTTTGTCATTCCATTGGCCCCGTGTTGCAGGGACGTCTGTGCTATCCGCGGTTTCTTGTATACGTGGCCCTTCCACTCATGCATGCATGCGAACATGCTTGATCTTTGAGGAATGGTGCGACATGTATGAGGGCATGAAGCCCGGTTTTCTAGTAGTTGCTCAATGTTTCTGTCACCCCTATACAAAATTTAGCACGTCGATTCTGCAAATACGATCAAATTTTTTGAGTATAGGAGTAATTCTCAAGGTCAAAATAGCTGAAAGCTCGCTGCAGAAGAGAGACAACGTGCTTGGAGTTAGGAGGTGTAAGAAAAGAGGAGAGCCGAAGGCTCAAACCTGTCAGCTGAGAAAGTTTGGGTTTACTGTTTACATGTGGCTGAGAGACCAAAACAATTCAATTCATTATTGTTGGCCTATAATGGAACCATCCTGCTGTTTCAACTAATAAGCACCACTAAAAGCTATCAACTACTACTTTACTTGGTGACAATGTGGTTAGTGAGAAAGAGCAGTATGTCATATGCGCTCGAATAATACAGTATCGACGTTACTGCAGTTATGACGCATGGAGACCACCCCCACAAAAAGGGAACCATATAAATTCCGGCACTGTGTGCTTCATAGAAACATAGACGTGTAATAGGAGCAGTCCGACAGTCACAAAACCAGAGATAGAGAGAACATTCTTTGATTCAAAAGCATTCACTGGAATATTGGATATTGGGAATGAGGGCCACCACGAATCTAGTTTTTCCATTCCTTGGTTTGCATTCGATGTAGGTAATCCGAAATATTGCTGGCGTCCATTGTCCCTGTTTACAATGCTTTCTTTTGAGTATTTTCATCAGTAGCTGTACTCATTGAAAGTAAATGGTATATATAGTAGCCTTGCTCCAATTCATAACCGACATCACAACAATCCAGATTAATTCTAGTCCACAATAAACTCACAAAATAATATTAGTACAAACTTCTTATACAACTTGAAATGCTGAATTGATAACTAGTGCTCTAATATTTCTATACCATACCTCATTTACAGAAGTGCAAGCTGCTCCTGGGACAGAAAGACAGCAACAAGGTCGAGGTGCTATCGAGTGCTTACTATGGTGTTCTGCTTGGCGTTTTCTCTAAATTGTGCTCGTCAAAGATAGTTCCTCTTTCTTACTGAAATCTTCAATATCACACCTTCATGTTACGCTAATTCAGCCTACATTGTATACTATGTGAGGCATATACTAGTTAATTTTCTGTGGCTCTTGAGAAAAAGTTAACTCCAGTCCATTTGCTGCATTTTTCGTGACCAATTAGAGCTCATTTAAACGACATATTTCTTACGTTTCTACAACCTTTTTCGTCAACTGGTAAACTCTGCTGGTGACTAAAACTTACACCTTATACTAGTGCAAATTACCCTGTTGTTTGTGCGCAAATTACTGTTGGATCTTAAGCATTCACGAGGCTGTGCCTACGAAATTGATTGTTGAGATTCAGCTCCGCATATGCTGTATTGATTTCTGATCAGGAACATGCTACACTCAGTTTTGCAAAATGGATCAAACTATTTATGCACCAGTTTCTATCTATTATTTCACATGTACCAGCGAAAGGGCCCATAGCAGAGTTGGTTAGGTGGTCTGAGTAACACTCCTCAGGTCTTGAGTTCGACTCCTAGTGGGAGCGAATTTCAGGTTGAGGTTAAAAAAATCCCCTCGTCCCTCCCCTTGCAAAGCATAGGTCAAAGGCCCGGCCGAGGTCGGGGTTACGTGGCCCCTGTGACGATAGAGCACAGGTTAAGGCCCAACCCAGTCGCTCACACGGTTACGGGCCCCTGTGTAAGTAGGGGGAGGTGGGTTCGGGGTTTTCTGGATCTACGTGAGAGATCCTTCTCTTACAAAGAAAGCCCGGGGGCGGCTTGTCCCCCGTAGGTCCATTTTTTTTTTACATGTACCAATACAAAGAGGAGGTGCATTCGTTTTGTCCTGTTGGCACGGAGTATCATATAACATAGTACTTCAGAAAGATGACATTTCTTACTGCACGTGCGAAATGAATGACTGCATGTGCACATAATTCCAGAGTTACTTCTATCATATTGCTTCACCTAAATCAAAGGAAAGGGAACTATCATATAAGTTCAGCCAGTAGATAGGCTCAAGGGTTGCACTTTTCAAAGCCACATCAAGGAATTTAACTTCCCAGCTTAGGCACGTATAGTATGAGAGGAAGAGACAAGACGGATAATGGATCTCATATTCTCATCTGATGGTTCTTGTTCTTTGTAAGATGCATGGTTTACAAAATAGGTATAGCGTACAGCCTTTCTACTACTATTAGTAGTAGATATTCGAGTTTTTGTGGGCTTTTGAGGCACCAGGAATGCAGAACTGCCATGCTGCCCCGCGTGCGGTGCCGTCGCCGGCAGTTGTGCATGGCGTGTTCATGGCCAGTGGACAGTGGATGGCATTGGCTGGCTTCCCGCCATCGGCGGGCGATGCACATAAGGATGGGCTAGGGGCGCGCGTTCGATGGCGTTGACAATGCTGGTCATCGTCGGAGACCCATGATTCAGTGGCGTGTGTAAATCATCGGTTTCTTATGTACGTGGCCCATCCATGCATGCATGAATGCAAAGCCCATCCATGCATGCATGAATGCAAAGCACGCAAAGTGTTATTATATTATTAAGCCAGGTTTCTAGCAGTCGTTCACTGTTATTATCACTCCTATGCTAAATTAACGCACATCGGTTCTGCGAGTATGATCAAAATTTTTGTGTAGTAAATACTTCACAAGATCAGAACCTACTCCCTCCATTTTTAAATTGATCGATGTCGCCGTTATTTTTTTGAGTTGTGTTTGACCGTTCGTCTTATTCAAAATATTAGTTCAAATTTTAAATTTATAAGTTATATTTCAAATTTATTCAGTCATAAACAAACCATAACAAAATATGTGATATTTTTTTAAAAAAAATAATAAAACGAATGGTCAAACGTACATAACTCGAAAAGTCAATGGCGACATCAATTTAAAAACGGAGGGAGTATAGATGTGGAAACTAAGTAGAGATGAACGGAAGAACTAAGTATTTGAAAGCTCACTGCAGAGGAGAAAAAACATGCTTGGAGGAGTTAGGAGGGAAGAAAAGAGGACAGCCAATTAAAGGATCAAGATCCAAACTTGTTAAAGTTTGGATATACAGGTGGCCCGACGTACAACCGAAAGACCCAAGCTTTAATTCATTATTGTTGGCGTATAATGAAATTTGTTTCAACTAAGAATAAGCACCACTTAAAGCTCACACTACTTTCTTTTGGCTCATCTTGAAAGACAGAATCAATACACTGGATATGCTCCAGAGAAGAACTATGGCTCTAGTTTCATACACTTGTGAACTATGCATTCTTCAAATTCGTGAAACCTTACAACATCTTTTTCTGACTTGCAACTCTGCAAGAGCTTGCTGGGCTACCATTGGCTTACAAGTGCCCAATGCAAACACACAAGTAGCAGTCATCCATGGTTTCAAAAGGCAAATCAGAGAAAAGTTCTTCATGGAAATTATTATCCTAATGCCCTGGAGTATATGGAAAACAAGGAATGACTGGATCTTTAATATCGATCCAACGGTTGATGGCTGCAAAGCAAGGCTCAAGAAGAGTTTTGAGCTTCTGTTGCACAGAGCTAAAAGAAAATACTTTCGAAGGATCAAAGAATGGATAGTCACAATCTGATGATTTTTTCTTTCTTTTTCATCTTTTTCTTTTCTTGAATTTGTATTGATGGACTTTTATTCTCATTTATAAAATATATCCAGCATGTTAGACACGGTGTAATACGAACAGATATGCATGACATCCTGCTCACGTAACATGCTGGATATATTTTATAAATGACGCATGGAGACCACCACCACGAAGGGTGTACCATGTAAGTTCCGTGCCTTATAGCACTGTTCTTAATATTAGTGTAGTAGGAGCACTCCAACAGGGTCTCATATCCAGAGAGAGAGAGAGAGAGAGAGAGAGAGAGAGAGAGAGAGAGAGAGAGAGAGAGAGAGAGAGAGAGAGAGAGAGAGAGAGAGAGAGTACATGACAGTGTGTGGCATGTATGAACTATAGTCAGAGAACATTAGGAGATCTAAAAACATTCAACATATGTGTTGTTGGAGATTGGGACTGAGAGTCTTCAGGAATTCAATTTCTCCATTCCTTGGTTTGCATTCTCTGTAGGTATTCAAAATGGCTGGCTTGCGTGATCACGATTTACAAAGCTTTCTGGAGTCTTTTTTACAATAACTGTACTAACTGAAAATAAATATTATGATAGCCTCGCCACATTTCGTAGCCTAAACCACAAGTCTAGTGCACAATAACCACAAAAAAATATTACTTCAAACTTCTTACACAACCTGAATGCTGAAACGATAATAAGTGACCTAATATTTTGATGCCATGTCTCATTTACAGAAGTGAAATATGCTCCCGGCATGGAAAGATAACAAAAAGATCGAGATACTGTTGGGTGCTTACTAGTGATCTGCCTTTGATGTCCTCTCCAAATCGCATTCTTCGGAGATAGTTCCCCTTACTTACCGAAGTCTTCGGTCCCTCACCTATTTCCCATTTTCCATGGTGTGTGGTTATGAATAAGTTTACTCGTCCTGTGTTTTGAAAAAAGTACTTAATGGGATATTATTTGCTACAAGGACAGTCAAAGTTTGAGCAATGAACTTAGTATAGCCTCTTTGCACACCCAATTTCAGAAAGGATTATCTGGGAAGGTGATTTAGGTACACTCTATTACATATTATCACACAACAAAAAGTGATATGAACTAATTAAGGGCCGGCAGGCATGAACACATATAATGTGGCTAAATGTGTCCACTGATTGAAAGCCCTTTTTTTCTTGTGATTTTTTTAGTTCCTAGAAGTGAAGATGAATTTGAGAAGGAAAGAAATCATTACTGAATAATGCACCATCCATTTCCAAATATATATAATTCTATGTCTAAGATATGAAAATATAACAAATATTTAATTACATACACATCCTCTTCTCAAATTCATTTGAATTGTAAATTTATTTTATACCTTTCATTTGACTACATGTTCCAAATAGCAAAAACACCCGTTAGACCTAGATAGGAAAGGTGGCACTAGCATACTAACAAAACATGGGAGCCAGAGCCGCCGCCTCCTGCCGCTGCCCTAGGGCACGCCGCCGCCGCTGCCTCTCTCTTTGCCTATGCTTGAGTCTACTCATGCTATATTCTCTGGTGATGTGGTTTTGGTATTCCTCTTCTCGCCTTTAAGGAGGCTAGGTGACATTGGTTTCCCCGTGGAGGTTCCGACGAAGGTGACGACAGAGGCAAGCATTCTTCTGTGCAAGGCGACATGGAGAATTATGTGTGATGCCAACGGTGAGGCATAGAAGATGTTGTCGTCGTCGAATAAGGTTCTCTAGCCCCTTCCTAATTTTTCCTGGCTCGATTTGGCCACAGTTAGTGAAGGGCTAGTGTTAGATGTACGGCCGATTGTCGTTCAAAGAATTAGATCCATCTGACAATGAGTTATAAGACGGTGGATCTTGCAGCTTGAACAATGTTTGGCATCTCTCATCGGCTGTTGGAGAGGCAACGGCTTCGATTTGGTTCCTTCTCTTTGGTGGCATCAATCGAAAAAGTGATGTTGTAGATGACCAAAATACTTTTTTTGTGTGTGTTTTACTCGTTTGTGAATCTTAATGTAAGGGGTATGTACTTATCCGGATTTTAACACAACCCCCTTTCATTCGCAAAAAAAAAAAAAAAAAAAAAAAAAAAAGGAACCACAACTACCACATTGCCTGTTAGTCAAATTTGCCTTATATACTACAGGAAGCGGTAAACATAGCCATAAAAATAAATAACTTCAGCATCACTCTATATGCTCGCAATATACATCACAGGTATTGCAGTTGGGACACAATGATTACTGACCACTGCTTCCGCACCATATATAAACTCCGGCACGGCACCACGAGACGAATAGCCAGAGAGAGGGAAAGATGGCATATGGTGGAGGCATGACCTCACGTCGTACATATAGATGCCATGCAAAGGTAATCGAAAAAAAAAAAAAGATGCCATGCAAAGAGACCAACAGAGTGTGGATTTGTGGGCAACTGGACATGGGAGTCCTCAGGATTTCATCTCATGCCGGTCTGGGACGTTGGCACCTCCATGTGATGATGGCAAAAAATTCTGCGTGGAAGTTCTGCAAACCGATTCATTTGCAGCACTGCAAGGGTCTACCAGATTGGAGCCACGTGTTCCATCCACGGATCTGCAAACCGATCTGGCCAACAGCAAAGTGGCGAGAGACGTACGACTTTGTTGCCGTGCTGCCCAACGAAACCGCCCCCGTGCTCGAGCGGTGCCCCTCCTGCCGGCGTCGAGATATTCATCTTTACCTTAATCGATGTCGGGCTTGATTCACAAGCATCCCTGTAGCAGAATACATGACATCTCTGTAACAAGGATCGTTGAGCTGCCCAGATTGTAGCGCTGAACCACATAGGACAAGGTGTTTTCCTGCTTCGTTCTACAAGCATTGTCAAGCTGCTCAGGTAGCAACGACCTTGAACCACATTTTCATGACTCCGTTTTACGTACGCAAAACTCTATTCCTGCTCATTGGCGTCTCAGGGGATCTGTGTTACTGTGAGACAGTACCTAAATCTCATGTGATGCATGGTTCTTTGACGTGTTAGCTAGTAAGATGGTCTATAAAACAGGTGTAGCGTTTGCTCAACCAGAACTAGTAGATATTTGTGTTTTGTAGGCTTTTGAGGTACCAGGAATGCAAATATGCCGGGCTGCCCAGCGAGCCGTGCAGCTGTGTGTGCTTTCGCATGGTTCGTTCATGACTTGTGGACGGTATCGGGCGTTGGCTAGCCCGGCGCCAATGGCGGGCGACGCGAAGCAGAAGAGAGGACGGGACGAGATGAGCAGGGGCTCGCGTTCGACGGGGTTCACCATGCTCGGGGCCGCGGTTCAGGAAAGTCTTGCGTACGTATCCGTGGCCGCGGGTTCGACCATTGCTCTTCCTTTGGGCCTCCTGGTCAGGGACATCTTGTGCACGTATCCGCGGTGCTTCCATGAGTGCGTGCGTGCAGCCATTCTTGGTTATCAAGGCGGTGTATGAGTGCACGAAGCCAAGTTTCTACTATATTCCTTTTCACAAAAAAAAAGGTTTCTACTATTCCCTCAATGAATCAATGTACTATAAATCCTATACTAAGTTAACGCGCTTTGGTTCTTCTAGTATGATCAAAGTTTGCATGTATAGGTGTAATAGCTACTTCGCTGCAGAAGAGAGAGAACGTCTTAGGAGGTGGAGGTGAAAGAGAAGAGGGGAGCCAGAGCCAAAGGCTGAAACTGTTAGGTTTGGGTCACAGACCCAAACTTCAGTTCATTAATGTTGGCTCATAATGAAATCATCATTCTTCTACACACCGTCCAGTAACCCACAAGTTTCGTCTCAACCAACTAATAATATCTAAAGCAAAGTTAACTCAAGAGTCAAGACTACATGAACCAGTTGCAGTGCTCCACGGATCTCAAACACCTACGGGCTTTGTTCGGTTGTGCCATTCCTGGCCCGGAACGCGCCTCGTTCCAGCCGGATCGGTCTGCCCATGTTTGAAGCCGCACAGGACCAGGAATGCTTGTTCGGTTCCACCTGGTCTGGCATGAAGCCTGGCCCGTTTCGGGTCTCCCTGCCCTTGATCGAGCTGGAAGGAAACTTACCTCAGATGGTCCGGATTAAAAACAGATCGACTTGAGTGAAAACAGAAGGATCCACTGGACCCTGGTCATGAACAAAACCGGGCCCTGAATGAAAACTAGCTTGCCGAACGAGCCCTACAGAGGCTCCCACGATCCAGCTAACTGGAAGCCCAGGAAAGACATGAATTTGTTGTCGTACCGCAATGAAACATTGAAACAAGAACGTTAAGGTAAACTGTGACAACCCGTGGTCTGGATGAAGCGTAAGCGTCCGCCGCGGATCCTGCCGGCTGGCGTCCAGATCATGCCCCAACCACTTCTGCTGTGTTCAGCCTCACTGAGCACGAAGCTGCAGCAGGTGCCAGGTTATTCCAGGAGTTTCTTGACCTTGATGTTGGGCTCGATTAACGAGGATCCCTTTGACAGACCTCATCATGAACCGTATAGCAGTACTAGATGTTTTCCCGCTTCGTTGTAAAGGATTTCATGATTCTTCCACCATAACCAAAATTCTAACGAACTACTACTAGGCGAAGAGAAATGGGAGACGTGCATGATAGCAAATCTCTCTTGTACAGATCGATCACTGGAGATGGTCAGATGGACTGTGTGACGTATAAATGAACTGACTGATCACCAGTATATATACTCCAAGCATTGAATTTTGACACGATTGTTTGCAATTTTAATTTTTTGCATCAAACGCTTGGACTTCCAACAATAAAAATTGCAACGGTACTACATTATTCAATATATTCTCTTTTCTAAAAAATATGACTAAAGAAAATAAGAACATTAACCAGACATGCCTCTCTCTCTCTCTCTCTATATATATATATATATATATATATATATCTCGAGCATTACACTGACCAGAACGTTGATATATAAGAAATTAGCAACCTCATGGTGTCAGTGATCAGGTTGTGAACTTGTGATATAGGCACCGGATGCATCAGGTTTCTACTCGTGTGATATCTTCTTTGAGCAGATCAGGGGAGTTGGCCTACCAGACTCCTCATGCCCTTTGTCTGGAGAGGCATGGATACGTTTTGCTGCTTCACCCATCAACTGGCATTGACCCTGAATTGGCTCCCACTGATTATGAGTCCACAAACACGTGAAAAATACAACAAATGTGCAATGCGTCAAACCCTTAGCATGAGGCTACCGACTGGTACTTAAGTGCTTGATGTCTCTATGGACAAAGCAGCTTACTTGTTCATTGCATCTTCCACATCAGCAGCTGTAACTCCCAAGTCTAAGAATGTGGGTGATAAGGAGTCCTTATTTCAGTAGTTGTGACATACAAAACACAAATTCTAATCAATAAGAAAAATTACTTACCGGAAGCATGTGAGAATAGGACTATGCCATACAAGACTCCCTTATATCTTTGTTCCATCTACCATTGACTGTTGAGGCACTTGAACAATTCACTCTGCTCCACCAAATTATTGGTGCCACTCAGTTACAGCAAGGAAGGGATATATGGAGACACATTGGGCAGACTGGAAAATATTCAACATCAAGGGTATATAAACAACTGGTTGGACATATGCCAGTTCACCCTGCCTTCACATGGACTTGGGGATCGATGTGCCAAATGAAACATAAAGTGTTTTTTTGGCTACTGCTTCATGACAGACTAAACACCAGGGGCTTATTGCATCAGAAAAATATGGCTTTGGAGTCATACACATGTGAACTGTGCATCATCCAGAGAGAGGAAACTCTCAGGCATCTATTCATCAAATGCACTTTTGCAAGAAATTGTTGGCAAGCAATTGGCATCAACATCCCAACACACCTGAGGCCTCTCCAGTTATTTCAATGGTTAAAAAGGAAGCTTGCTGTGCCATTTTTCATGGAAATCATAGTACTAAGGTGCTGGAGTATATGGGTAACAAGAAATAATTGGATTTTCAGTAACATCGATTCAACAGTCCAAAGCTGCAGAAGGAAGTTCCTTAAAGAGATGTCCATGGTTGTCCATAGGGCTCGACAAAGACATGTGCAACAGCTACAAGAATGGATACGTACACAGTCGCACTTGTAATCTTTTACAGTTTTTGCTTTCTCTTTTTTTCTTTCTGTACAACAATCACTTATAAAATTTAATAAAATGCTGTAGGGGGCGACCCCTCCAGTTCTCTTCAAAAATAAAATAAAATAAATAGGACTATGCATGTGTCCACCATCCAAACTACACCGATTCAAAGCCCTTATGTTTCTTGTCAAAATTGAAGATGAATTTGAGAAGGGAAGAAACTCAGTACTGATGAATTTGAGAAGGGAAGAATTCAAATAAATCTAAAAAGAGAACATACATATAATTAAAAAATTATATGTATGTTCTCTTTTTAGACTTATTTGAATTCTAAATGGAAATAGATGTAACGATAGGCCTAAATGTTGTGCGAATCCTAGAGGGATATATATGGGAAAGATAGAAAGTAGTGTACTAACTATCAAAATATGGCAACCACAACCACCAGACGCATGTTAGTTAAAATTGCTATATTGTCCTACAGGAGACATAAAGCCAGCACAAAAACTTCAGCTTGATAGCTATCCACAGTTACGTCACCACTTCTGCACGTGAAACCATACATACACATGTGCCACACTCACTAATCCCTCTTTGAAATTTGAGCTAGCTAGCTACCTAGCTCCTACACGTGTCACGAAGTCCAGACCAGGACAAACGGCACCATAGATTGGGAAAGTCATGTCACCGTGAATCGATCGTCGTACCTCCTGGCACTGATAATATGAATTAGGATGAGAATATAGGAGGCATCATGAATGGAGCTGCCGCATCGCTTCTGGCTCTACAAGTAAAGTGCAGATGCCGGGTTACGTTCCTGGATGCGGTTGCTGATCTTCGGATACGTACATGGATACATGCAGCATTTCTGGGCCCCTGCTAGGGTTCTGCTTATCCATCCAGCTCCAATGGTTGGGGGATTGGTCAGCTTCCTGCCCGGTGGGGGGCGTTGGCTAGCCCAGGATGTTCACGTGAAGGAGAGAAGATCGATGATGGGACGCGATGAGCAGGCCGGGGCGCGCATTCAGTGGAAGGTTGACCGTGTGGGGCCGTGTTCCAGTGGCTTGCATGCCTCCAGTTTCGTGCTTACGTGGCGAATGCATGCAATCTTGTGCTTGGTTTTCTTCGAGGCATGCAAGCATGCATTGATGCATGTGTCTGCTCTTCTTCTCAGGAATAGTCAGGATCAAGCAAATTTTGTTGGTGCACCTCTGCATGGTTGGTATTACTCTGTTGGTCTGATCCAATTGATGCACTTTTTGTGATAAGCTAAAGTCAATTCATTTTCCACCCACAATATTCGAGCCCAACCTTTTTTCTCTATACTGGCATAGGTATAAGAGCTTCTGACTTGTACTAGAAGTGACAGTATGGCTCGTGAGGAGTAGAATGTCAGTCCATGTGCTTGCAACATACTACATCAAACATACACTGCTATTGGGACACATGGATTGACCATATAATGAGTTCCGGGATTGCGCTTTAGAGCACGTCGGAGCCCCACGAGGCCGCGAGATTGGACATATGGTGCTGCAGTCAGATAACATGCAAATAAATCGACATGAAGTGTGGTTTTCGGGCGATTGGACATGGGAGTCATCTGGAATTCATGTTATACCGGACGTCAAATTCTTACTCTGTAAGTAGTTTCAAACATTGCTGATCGTTATTTGGCAAAAGAAAAAATGTGTGTGCTTCTAGCTTGAGCGCGCGCCTGGATATATTTCATACTAGGTGATTTCCCGCGCGTTGCTGCGGAAATAAAAAAGATACATTCCAAATACATGGTGTGGACCATGGAAAAAATTAATTTTTTAGTAGAGGGAACAATTTGGAAATACATACTTTGTTTATCAATAGGTTAGACTGAAACAACATTTGGTTAATGGATTAAAGGTACGTAGGCAGTTTAGATATAAAGGTCCTTTGATGAATATATTTCTATCATAATACTCTTTGTACTCAATAGGTATTACTTATTACGATATATTTACTAATATTTATATAGTACTTACTTCCTGATTCCTTACAAATATATTTTTTCACATTACATTCTATAGAAAGAAAAGAAAAACAACTCACTGCAGACAAACATGACTTACTTTTCACTTCGAGATAACATATGACAGACATACCATCAGTTAAGCATCAATTTTCTTGATGCTGCAAAATGCGGGGGAAATTCTGTGCCCTGTAGATTAATTAGATGATACAAATAGAATGGAAGGACCGAACATGGCTCCTGCAAAACAAAATATCAAGAAGGTATATCAGTGTGCTTGAAGTGTGAGAATTGCGAGGAACAATATGCTATTGCACTTCGATAACATTGAAAAACTGAGAAATAAAGCAAGAACTCTGGGTAGATTATTGAAACAAAAGCATATTGCAAGGAGCATTTGCCATCAGATCGACATGTACAAAACTAAACCAAACATCCCATTCGAATATATATCTATTGCTAAGCATGAAAATGATACAGGTTCGAAAAGAAATTACTGAGCATTTGATTCCATCCTGCAAAAAATTAGAGATAATTATACAAACACACACACACACACACACACACACACACACACACACACACAGAGAGAGAGAGAGAGAGAGAGAGAGAGAGAGAGAGAGAGAGAGAGAGAGAGAGAGAGAGAGAGATTAGAATCTGCCAAGTTTCTTCGGTTTTGTTAGGAAGTAGCTAGGAGCATCCGGTTCAGTTTCTTTGGCCATGCTTTCAGTTTCAGAAATCTATAGCAGATCTGACGGTCATATGAACTCACGAGCTCACTATCCAACGGTTGTGATTTTTAAGATGATGTGGCACAATGAGAGTCCAGCTTTATAGTAATCAATGATTTTTAGTGGGTTGCTTCTATATAGTATATATAGATTCAGAAACCATAACACCAGATCATGAAATTGCACAACAACACGACACCTGAGATATTGACACTTCCATGTCTCAAAAATATATTGCAGTCCAAACTTCTTAGACAACTTAATTAACATGTTAACAACAACTGAGATACTGAACTAAGCTCTCCACTCTTCACAGGTCGAAATGCTGCCGGAGTCCAACCTCTTGCGCTCTCCATGCTGATTATCCTTGTGCAGGTCCCTGTCCACTGACTGGAGCAGCCTGCATTGTCCAGCGTGGTAATTTCCAAAGTTCTTGGATTTGAGAAGGAGCAGTGCTGCATGATGCATGTTCGGTCGGCCCGAAATGTCCAGTTCCTAGTCTAGACGAAGCTACATATATACAAACCTGGAGCTGCAGCAACAGCAGATCTTCGTTGTGCCTTGTTTCAAATGACATTTGAGTTGCTTGTGCGCAAATTGCTGTTGGACCTTAAGCGTTCACGAGGCTTTGAATACAAAATTGATTGTTGAGACTCGGCCTGATATGCTGTATTGATGTCTGATGCGAGGAATGTGATACAGTCAGGCTTGCAAGATCGAACTATTTGTTCATCAGTTTCTCTCTTATTCTTTCACACATGTACCAATACAAAGAGGACGTGTGCATTGGTGTCGTTGTCCTGTAGGCACCGAGCATTGTAGAACAAAGTACTTCAGAAACATGGCATTTCTTGCTGCATGTGCACATAATTCCAGAGTTACTTCTATCTTATTGCTTCACCTAAAGCAAAGGGAAGGGAACTATCATTTAAGTTCAGCCAGTAGGCAGGCTCAAGGGCTGCATTTTTCAACGCCACATCAAGGAAACTAACTTTTCAGCTTAGGCACGTATAGTATATATGCATGAGGGGAAGAGACAAGATGGATAATAAATCTCATGTGATGGTTCTTGAACTTTAATTGTACGATGGTTTACAAAATACATTTTCGAGTTTTGTAGGCTTTTGAGGCACCAGGAAATAGGAATGCAGAAATGATGCACTGTCATGTGCGGTGCCATGGCGCGCGGTGCTGCGTGCCCTGTTCATGGCCGGCGGACGGTAGCAGGTATTGGCTGACCCTGCGCCATTGGCAGGTGACGCAGAGCACAGGAGAGTAGGGGCGCACGTTCGACGGGGTTGACCGACGGACGGTGTGCACCAGCTGTTTCTCGTGTACATGGCCCTTCCATGGATGCATGAATGCAAAGCACATGAAGGTGTTGAGGGCATGGTGCGGCATGTATGTGTGTATTAAGCCAGGTTTCTAGTAGTCGTTCAATGTTACTATCAGTCCCAGACTATACGCACATCGGTTCTGCGAGTTTGATCAAAATTTGCGTGCCCAGGGGTGATACTTCTCAAGATCAGAACCTATATATGTGGAAGAACTAAGTAGTTGAAAGCTTTGAGATGAACGGAAGAACTAAGTAGTTGAAAGCTTTGAGAAGAACATCCTATGAGAAGTTAGGAGGGAAGAAAAGAGGAGAGTCAAACAACAAAGATCCGATGGCTGACATCATTTTTGTGTTGTTAATATTTATAGTCTTTTCCTAATTAATAGTCAGTTTACAAAATTTGACTTGAACAAAACTAAATGAATATTATA
The DNA here is from genome assembly GCA_012490785.1 of Eragrostis nindensis. Classification (NCBI taxonomy): domain Eukaryota; kingdom Viridiplantae; phylum Streptophyta; class Magnoliopsida; order Poales; family Poaceae; genus Eragrostis; species Eragrostis nindensis. The sequence goes on along the minus strand of JAAXCT010000487.1, from coordinate 102,084 downwards.
TTTATGGACAGAGAAGAATATTTATAGTCTTTTCCTAATTAATAGTCAGTTTACAAAATATGACTTTAACAAAACTAAATGAACATTATATTTATGGACGGAGTGAATAGTTGAAAGCTCGCCGCAGAAGAGAAAGAACGTGCTTAGAGGAGTTACGAGGGAAGAAAAGAGGAGAGCCAAAGGATGAAGATCCAATGGCTAAAACCTGTTGAAGTTTGGGTTTACAGGTTTTCTGCTGTACAACCGACAGATCCAACCTTCAATTCATTATGTTTGGCCTATAATGAAAATCTGTTTCAACTAAGAACACCACTTTAGCCTAGAACTGCTACTGTACTTTGGTGACAATAATGTGGCTCGCCAAGAGTAGTATGTGATATCTGTTCGCATTACACTGTATCTAACATGCTGCAGTTAGGACGCATGGATATCACCACCACGAAGGATGCGCCATGTAATTAGTTCCGTCTTCCGGCCTCCCGGCACTGTGCGTCATAGAGTTGTAGTAGGAGCACTCCAACACACACACACACACACAGAGGGAGAGGGAGAGAGAGAGAGAGAGAGAGAGAGAGAGAGAGAGAGAGAGAGAGAGAGAGAGAGAGAGAGAGAGAGAGAGAGAGAGAGAGAGAGAGAGAGAGAGAGAGGAGAGAGAGAGAGAGAGAGAGAGAGAGAGAGAGAGAGAGAGCATATATATACATGATAGTGCGTGGCAGCGTGTGAACTACTGGACATATGTTGCTGTAGTCGGAGAACATTCTCGGAGATGTAAAAACATTCATCATGGGATATTGGATATTGGGAATGAGAGTCTTCAGGAATTCAATTTATTCATTCTTTGTTTTGCATTCTCTGTAGGTAATCCAAAATCGCTGGCATTCATGATCACTATTTATGAATTTCTCTGGTGTCTGGTTACAGTAACTGTACTCATTGAAAATAATTGATATTATTGTATGGCCCCATTTTTTAGCCTAAACCACAAATCTAGTGCACCATAACCACAAAAAAAGAATTACTTAACTTCCTCGCAACATGAAATGCTGAATCATAAACAGTAATAACCTAATATTTAGATGGCATATCTCATTTGCCAAGTGTGATATGCTTCCGGCACAAAAATATCAAGATAGTGTTGGGTGATTACTAGTGAACTGCCTTTCATGTCCTCTCCTACAGAAAATACCTAGTGAACTGTTGGGTGATCCCAACGGCAGTACCTGTGATGTATATATATTGTGAGTATACCTAAAAATTGATAGGAAAGGTGAGGTGGAAGTAGCATAGTACAAACTAATAAAACATGGGAACCATGACCACCACATTACCTGTCAATTACATTTGCCTTATATACTACAGGAGACGGTAAATAAAGCCATGATGAAAAGGAACTTCAGCATGTCAGTCCACGTGGCCCACAATATATATATATATCACAGGTACTGCAGTTAGGACACATGGTTTATTGACCAATGTGTGCGCACCATATATATAAACTCCGGCACTATAGTTTGTCGGATAGCCCATGGGACGAAGAGCCAGAGAGAGGGAGAGATGGATCAGTCATTCAGATGCCATGCAAAGAGATCAACATGCAGTGTGGATTTGAGGGCAACTGGACATGGGAGTCATCAGGAATTCATCTCATGCCGGTCTATGACGATGGCACCTCCGCGTTATGATTGCAAAAAATTCTGTGCTGAAGTTCTCCAAACCGATTAATTTGCAGCACAGCCCTGATTTCAGCATTGGAGCAACATGTAGCCTTCACGGATCTGCAAGCCGATCCAGCCAACACCGAAATGAAGAAACACGCACGGCTTCGATGCTGGGTCGCCCAACGAAATAAAGAACGAGGAGCTGACGACCTTTCGCTCGCGACTATGGCAAAGCTTTGGTTCGGCTGAAGAAGCCTCCCGCGAGGTGAGTGGTACCCCTCCTGCCGGCGTCGAGATGGTGCCCAGCCCACTGTTTCGTGCCGCAATCGCTGCTTGGATATTCTAGGAGATCTTGACCTTAATGTATCGGGCTTGATCAACAAGGATCCCAGTTACAGCCCGTAACTTGCAGGGATCATGTAGCAGAGTACATGACAATTAACCCTGTAACAAGGGTCGCTGAGCTTCCTTGATTGCAGAACTGAACCACGTTGCTGCTGCCTGCTGGTGTTGAAACACATTTCATGGCACCGCACACAAAACTCTGATGAACCACTGGTTCTAATGAAATCCTTCGTTCAAATCCTAAACTTGGTATGTGTGTTGCATCTGTGGTTAACTATTTTTTGTGACAGGAGACGTTCTCGTCAACAGAGAGACACATATAAAGACTTAGTGGATCTCAAGATTGGCCGGTTCAGTCTCCTTGGCGCTCATAAGGATAGGCTGTGCATGCATGTCTTCATTGGGTGAGTTCTCATGGGTATATGTGAGTGTGCATTTATCTGTAATTTGTTTTGCAAAAAAAAAACATCTAGCATTCTTTCTTTAATTTTCACAATTTCATCTAATTATATTTGTGCTTTTGGTCAAACTTTGTCATGCTACTCTAAGCCTCAATGTAGTGTGCAATTTTGTGTATCAAGACTACCACACGTGCATTATATAGAGAATCTGTTCCTAGGAAGACGTCATTTATTTCTTTATTATTCAAATTTTCCAGGAAACTTGTCTTTCACCGAAGAAAGATATCAGCAACGATCCCCACAATAAATAAAGGGAACATATCTGGTGGAAACCAACCCCTCCGTGCAAACTATGAAAACTTCAATCTGAGCCACACGATTTTGATCCAATGGTGGCGCTCTGGGAGGGGTGATTTATAAGCTCAGATGAGGTTGAAGGGTGATTTGTAAAGTCATTTTTGGGTGATTTGTAAAGTCATTTTTGCAAATTACCCCTCCCACCTCCCTTGAGCGCCACCATTAGATCAACATCGTGTGGCTCAGATTGAAGTTTTCATAGTTTGCATGGAGAGGTTGGTTTCCACCTGATACGTTCCTATAAATAAAGTCATCATCCTGTTACCAAAATAAAATCAAACTTAATCCATCGTACGTAGGGTGGTAGCATGGACACTAGTATATGTGTGCATTTGGGAGCTAAAGAACCAGGCACAATCTACGTGTATCATGTTACTGTTACATGTATGACAAAATCAGTTGTGTATGAACCCCCCTAGGTTGTAGGGCTGGGAGGAATCAGGAGTAAACACAGATCAGTAATACTGTCACCAACAGCACACAATAAAGTGTCGTTAGTTTACTCCTTCCTCATTCATCTTTGGTCAGATATTTTCTCTGATGTTTATCGATATTGGCTAATCAGTAACATGAATATGATGTGTTCCTATCGATCTTCTATACATTGCCTCATCAAAACACTCTGAAATGCAGTTCAACTAACTAACATCCAGTCCTTCCAGTAGCTCAGTTATTGCTGCTGTACTGTTCGACTAACAGAGTTGTACAACCATCATTTTTATGATTGCAATATTAACTTTACTCTTCTAACTGTGAAGAACAATATTTCTCCGTATTGAGCAAATAAAGTCGAAAAGGTACTGCTAGACTTGCCATCAGAAAGAACTAGGTAATGTTAGCGCCGAAAAGAACAGTCAAAGTGAGAACATTGGAATTCGAAAACTGCCGGTCAATTATCAAGTTAGATACCCGCAATTTTTTTTATCAAATTAGATACCCCTAGTGTAATATCATCGCTAGAAAAAATCAAGACGGAATTACAAGGGCCAGAAAATACTAATCAATTATTCAACTAATCTGACAAGAACCACCCTGATTACTACTACTGAACACTAAAAGTCTCCACTTGTTATGCATCGGCATCTAAATTTTCAGATTCCAGAAGTCGTTTGCCAAGATCACTGCCACCATCAGGAGCCTTCGCGGCACTGCCTTCTCTGGGTTCTGTAAAAAAAATCCTTACTGCAGGTTGCCATGCAGAAGGACAGAAAGATGATGGCTGTCGCAACAGTGATACCCAGCGCCGCATGCCACCAATTGTCAGAGAAGCCGACCATATAGATCACGAAGAATGGGTAGTAAAACACGAGCATCATCAGGATTGCCCCCTGCATGATCCAAAAAGTCACCAACAACAAGGAGGGCGATAGAATCGGATCAGAGCAAAAAATAAACACTGCATAAAATTGGTTGGTGTCTTAGACGGAAACATTTTCGCCAGGGTGACGGGCTCCAGCAAGAGGCAGTAAACGTAATAACGAAAAAAAAAAGATTTTTCCCGTCAATTTTTAGATGAATATCGCGCCCGCGCCGCCGCACCAGAGAAAGGAGGAGAGAAGGGGGAGAGACGGGGAGCACCATGCCCCTCCGCGCCGGATGCCGTTGCCGTTGCCGCCGTCGCCGTCAAGGAAGCCGGCGCGCCGTCCCCCGCCAAGATCCGGCGGCCACGGAGGCTGCAACGGGGACGGGGAGGCCGACCCGCCAAGCCAGAGGACGGGCGACGCTCCAGCGCCGGCCTACCGCCGCCGCGCGCGCCTCCACGGAGCCGCGCCAGCCAACCGCCCTCGCAGCCGCGCGCTCGGCCGCCACCGTGAAAATGGGAAGGAGGCAGGGAGAGAATGATGGGGATTAGGGTTTCGACCCAATCCCCATCTTATATACCGGCCGGTCCTCTGATGGGCCGCGATGGGCCGCAACCGGCCCAAAAGACCGGCCCGATTCAGGAAAAATCAAAGAAATTCAACAAAAAAAGAAAAAAGATAATTTTGCGGAAATGCCCGTAAAGAGCAAGAAATTTGGGTTTAGTCCTGAGTTTCTAACATGAAAGACCTTGATTTTTCCATATTTCAACACGCTTTCCAAACTGTTTACAGACTGGTCCAGATTCTTTTCAAAATTGCAATTCAACCCGGAGTTTTTGCCTACAACCCTGACGTTCCTGTATTTTTCCCTCCGATACTTTTTTTACCACAACAGGGTACTATTTTCTTACACAAAACACCTTGTTTTTCCCAGATTTATCGGTAACAATAAGAAACACACTAAAATTATAAACAATCTTAATCTTTTTATATGTTCTATCTTCTGAAGCACCTTCTTCAATGAAGCTATCAAAACTTGCTTATGTAAAAGGAAAATAAATTAGAACGATACGGAACTCAAATTTGCTGATGTAAAAAACAATATAATAAACTTCAAATTATGTAATGGGACTAATATAATTTACAAACAATAACACTTTTCTCTCCTCTAAAATCGCACCCAACATGAATGGATGACGGTCGACTTTATAATTTTTTTTTCTAATTACAATCACAACCCCAACTAGACTGTGTCAGCCGCGCATTGCCAATCAATTTTCAAGCTGCTAAAGTTACAAAGTTGTCACAATTTAGTAACAATGATGTTTCAATTTTATTTTCAGATTATCAGCTTTTTTTCCATTCAAATTTGATCCAACGTGACAATTTAAATGGAAAATTGGTTAACTACTTTTTGACCTATGATTATAATTCAACCATTTATAAATTTCTAAATTAATCATCTGTGATGACAATCATACATTACCGCGCCTGATTGCCCGTTTTAGAGGTCTGCCTTTTGAATGCATACAAAATGGTACATATTTGATTCAAAATAAATGTAATGCTTGTATGAAACATGGAAGGTAAATCCTTGTGAATATATTGTCTATGTAGTTGCCCATATTACAACAATCAATTTTGAGATCATAAACAATTAGATATCAACAGAAACAAAGCTCAAAATATAATTTTGTATTCGGTTGCAACAGATGAGCAACAATGTATAAGAAATTGCTTGAACCGTGACATTCAAAAGTTAATTACAGGAAGCAATGGTCACTTTGGCAAGTTAATTACAGGAACCAGCATTATGTAGAGCTCAATACTGTCACTACCGCATATGCTCTTTGAACTAACGCACCCTGAGAAAGGCATCAGTGTTATAAGTCGGAGAGCTATGGCAAGGGCGCAGCTTCCATCATCACTTCCATTGACCTGTCCTTCAAAATCGAAACATTAGAAATGAGCATAACAGAATCCCAAAACGACATGATCAAATCCTCAAGCTCCTTGCCTGCTAGTTAGCATGATAAAATCCTAAGGTAAAGTTGCTTGTGGTCATATCATCTTTATGAATTTGTAGCTTTTCGACTATAATTCTGGGATAGCAGGGATTTTCGTTTGAGACATTGAATTAGCGGTCTCATAAAGATGAAAAGGTGGATAATGTAATCATCATAGCTCTGAGGCAAGTAGCTGCTGTTCGTTAACTCGAGAAACTTTTCTTTTATCATACTTGCATTTAAGTGATTGAAATGAGTATTTGCACTAAAATAAAAAAAAGGTTAACTGTCCGTCCATGTGTCAAGCATTTTCTGGTTGTTTGTTGCAGCAAAATGAAAAGATTCATGACAGAACAAGTGAAAATCAAAACTTGTTGAGGCAGAAATTTACGCACCTGATGGAACTGTACAAAATGTAATGAATGACCTTTGTTTAATGCTGGTCAACTTAACATAAAAGGTTTTGCAATTGGCATCAAAAGTTAGCTGTAGCAAAAATTGGTAAACTTTCTGTGATAATCTTGGGTGTAGAAAATATGATGAGTGATGAGTATGTAATATATCAAAAACGAGTGTTGTGGCATCCAAAGATATTAACAGTATCAAAGGGAAGGATGGCATGGATTTGATCAGGGCTTCTTAAAGTGATCAGGTTTGTAGCTTAAAACTGCGACCCAAGAATGTATTATGGCATGTGGAAACATGGAAGTGTAGTGCCTAACATTTTTTTTGGGTGAAGCCTGACACAATTATGCATAGCTAACTATGTGAAAAAGAGCTACCTAGCGCAACCAGATCTAGAGCATGCTTCTATGTTGTAACAATCTGGATACAAAAATTGAATGTTCGCAGAGGTATCTTTTAGCACAATAAATGGCCACCATTCATCATCTGTAAACGCCATGAGCCTTGTAAATAAATCAAAACATAGGAAATTTTAAATTTATTATGGAATGCAACTATGATATAGTTTCTTGGCATTTCCACAAGCACCTGATGCATGCACTGTAGATATGTCCCAACATCTCACATAGCAGAGTTTCAAGACGCTTACCAGTGGCAACGAAGGACACACCTACGAGGCCGGCATCGTAAGCTGCTATGAATAAACAGTAGGATCACCGTCATGTCCTGGCCTGGGGTCCTGTGGGAGGAGATGGATGAGATATGAGTCCTATAATTAAATATGCATTAAAAATTCTAATTTGTTGTTCAAGGCGAGCTTAATGTAAATGAGCAGGTTTTTTGAACAATCTTGTGCTGATGACATATCATTGAGCTGCTGAATGGTTTGGTGGTTTAAAATTCCTCAGACCACCAATAATAATAGTATTTACTCCACACTTCTTCTGATGACAATTAAATGTACAGTTCTCACAACATGAGCACCTTAGGTAGTGTCAGTTCCAGCTTTATAAGCATTGCTGAAATATTTATTCTGAGCCATAAGTATATCAAGTAGGCAGTATAAGAATCACAAAATGCAGGTTCGAATTATGATATGCGAAGTCAAGAATTCATTCAGTCTAGATAACTTGAAGATTGAATGTGCATTATTTGTAGGTGGTACAACTAAGGGTTGCTCCTGTTTGTCCTAGAATAATTAAGACAAAGCTGAAGAGTTTACATTATTCCATCTATTATAGCTTTTCCCAATATTCATATGAACCTGAGTTTATTAAAAAAAACTGAACACATACGTTACATGATGTAACATAAAGTCAATAATATTTCAATATATTTTGTCTTTTTTGTATCCCTCCAGATAACTCAACATGGCTCAACCATTTGTCTTTTTTTGTATCAGTATATTCTGTTATGCTTTCGAAAGTAACTAAAGATAATTGAGACATAAAGTATTATAAGTGCGCATACAGGCTGAAGAGGCATGATTCTGTACGTGATTGGTGCCCTATCAAATGATTGCCACTGGTAGAAAAGAATCAATTGATCTTCTATATACTTGCTCCACTTATCAAAAGAGAACGTACATGATCCTGTGTGTTTGACACTTTTAACTAACATGTTTGACACTTTTAATTGACGTATTTTTGTAATTTCTCTAATAACATATAGGAAACAAAAGTGTATGAAATAGGGGAACATACAAAGACTAATTTACAGTCCATAACGATCAAACATGTATAGCACATCTATTTCTTCTTTATATTACCGGATTCAACAGTATGACTGATTATGACAGCAGATTAGAAATGTAAGGGTGGAGTTTAGCTCAATAGAGCATACTTTGCTAATTGATTGAACACATGGAAGATGTCTTACATGATTTTCGACACTAATTGAAAGGAGCTTTAAACCCATCAAGCTCCAGAAACATATTCAAAGTATTACTCCAGTTCAAATAAATCAACGTAAAAAATATTTCCATTTTAAATGTGTTGCTGAAGGCCCAGAGAAGTTAATGCAAATATAAATTAAAGAACAAAATAGGTAAGCTGCAAGGAACTACAATTTTACAAGTACTGATCAGCCAATTGTCAATGTACCCGAGGTTTAACGAAATGTTCAATTGACAGCACCCCTTGAAGCAATTAGAAAGAACACATATATGCAATACGAAATAATAACAGAAATCTAAGCTACCCAAAAACTATGCGGATTGTTGAAAAGTATACAACTGGAGACAGAAACATCTTGATGTGATTTATCCTATCATTTTCATGGATTTAGGGCGAATGGAACAAAGAAATTTGCCTGAAACGTAACTATAGGGACATATAAAAATATTTGCTCTGTTCTACTGATTAGTCAATGTACAAAGCCTTCTCTGAGCAGCGCAGACCACAAACCAAAATAAAAGGACGAAGAGAGAGGAAGTGACAAGCGCAAGGAGAATAAATCGGTGCAACACAACCATCAATGATATGAAACATGCTTTGTTTTTGCTCCACCTGTAGCTAAGGTCAGTGTTTTCTTAAAAATTGTATCTCATCGGTCATCACTTCCAATAACCAGTGATAATGATGTGGAACAAATAAAAAAACTGAAGAAAAGGAAATAGCGGGGTCAGGCAACAGGGCATTACCTCAAACACCTGATGTGCATCCAGACAGGAGGTCCACCTCCAGTGGGAACCGGCAAGAATGCAAGATCCCATATGCATATTCTTATCATACAAGCTACTCAGCAGCCACCTCTCTTTGATCGTGAGGCTCTTTCCCTCTGTCGTTGCCATCGCCAAGATGGCACAGTACACTGTCCGTAGGTCTTGCCATGCGGCAGCTTCGATTTCACGGACGGGAAGCAGTTGCGAGGCCAGCAGCCAGGGCAGAGCTGCTGAGGCAGGACCACTCGATTGGACGCTTTTGTGTGGCGTCTCGATTTCTTGGACGGGATGCGGCAACCAGGCTGGGAGCCAGGGTAGGGTGGCCGGGCGTGCTTCGACGGAGCCCGACGGCTGAGGCAGGGCGCGCTGGATTGGGCGCCGCAGCTGGGGCGCCCTTGACGGGACGGATCATGGGGCGGGGGCGGGGACCGGCGGCCTGGTCGAGACTCGAGAGGCTGAGGACGCCGGACCAAGAAAGACGGCGATTGGGCACCCTGGTCGGGAAGACGGCGCAGTCTCAAACAAGCTGGACAAGCCGGAGGCGACGGCGACAGGTGACGGAGGCGACAGCCGAGGAGCAAGGGGGCGGCACGAGCTTGTCTGTTGTGGTTGCGAGCAGGCCGGACATGGAGGAACTTTGGTTCGAGAGGTAGCGGTGCGCATTCATCGGCGTTTTCATCTTGCGAAGTGACGGCCGGTGCGCATGGTGGAGAGGCGGCGGCGGCCGGAGATGTGGAAGTTATCCACCTATCGATGGTTAGAACCAGCTGAAGCCGATTGAAGCGTTCTTGAGACATTATTGCACATCTCAAGCACAAATTGGATTTCATTGAGGAAACATTGCTCCACTGAGGCGCTCTGCGGACGCTTTTTATTTCACTTTTATTCTATGGACGTTGAGGCTGAATTGCACAAATCATGATAGATATTTATTGGGCTTACTTTTGCAAAATGGAGCGGGTACGAAGCAGATGTGGATAAGACTGCTTCGGATATTCTTCAGTTACCAGTACGAATCGGATATTCCCAACGAAAGATATGGATACCAGTATGTTGCGGATAGAATGTAGGTGAGTCCCTTTGGAAAGCTGAATAACTGAACTAGGTAGAATTGATTGCTAGGGGCGGAGCTGCCGCCGGAAGGGGATCGCCCGCTTTTCGCCTGTTCTGTACTGTAGCAGGGAAAGGGGCAAGTTGGGCTGCTATCACAAGCCCCGCCACCACGGAATTATCATCGCCCGTGATGAGAGATTGACCTTCGTCGATCTCACCAGCCGAAATTATGTATCCAAGTATTAATTAGAATAAATACTAGCCCATTGCACGGGCTAGCAATCTTTGTACGAAAACAATAGCTATATATCTATCAATTATTTAATTAGATAGTTCGTCACTACAACACGGTTGAATAAATGAAGTATAGTACGTAACTTAAAATTTGCTAAAATGTAAATAAGCATAAGACATAATTTTTGGAACATGAATGAGCATAAAGTGGTAATTATTTAGTATGAGTAAACATGAATTAAAGATGATTAAATTTATCCAAAGTAATGATTTTTTTGGGTCGCATTATGGATTTTGGTATATGCTGTGATAGATTTAAATAAAATATTATGTGTAAGCAATATGATTTAAATATTATGTGAAGTATTTTCTTGAGGACCCTTGAAAATAAGACATAAAAGTTATTGGTAGGAATAAGAAACACATTAAAATTATAAGGAAATAAAAAATTATGCTAGAACAACGCTGTTGTGGCAAAATCGTCATTACCAAATTTTTGGTTGATCAACACATGTAAAAAAATTGCAAACAAGCTGTTATATTTAAACATAAAGTGTTAAACATAAAGTGTTATATTTTGAATGACAATGATTAATCTAGGAATTTATAAATGGTTGAGTTATAATGTGACACTGATAACAAACTTTTGATACTTTGAATCTGGAGGTAGGTAACGACAGTTTGGTAGCTGTGAAGCATATGTCTTCGAGAACTATGTTGAGGAAAGAGTCTGGTAACAAGCTGGGAATGTTTGTGTCATTTTAACTTCCATTTGCTGCTGTAGTCAAGTCAATTCCCTGTTGGTCAATTGCTCAAATAGTGCAAGGTGCATTAGCAGGTAACTTAACCTGTCTTGGGGACAAACATCTAATTAGGGACAGTGATGTTCTAAAGCTGAATCTTGACACAGGGTGTGTTCCGGACTCATTCTCAAATCTGATGTGCTGCATTCTCTACGAGAAGGGTCCAGGAGAAGCTCTCCAATTTCTGAATGTGCTACAGCCATTATTGATGGAATTTCTAGTTCTGGATGGTTTTAGTATAATCCTACGGGATTTTAATGTTCCCAAGGCTCTATTAGAAGAAGCGCAAATAAACATTGAGAAATATTTCCTTATCCTTCAACAGTCAAGATGGTCCAAAACTCAGTATGTGGAAATGCGAGTTGAGAACAATTTGAAGAGAGTAAACAACAAATTTCAGATTTTATCGGAAATTGTTCCAATCTTGGATTATTGAACCATTTACAAATTACTGGTTTAGTAATTAACAAAGATACAAATATGTATATTAAATGCATTGAAACTGGAGAGGAAAATATTGATGTAAAAACAAATTGTTTACAAAATTTAGAAAACATAGCATAATTATGGTTGTTTGCATTTATTGATAATAGAAAAATGCTTAAATAAATATATGTTAAGGTGCGAATAAAAAGATTTATACGTGTTTGGTTATAAGTTCTCTAACGAAATCATATTATTTAATTTTATTGGTTATACTTTGAATTCAAATGATTAATTTAGAAATTTATAAATGGTTGAATTATAATCATAGGTCAAAAAGTAGTTAACCAATTTTCCATTTAAATTGTCACGTTGGATCAAATTTGAATGGAAAAAAAGCTGATAATCTGAAAATAAAATTGAAACATCATTGTTACTAAATTGTGACAACTTTGTAACTTTAGCAGCTTGAAAATTGATTGGCAATGCGCGGCTGACACAGTCTAGTTGGGGTTGTGATTGTAATTAGAAAAAAAAATTATAAAGTCGACCGTCATCCATTCATGTTGGGTGCGATTTTAGAGGAGAGAAAAGTGTTATTGTTTGTAAATTATATTAGTCCCATTACATAATTTGAAGTTTATTATATTGTTTTTTACATCAGCAAATTTGAGTTCCGTATCGTTCTAATTTATTTTCCTTTTACATAAGCAAGTTTTGATAGCTTCATTGAAGAAGGTGCTTCAGAAGATAGAACATATAAAAAGATTAAGATTGTTTATAATTTTAGTGTGTTTCTTATTGTTACCGATAAATCTGGGAAAAACAAGGTGTTTTGTGTAAGAAAATAGTACCCTGTTGTGGTAAAAAAAGTATCGGAGGGAAAAATACAGGAACGTCAGGGTTGTAGGCAAAAACTCCGGGTTGAATTGCAATTTTGAAAAGAATCTGGACCAGTCTGTAAACAGTTTGGAAAGCGTGTTGAAATATGGAAAAATCAAGGTCTTTCATGTTAGAAACTCAGGACTAAACCCAAATTTCTTGCTCTTTACGGGCATTTCCGCAAAATTATCTTTTTTTCTTTTTTGTTGAATTTCTTTGATTTTTCCTGAATCGGGCCGGTCTTTTGGGCCGGTTGCGGCCCATCGCGGCCCATCAGAGGACCGGCCGGTATATAAGATGGGGATTGGGTCGAAACCCTAATCCCCATCATTCTCTCCCTGCCTCCTTCCCATTTTCACCGGTGGCGGCCGAGCGCGCGGCTGCGAGGGCGGTTGGCTGGCGCGGCTCCGTGGAGGCGCGCGCGGCGGCGGTAGGCCGGCGCTGGAGCGTCGCCCGTCCTCTGGCTTGGCGGGTCGGCCTCCCCGTCCCCGTTGCAGCCTCCGTGGCCGCCGGATCTTGGCGGGGGACGGCGCGCCGGCTTCCTTGACGGCGACGGCGGCAACGGCAACGGCAACGGGATCCGGCGCGGAGGGGCATGGTGCTCCCCGTCTCTCCCCCTTCTCTCCTCCTTTCTCTGGTGCGGCGGCGGCGGCCCGCGCCCGCGCGCGTGCGAGCGTGGCGGCGCTGCTCGACGGCAGCGCCATGGGTGGTGGAGGCGCGCGACCCCCCAGATCCGGCGGCCTGAGGTCAGATCCGGCGACCTCGGCCGCGGATCCGGGCACAGCGAGCCACCCCGCGCGCGGTGGTGCTGCTCCGGCGAGGCCGCCTCCTCTTCAAGCTGATGAAGGAGGCCGCAGCTACAAGACGGCGACGTCGTTGGGCGCGGCGTCGGCTCCAACACGGCCACTAGGGTTAGGGTTTCCTTTTTTTTTCCCATTCGCTCTCTCCCCTCTGCATGTCGGGCTGGGGTCGTGTTGCGGACCTTGTTGTCCGCGGTGGATCTTGCCGCCGTTGTGCGAGCGGCGTGGTCTCGCACGGCGGCGGGCGGCATTTTTTTTTTTTTTGGCCGTCCGATTTCAATCCGACGGTTACTGTTTTGTTGCCGACGTGGACATCTCCACCGTGCGAGAACGCGACCGCGTTGGGATATAGAGAGATACATATGTTCAACTGGCAGGCAAAGTGCTGTGCACCTCAAGTAGGCAACTTATGGTCAGCATTCAGTGCGTCTGAATACGAATAAATAATGAAATTGTTGGTATGCATTTTAATTTATTTTTTGCAAATTCAGTGCGAATTGCTCCGAAGCATTTCAATTGTGAAACTTATTAAGCTCAGAAGAACTTCAGGGTTCAGTCATAGTTAACAGAAAACGCGGAAAAAAATTTAGTCACAGCTAAGCATAAACTTGAGGGAGGGAAATTAAGCTGTATGCGAAGACTTTTTTAGAAAAGTTAAATAATATTAAAGCGAGCAGATTGGTTTTCTACAAAAATGAATTTAACATCAACAGATTGGAACAACAATACATCAAAATCCGAACAAAAACCTAAAAGAATAATAACGTGATCTCTCTGCCTCCCACTTAAATTTTCAAATCTGATCTACAATCTGATCAGCCTTCTCTTTTTTTTTTTTCAATAGTCATACAGGAAGTGTCAGATTTGGCACATCCGGATTCAAACATGTACAAATCACGCATTAATGCAGGAAAAGAAGAACGAGAAAACTGTGAATTTTTCTCGTGACATGAATGAATTTTTGGAGAAAAAGAAAATTTTAAAGTAAGTAGACTCACGGAGCACGGGTTGACCGAATCCTTCGTCATGCTGGACTTATTCTTGAGCTTCTTCTTGGCCTTGGGCACGCCGGGCGCCCCACTGCTGAGGCCACCGCTGCCGTTCTCGAGATCAACCTTCAAGCCATCGTCGGAGGTAGGAGTCGCCGTCTCTCTTTGATCGTCTGCCCTGATGAGGCCGCCGCCGTTCTCGAGATCAACCTGGACGCCGTCGCCGTTGTTGGGAGTCGCCATCTCGATGATGACGCGGCGTCACCGTGCGTGTTTTCTTTTCTTTTCTTTTTTCTTTGAGTGACGACCGTACGCAACAACAAAAGCCCATCAAGCTATCAAGGCCAGCCTGTTTGTGTGCTCTGTTTGATCAACAGGGCCGGCCATTTAACTCCTGATAGTCTCAAAAAAAAAAATGTAACTCCTTATAACGGAAAGTCTAGCTTAATTGCCAACAGCGTGGTCGCACGAGCGCGGCCCGGGCTGCCTTCTGGGTGGGTCTAGGCCCATTAGCGAGCGGAAGCAACCAACGAGCAAATGCAGAACAAGCTATAGCGAACCAGAACAGAGGAGGTGGAGTGCGAAGGAGGTGCGGGGCGGCACGACGGCGAGGTCACCGCAGCGTTTGTTGGAGGTAGGGGAGGGCGGCGGGGTTAGGGTTCCAGGGTTGTCGAGTGTCGATGATATGAGACCCGGGTATACTCAAGATACAACAAGGCCGAGTGATCCAGTAATGGGGAATCGGTTTGGCCCAAGAAGGACCGGGTGGCCCGACGGACCTAAAGTCAGTCGGCCCACTCGGCCAGGAGATAAACATCAATCAACTTGTACTACAAGGCTGTTTACCATGTAACCGACTAGGTTTAGATCCATGTAACCCTGCACCCCCGACTATATAAGGCGGGCAGGAGACCTACAGAAAACTCTCTCGCAATACATCACACCAGCACAGGACGTAGGGTATTACGCCTTTGGCGGCCTAAACCTGTATAAACCCTCGTCTCCTGTGTTACCATCGTGTTCTTGATTCTCGTACACCCATAAAATAACTATCGAGGCCCAAAAACCTCGACAGTGGCGCGCCAGGAAGGGGGAGTGCGGGAATCCTCCGTTGAGCGCGATGGACAAAATCTGCAACAACTCTACTTCGGCTTCGTCATCGCATTGATCAAGCAGGCGGCTTGCTCGGCGAGATCCTGATCAAGCAGGCGGCTTGCGCGGCGACATCAACCATGTCTGTTTACTGCATCACGGCGCATGCAGTTTCTTCATGCGCATCGACGTCTAGGAGGCTTCAAGTCCCAAGGATCTGGGGCGTCTCATGGCTCGCCGACTCATCTCGACGACTCGGCGTATTCCTCCATGCAACTTGGAGTTCAAGTCGACAGAGTCCAACTCTGGCCGGAGCCGAAACTTTCCATCGACGAAACTTGAGTTGCTTCAAGTACCGAGGCAAGGCTATGTCGGGCTGATTCAATCCCAAATCAGCTACACATACATCACCGGAAGGATTACAGGGAAGATTCGTCTTCTTTTCTTCTTGATTTCCTTATTTTATTCCTAATCGATCTACTCTAGATTATCTATTCTCACACGTGAGGCTGTATGGCTTGAACATTAATCTCACGTACTGTTTTTACATGTATGATCGTGAACGCCGGGGGCTGGTTTACGACCTGGTGGTGTCTACTCGTCACAGCCATTGGCCACGGCGGCCACGACAACTACGAGCTCGGCGTACGGGGGCGTCTACTCGGAGGCGTAGGGAGAAGACGATCATCTGCCACGAGGGTCACCCGATGCTCGCGGCAACTACGTACTCGGCGTACGTCGGCATCAACTCGGCAGCGTAGGGCCCGGCCACGGCAGTCACCCGACATACGACGATGATGACCACCCGGCGTACACCAATGACCCGGCGGCGTCTGCTCAGCCATTGGTCACGACGGCCACGGCAACCACTCGGCGTAGGGCGATCTTATCTGGTCACGGTGGTCACCCGACATACAGCGGCGACGACCACTCGGCCACGATGATCACGTTGGTGTACTTGCTGCCGACATCTGAGATACGGCTACAACAACTCGGTCGCATGGCGTGTTGCTTCCCAATCAATCACCCTGACTCACCCATGGCGACGACTCCCTGGTCTCCCGGCCATGACGATCCCTCGGCCATGACGACAACTCGGGTGCCGGACTCGGGAACCACTGATCACAGTTCGTTGGAGCTGATTGAATCGACAACTCGTCGACTCGGCGACGGCGTATCTGCATGTGCAATGCAGAGTCCAAGCAGGAGACGGAGCCAAAGTTTTAACAAAAACTAAACGGCTTCAAGTTCCAACGCAAAGGGTTGTTCCAAGCCACATGTACACAATCCGAAAGATCACAGGGAAGATTTTTTCTTGTTTCTACTCAAGCTTTCTCCATTTGTTTATTCCTATAAGAACTTATCTGTTAATGGTGATCTACTTATTACGTGAGTACTATCTTGTTTTACGAGGTGCACATGAGACATGCTTCGGCTAATTTGTTCTCATCACCAGCACGTCAAGAATCTGGGGGCTAATGACCTGCCGACTCATCTTGACGACTCGGCGTATCTGCATGCAAGCCACTCGGAGTACGGCTCCTCGACCAGTCGGTCGTTAGGAGTACACCCCGTTGACCACTCGGCGATGCTATCAACGGCTCGGCATACAAAAACGACCACACGGCTGGCTCGGCGTACAGCTCGTCGGTCACTCGGCGGAAGCAAGACGCCATCGGCCAGGTCGGCCACGGCAACTACGTACATCGGTGTCTACCTGACGGTGATGATCACTCGGCTACAACGGCCCCGACCATGGTTGCGATGAGTCGGTCACGACAGCACCATGATTTCGCGGTTCATTGACCCAACTACTCGGATTATTATCCAATCGACCCGGCATTAGCCCGGAGGCTTATAAGCTCACATAAGGATTAATTTCATCCTTCTTTTCGACTTGGCGAGACGTCAGATAAGCTAAGTCATTTATTTATTTCTTCGAGTATTTTTTACTCCTATCAATTATTACACGGTCTTTTCTCACTTCGGTTTGAGTTCCGACCCAGAGTCGGGGGCTGTACCTTACCCTTGTGTGTGATGTCTTGAGTCTTTTCTCACACAAGCTAGCAAGTCGGTGGACATTTTCCCAGTTATGAAAGCTCATATCAGGCTGACGCTCACACTCTAACACTGACGGGTTAACGCCTTCTGTTGCTAACACCCTAGGTTAATGAGTCAGGCTAGGTCACAACCGAGTTAGTAGTCAGTGGAGTTCACTCATACTTAACGCTTCGAGGGAGACAACATTGGACTAAGCACATAAGGAGACTAAGATTTGACCAAGCTAAAGGAATTTTACATCCTAAATGCCTGGCTCAATCTTTATACTGCATATCTTTTTGTCTCCATATACAGGAATTCCACATACAAATCTCTGAGTTCATGAGCCTATCTATCATGCCTGGGGCTATATTCAGTCATCAGCGAAAAATTCAAGCTGTCCTATTACATGGCCCTATATTCGTCATCGGTATTTATTCACCATTGGGATATTTATCTTCAGCCGGAATCCTCAGAATATTTATCTTCATATTTTATTAGTCATTGGGATCTTCATCTGGAATTTTATTGATTATTATTGGAATCTTGAACCGGACATCTCAGGATATTCATCTCCAGAATTCATTGGTCATTGGCATATTCATCTGGAATTATTGGGATTTTCATCTTTGGAATTATATATTCATCAGACTATTTATCTCCGGATTTTATTGCTTATTGGGATTTTCATCAGGATCATATTACTTGTTGACATATTTATGCAGAACTTTGTTACTCTTCCGAATATTTATCTTTGGACTTCTAGAGTTTTATCACCGATTATGTGAAGGCTGCAATAGTGATTAAAAAATACTTGATGGTTGTTCAGCATGCATGCTACTAAGTCACGAAGCTAGCAGTACTGCAAGTCACGAAGCTACTAAGTCGGCAGAATATTATTCCAGTTGCATACTCAGCGGGACATCATGCAGATCAGTCGGCGGAAAGTTACTCATCAGGATATTCATCTGGAATATTTTTCATTGGGATTTTTTATTTTCAATTATTATACCTGGCTATTGGATGCTTCACTTCGTATAGTCTATTGGCTCCGATTACTACTTATACTACACAGCACTATCTGTTGGCAAAGATTGTTTATTATTCAATGAAGAGCTAGCGGCTACAGCCATTGTTTCGGCTATACACCAGAGGAGTCAACTAATCAGTCGGCCAGTTTCTTACTGCTGTTGGTTGGTCACAAAGACGATGTGGCTCCGAGCTGCTACACCCTTATTTGTTCCGGAAAATATCGTGGCATATATTCACTTTGCCGGACACACATGCGTGCTCGCTTGAGGCTATTGTCTCGCGCGCACGCGTTCACCTTGAAGACGACGGTACGACAACAGAACGCTGGTTCGTTCCTACATATTTACATGAAGATACGGCACCATGTCACCACATGCGAGCTCCTAGCTGCCGCGGCTATTTACATGCAGAAGACTCAACGAAGACGACGATTACAACTAACTTATATTCATGAGACGATTTATTGTTATGGAAGCACAAGATCAAGCTGATGGTTTTCATATTCCAATATATGTAAGTCATCTATATCACCGAAGATCTGCAAGCAATCAGCAGTTTTGTACTTTGTTCAAGGTCAGAACGGAGAGGCTGGCTCCTAGCTGCCATGCGCTTGTTTGTTTTCTAAAGATGCTTCAAGACATTCTACAGAAGTGGAGTGGCTCCTAGCTGCCACACATGTATTCTACACTGGCTGCGTGTTTGCTTGAGGCTATTGTCTCGCAATGCATGCGGTCACTTTGAAGGATGATGTGGCTCCGAGCTGTCACGTCGTTGTCTGCTCAGAAGATATCATGGCATATTTACTTCGTCGAAGACCCCTGCGTGCTCGCTTGAGGCTATTGTCTCGCGTGTGCGTTCACCTTGAAGACACCGGCGTACACCCGTACGCGCTCATCGGAGGAAGATGCGGCATCATGCTGTCACATGTGGATTATTTACAAGACTTCGGGAGAAGTGTAGTGGCTCCTAGCTGTCACTTATTTATACTTTTTGGTTCGGATCAAGAGGTCTGCAGCGGAGAAGATATTCAGCAACTTTCAGCTTGAGGGCTTTGTCCGTTCAGCGCCCAAGAGGTCTTCCATTTATTTGGCAACAACAGCAGTGGCGTCACAAGCATAAAAGGAAGCAACATTACTCGGTCCGATTTGTACAACATTTTTCATCCAGTTGACTACAACCTTATTTCACTCGGTAATACTTCATATGGCTGGAATCACTCAGAAAAGCTTCTTTGGAGTCTATGAACAATTCTACGGCTTCTTCATAGACTCGGGGGCTACATCCATAGGATGCACTAGACGTGCACCCTATGCTTCTTCACTCGGACAGTCGGCAGTCGGATCTTCAAGATTGTTTTCTTCAGCTACTCTTGGAGTCTATGAACAACTCTACGACTTCTTCATAGACTCGGGGGCTAGCCCACGTGGGCTCACTTGCGTGAACCCACGTCGTGCTTCATTCAGTTCGGCGAGCAAGTATTCCTTCGCAAGATCTTCATTTCACTCGGTTCAAGACTGGTCAGGCATTTTGGATTACTCTTCAGCGGATGTCTTCATGCGGATTTGTTCTTCAGCTTCTATTAGAGTCTATGAACAACTCTGCGACTTCTTCATAGACTCGGGGGCTACATCCATAGGATGCACTAGACGTGCACCCTATGCTTCTCCACTCGGCCGGACAGTGGATATATTCTTCAAGCTACAACTGCACAAGATCTTCACTCGGAAGTTGAAGGCCTACGGGAGGTTTTTCCCAGAATTGAACTCGCTCTTTGAGTCGGTTTTATGAACTGCGGTGAAGAGCGAGGCGGTCGCCAAAACCCTACGAGCTGTCATCATCCTGGGCACAAGTTGCTGGATGGGCTTAGATTCCGGCCGAGTGAAAGCTTGGTTCGAGACTCGCAACTCACTTCTGGTTTTTAACAGCTGTAGTGCACCAGTTGTGGGGAGTTCCCATAACTCCCATGGAGTTCCCCTTTACGGTAATAGCTTTTGTCTATATGCCAGGCTCCGTTCGGATCTTCTGCCTAATCCTTTGGATTACCCAGAAGCTCGGGGGCTGCACCTTACAGGTGTGTTTCCAAAAATCCTGCTGGTAAGCATACTTTTTAAACAAAAAGTCTTCGGTCAACTTTGAGTTGAATGCTACTGACAGGTAGGGACACGCTTTCTGAGCCCAGCCTTTGTTCCCGACGTCAGTCGGCATTGGGTGTTCCTTCATCTTCATGCCTAATTCGAGGCCTTGCTGATCTTGGTATTCCCAGGATTCAGTTTCTTCATCGGTTTACTTCGGTAACTATTACTCTTTGGAGTTCTTTTTTATTGACCAGCTATGCTGAAGATTATTGTACATGGAGTCGCAACCAGTCGGAAGTCTTCAAGATCAATCAAAAAGAACTCGGGGGCTACTGTCGATGATATGAGACCCGGGTATACTCAAGATACAACAAGGCCGAGTGATCCAGTAATGGGGAATCGGTTTGGCCCAAGAAGGACCGGGTGGCCCGACGGACCTAAAGTCAGTCGGCCCACTCGGCCAGGAGATAAACATCAATCAACTTGTACTACAAGGCTGTTTACCATGTAACCGACTAGGTTTAGATCCATGTAACCCTGCACCCCCGACTATATAAGGCGGGCAGGAGACCTACAGAAAACTCTCTCGCAATACATCACACCAGCACAGGACGTAGGGTATTACGCCTTTGGCGGCCTGAACCTGTATAAACCCTCGTCTCCTGTGTTACCATCGTGTTCTTGATTCTCGTACACCCATAAAATAACTATCGAGGCCCAAAAACCTCGACATCGAGCTGGTGGAGGAGGGAGGCGACAATTAGTGTTTCATGGAGCTCCAGTTCCGGTGCCTTTAGAGGAGGGTTTCGGGGAGAGGGGGGGGGGGGGGTGAGGCGAACCCGGCGGGGGCTACGCCAGAGCCGCGGGCGGGAGAGCGTGGACGATCATGGCGGCAGGGGAGGGGGACATACGTCTAGGGCTGGACGAAAACCTCGAAGCAAGCAATCTGTCTCAGGTAGTTCCTAGCTCAGCTTGGTTTGCAAATTTTAACGAGCCAAGGTGAAGATTTATCTCATTTTGTTAAGCTAGCTCAGCTCGAGCCAGCCCACCATCTACTCGCAAGCCTAATGAGTCATGCAACGAGGCTTCAATTCTCAAATCTTAAAGTGTGACGTTCATCTTTTATTTGAAGTATATCTAACATGATTTGTTTCTTATCCTCTAAAAATCTAGACTAACATCTCTCATTTTATTTCAGTCACACTAATGTACAGCTCGAGAGTCAAAACGAGCCGCTCGCAAGCGTAACGAGCTGAGCTGAGCTAGCATTCGAGCGCGTTATGCTAGTCCAGGCCTAGGTGAACCAAGAGATCCCTATGTAACTTGGGATTCATCTTTGCAATCTTTAATGCGTAAATAAATTTATTTTGCACTTTTATTTTTTTGACTGTCAATGGGGGGATTTTAAATTCCCACCTGATTTCCATTAAAATTTAATGGTAGTCCAAGTTGGCTCGGTACATGTATAGAGTAGTTTTTACATGGGAGAAGGATTATTAGAGGCTACATAATTACAGAAAATATATTACACCATTCTTCTGAGATGTTAGTATCAGCACGGGGTAGTCTGCAGCACCACAAGAATGCTCTTCTTTGCACGCTGTCAGTAGTCGTTTCGCACTTTTATTTAATCACAATACATGAGATCAAGGTACATTTTTCTTTATTTGACACAGTCTACCTGCCACTGGTAAATGGAAGAGCTCCGATAGCACCGGGTATATATGAATAGGAAGTCACCGAGATCCAGTCCGATCATCACTTGTGAAACATGACAGCATAACGGAGCTCCAAGGTACGGTTTGATTGACTGTTCGATCTCCATTGGTAGGTGTGAGGGGCATTGGGAATAGATTGTTCTACTGCAGCAGAGCAGTATGTATGCATTTGATGGTTTACATGCACCATGGCGATACGTACGGCACGGTAGAATAGGTATCATGTACCTGGCACCAATCAAGCCGTGATGTTTTTCATCATTTCATGTGACCATGCCCAACGGATTTTGAAGCCTTTTTTGCGGGGAGAAAATTCTGTATCGAAGATGCATTGGTCTAGCTTCATGATGCTGTATCATGATATGCTCAATTAAAGACAACAGGATACAAGTATCTGTTTCATCTCGATGATGTAAAACTGTAATAATTGTGAACCATTTTTTATGAGTAGTATGTTGCAAAATGCTAGATTACAACAACATATGTGTGTCTGTTTCATCTCGATAATGTCCGAATTTAAAGTATCTTGTCTGAACATTAACCCAAAACACACTAACCAACTTTGATTACTTTTCCTGTCTTAATGTGCAATCCAAAAAAAAAAAAGATAGTAGGGAGAAGGACGCAAGTCATGATATGTAAAATTTTAATTTGGAGGGCTAATGCCAGGTAGATGTCATTGAAATGTTCAATCCGCAGCGCACGAAAATGTGAGCACAAGAAGATTTTGAGACCTCAATCAAGGTGTCCAGTCCAATCACCAGAGGATTTGAAAATGGATTTTGACCAGAGGTTTAAGGTTTCAATGAAGCTGCTAACAAAGAATATTTCTCCCTGGATCCTTACCTTGTCGATGAAACCTGTATATTTTCTCTTCAAGCATATTTGAGAAACATGCGAGCATTGTCGAGCTCCATACCATATATATGAATATATGATCTTCGAATCCCAATATGATGTGAAAATATCTGCTTTCCAAAGCATGCATCACTAGCTATATCATTCTATATATCTCTGTATTTATGGGTGTGAGAGGTACTGGGAACATGTTCAAGCGTAAGCGTTGCTGTATTACAGAGCCCCTTTCTGCTTCACCAGCTTGGAGTGGCAAACTCGAGACGACCAGAGACCCGATCTCATGCAGATGTTGCGCAAACACACCACAGGATAGTTCCGCGATCGAGCAGTCGCTGACGAAACATAGGCAGAGTATTTTGTTAGCATTCACTGAAGGCATCTCTGTGGAAAATTGTACTGCCGACGTAAAACTGTAAACGAGCTGGGGCACATTGGAAGGATGCTCGAACTGAACCTGCAGACAGTTACAGTACTCTGAATCATTGCCCGTCGGCCGAGTCAGTCTACATTGTAAATTAGCCCGCGGCAACAACGGGGAGGGCGAGTGGCAAGGTAGGAGAAGCCAAGGAGGCCTCCGTCACCTGAACCTGATGGCCGAACGAAGCAGCCGACCACCTCTCCCGCCTGCGTATGCAGAAGGAGACGACGAGCCGTTCCAGAAGAAGGAGGCGACGAGCCGTTCCAGAAGGAGACGACGAGCTCGCCGGCGTCCTCGATTCGCGGTATCGCCGTTGAGCACCGCCGCGCCACGCTCTGCTCTCCCAACCAGCCCGGCGGTTCCAGAGGTTTCTAACTCGTTTGACTACGACCGACGACCAGTCAACACGCCGATCCAAGCCGCACGAGTCGGATCCAACCGCTGGGACGACCCAGGGGTGGTCGTTATTTCGAATAGCGACCACCCCCGGTCCCGGGAGGACGCCGCCTCCGCTGCAAGACATGGATCGCCGGCGCGCCGCCTGAGTTCCGAACGACTTCTTCGGCCTGCCGCTGTGCCATGGTCCGTTCAAGCATGGCGGCATGTCGCCGTCTACCTCAATCTTGAGTCGCAGACAGCCGAGACCGATACGTCGTCAGGCTCGATGAAATCAGGCGACCGAGGCGCCACCGCCGCCACTGGCCGACGCCGCCATGCATCTTGAGCTCCCTCCGTCAGTGTGTAACGCACTAACGCCTGCCGATCTAGGCCCTAGCTCGTCGCGAGGTGCGACGGCCGCAGCACGGCAGCGTCGGGAGGCCACTGGCGGATCCTGGCACTTCTTGCTCCCCTGTTCTTCGTCCCTGAGGCATTTCCGTTGACGAAGTCCTCTGCATGCAGCGACCAATCGGCCAAGACGTGAAAGCCGAATCTCACGCTGATGTTGCGCACAACGCACCAGGAGATGCTCTGCAACCGAGCAGCCACTGACGAGAAATATGAGTTTCTTCTGACATTCACCTGTTTACCACTTTTTGCTAGCTGCAGAGCTTTATTGAACCCTTCATTTTAATTCTTGTCGTCTGAACATGTGAAATGAGACCCTTTCGTTTCAGCCTTCTTGTCTGAACTTTACACTCACACATGTGCTCTGAAGATTATTTTGGCTGCAGACCTCCAATCTATCTTTTGAATTAGTAGAGCATGGACAGGGGAGTGCTTAAGCGTCCTTTTGCATTGTAGAAAAGTGTTTTTAACGGTGCTTAATGTTTTTTAATTAAGCAACTTTAATACGCACCATGCAATGTACACGGCTCTATATGATTGTGTCAGAGGTGGACGGTTGTCCTTGTGACTCCTGTCTGGTGAAGCCGGGAAGATGAACATCGGCGTCATCAGGTCCTGATCCATTAGCTTGACCTGGTGATCACCGAATCTTGGAGCGTTTCGAAATTTCACCCGGATTGGCTGATCCCAACCAAAAAAAAAGGCTACCTCCACCCCTAGTTGTTCATAATGAATGGTTTCGCTCTTCCTCACGGCAGGGGAAAAAACATTGTATATGTATCGTGTATGATTTGCATGCTTTACACTAAATTAATGTAGTGTCTTGCTTTGCATGCTCTAATAGAGACCAATGAGTAGGACTAATGGTAATTGTCATGTTCTTGTGAGCGTGCTCGCAACGTTATCCCCCAAACAGCCAAGCAACAGGCACCAGCTGTAAGGCACACTTGAAGTTGTGTCTTGACATTCTCAATTATCGCCACTAGGGCTGACACATGATCATACAAGGAAACCTTGTCTTCTAGCCAGTTTTATTGCCTGGTGAAAGTCACCAGTTGAAAGAAGACAACATCAAGAGCTCATAAAGAGTTTTTAGTTTGCATCTGATGCTTTCCACCCACCATTGCGGTACATACAGCACAGTACAAAAGAGCAAATGTATTTTTTATCTATGGTTAGCAACACGTTTTGACGAAAGAAATAAGAAAGTTGACAAATGTTGAACCCATCAGGTAGATATGAATAGAATCTTTTGAGGAACATAAGAGTATTTTGGAGCTCCTTGGAGGCATGGATTGCTTGCTACATCTGATACACAAAATAAAATACCTACTTCCCGAGGTATGGACTTGCTAGATTATTCAGCCTCCACTGATGGGTGTGAGAGGTCTTGGGACATTTTGTCGTCCGATGTCACTAGTTCGCGTGGCACAGGACAACAGCAGTGCTACTTAATTTTTTCGCAAGGCTGAGAATAATTCTGGCTGCATTGGGATGTCCAAACCTCATACTAATCTTGTGACGATCGGCATCTGATCTCCCATATCCTGTAAAAGTCGTGCTGAAGATTGCTGAATTTTTCTTGGTGAGCTTGTTTGTGTGATTGTTGATGGTGGCCTTATGACGGTCTGCATGTCCAACAAATCACACAAGTTGCTTGTGTGATTATTCTCAGGCTGTTGTTGTCCAAAGTATGAGGAATTTGGAAGCTAGTGCGAGTGTTTGAGGGCTACAAGAGGCTGCTGATTAGTGATTAGCGTGCCAATAATGGTGTCAAATCCGGAAATAGTGGATGCCACTGGACGTACTGACTTTTCTAGCAAGAAATGTGGGTTAACATTTGGGGACATTTTGTCATCTGATATCACTAGTTGGCTTAATCTACATGAAGCATGATCGATGGTGATCTTTTGTGGTCAGTTTTGAGGACTTAATTAAGACTCGTTGATTCTTTAGCCAGTGCTGTAAAAATTGTATGTGAAAGCAGTTTTGGTCTGTATCCATGCTCTCAATATAAAATACTTTAAAAGATATCAATATAGTGTTACTTGAAATTTACATCGAAGTAGATCTGGCAGTTTCATGTTTGCACTGTTCATCCCATTTTACTTCTTCACATTTTACACCACATATATATTATTTTTTAAGTCATAGCTTATTCGTCCACCTATAATCTGCCTTGTTGGGAGCTAGCTAGAGGGTTGAAAAATCTGCCAATGTTTGAGGGCTATTTTGCTTTTGCTTTTCAGAAATGTACCTGTAGAACAACTGCCATTTTGTGTTACTTATGCTAATAAAGCTTTGGAACACTTGAAAAGAAAAAAAGGTTTATGAATGACCAAGTGTATGTGGGGCAAACAAAACTTTATGAAAACATGCCAGTTGAAGCCATTGCCGGTGAGGAATTCGCAACAGAAAATGGTGACAAATTTCCAACTGACACATTTCTGATAACAAGTTTTTTCGCGAGGCACATAAATCACATGCCACAATGATCAAGTGAATGATATACGAGCAATTTTACTGTCCACAATAATGGCCATTAGTTTATAGTTTGATTCGACGGTGTAGATATGATCTTGAAAATCCACTACTAATGGCCGTTAATTATTTTATTAAATTGAGGGTGATATCAGAAAAAATAAGAGCGGTAGACTTTGAAAGGATCAAGGGCACCGAGAGGGGGGGGGGGGGGTGTGAATCGTTGTCTCAATAATTTCTCCCAAACGTACTTGAGGTGTGAAGCAAGCAAGACTAGATATGGTGATGACAAGAAGCTAGCGATGCGCGCACACATTCTAATCTAGCAAAGAGCAACACCCTAACAAGCAATTCTACTAAGCAATAAAGAGACAACCTATCAAGCAATTCTACTAGCACGAAAGTAAAGCGGAAGCGTAGATGCTAGTAAGTAAAGGAGATAGAGATAGGAATGCTCATGATGTTTTTCCCGTGGTCTCGGAAGGATGGCGCCTTCCCCTACTCCACGTTGGGTCACTCCCGTCAGAGTCTCGACCCCGTCCCTCCGCTTGATGGCGATCCCTCTTAGAGCACACTTCACCCTCCGAGTGAAGTCGCGGGCACGTCCCGCCGGGCTCTCTCTCGGGTACTCTTCCGGAGGTAAGGCTCCGCACTTAATGCGTGCCAAAGGGCGCTCCACTAGTGATGCTTCTTTCGCACGGGAAGCTCCAAGACCGTGTACAAACTTGTGTCGGCTTCTACAATCTCTTTGTACAGCTCAACAGCGACGCCTAACCGGTTTAGGCCTTGCCATAGACCAAGAGTAACAAACCGAAGTGACTCTCTCAATCTCACACTAGCCTAGAGATCAAGTGGATGCAATTGCTACTCTCTCAAGCCCTAGGATCACTCCAAATCCTTCACAAGTGCTTCCCTGCCTTGCTCTTGGCTTCCTTTGAGTTTCCTACACTCCAACAATGGCCAAGAGAACCCTCGAGGGCCGAGCAACCAACTACTTATAGGCTACCAACCCAAAAATAGCCGTTGCTCAAAAGTGCCCAGGAAATATGATGACCGTACCATGGACCGTACCATCCGGTCCCCACCTGACCGTATGGTCTAGTCTTTATTTTCAGGCATTTCTCCATTTTCTTCTTCTCTGTCTGAACTTCTCCAATAAATACCTTTTACCGTCCGATCCTTAGGACCGTACCGTCCGGTTAATATTCCGGTTTTCATTTCTCTTGAGACCCGAAGAAACATCTTCTCTGTATAGAATTCCTCTGATGACCGTACCGTCCGGTCAACAGACAGTATGGTCCGGTCAATGGTCCGGTCTTCATTTTCTCAACGTCCCGAGACTTCTCTTCTCTGTCTGGATCTTGAATGAAGACCGTACCATCCGGTCCCTAGGACCGTACCATCCGATCTCTTCTGCATAAGCTGAAAACTTGATCCACTCTTGATCCTTGCATCTAACTTCTCCATTCTTGGTTCCTCCTCTTCTCTTCAGCCACCCTAGCCCTCAAGAGACTCACAATGTATCCATATGATCTTTAACCTAGTGTGCTCTAAGAGAACCAATTCGATCCCTCTTGATAGTTCGGTTTTTCCTATGGACTCAAGCTAACATCTACACCAAGCCAACACTTGCTTGGATCTATCATGTCCTTAGCCTTGATCCATCCTCAACCTTGACTCCATCAAGTTCTCGATCCGGATTGTCGAGGCAACCAATCACCAAGTCGTCGATAAAGATAAGGTTTGTGAGACGACGCTTCCTTGACATGACCAATAATATCTCGTGCATAGAAATGTTAGTCACATCAATATAGTCACCCAATCATCAAAACATTCATAGCTTTGGGGTTTCCGAACTCCAATGGCCATGAAGCTTACAGACTTGTAATAAGTAGTTATATTTTTATAAATAAAGTTAG
The DNA here is from genome assembly GCA_012490785.1 of Eragrostis nindensis. Lineage (NCBI taxonomy): Eukaryota > Viridiplantae > Streptophyta > Magnoliopsida > Poales > Poaceae > Eragrostis > Eragrostis nindensis. Next base: position 73,346 of record JAAXCT010000487.1, on the reverse strand, counting down.
ATTAATCTAATTAATCCCTAATGCAGATATCAAATTCAAAATCTAATATAGTAAATAATTTGTTCATGATTATCATTTTTTCCATCTGACGTGGCAGCTATCTTTTGTGGCATAAAGCGTAAATTCTCTTAACTAGTAGTGTAATTACAAATTTCTCAAAACTAATGCTATTATTCCTTCCAAAAAAAAACTAATGGCTATTATTTTGGACATTAAAACTCCTCGCAAAGTCCTTTGCCAACTACCAGATGGAAGGTATAAGTTGGCTCAGATCAGGAATATAATGTACAGCTTTATGCTATATTTATCTCATCTTTCACACTAGACTACAATGAACATTCTGCTAAACGTATAATCCTCTATCAGTTTCTTTTTCGGCCGAGCTGAGGCACATCTGATGCTGGTTCCTCTGCCGTTTGAAAACTGCAAATGGATGACCGAGGTAAGGACAGACGAGCTCGCTGGCGCCTCTGGTACCTCTGGTGTTCCTAAAAGTGTATCCTATGTCTGAATGGCACTGGGGGCCATTCTGGCCTTGCACGGTCCGATAAAACACATCCTTGAGTTGGGGCAGAGGCGCTGCTGACTTCCGCCACAGCACATGCCTCCGTTAGATTAAAGCTAGACGCCGCCTTTGCACGTCCGGAGGTGCTATGGTTGCAGAACAGTCCCATGGGAACGCAGGCTCTGTTTTCTCCTCTGCGTGCAATGACCGATCAACCAAGGCCGAAAAACCGGTCTCACATTGATGCTGCGCACCACATGCATTAGCACCTTGAAACATTTTGATTTTAACCAAAAACGTTTCACTGAAATATATCAACACCCTCTTGCTACTGAGTGCTGATCGATCGATACCGAATTCTTCATTGCACTTTCGTTGCGTGAAGATGTGTATTTCATTTCAGTCTTCTTGTCTGAACTTTACATATGTGATCTAACGAGTACAGCAGGACTAGCAGCGCAAGTCGACCGTTGACAAGCCTGCGAGTCGTGAATCGGTCACGGAATACACGTGATAATTTTTTGCATGCAAACCACCTGGTAATGAACTTGCTACTAATCTCTAATTAATCTGTCTCGTCGTTCCCTTGGCCAGAATGAAATGGCGCAATTTCAGCAATGGCTCTCTCATTGTTCCCTTGGACAACAATGACAAGATTTTTCAGTTTGCATTTGATGTTTTCCACCAACCATAGTAATATATATACTGCACAGTACAAGATGACATGTACTTTTTCTCTATTTAATGACATGTACGTGGCACTAGTTAAAGCCATGTGCTTAGTTTCTTACTAAACAAAGGGAAAGAAATTAACTGCCAAAAGCTGATCATGTCATGTGTATATATATGAATAGGGATGTCACCTATATCCAATCAATCTCAGCAGTTGAACAACATGAGAGCGTTATGGAAGTACTCTAAGAATTCTCTATATATGACACTTGAATCAGAACTTCAGACGATGATATACACCTGCTTTCCGAAGCACTTGTTCTGCTTGCTAGATCATTCGATCTCCATTGGTGGGTGTGAGAGGAATTGGGAATAAGTCGCTCACTAATTGGTAGATGATATCTCCCAGAAACTATTAAAGTCGTGCCGAAGATTTCGGATCCTCTGCGTTTGGATATTGTAGCTTATATGTGATTATTCTGGTGGGCTTATGGTGGTCTGCAAGTCCAACAAGTCACCCAGGGTCGTCGGGGATGTTATCCTCGGGCTTTTGTCGTGCTGAGGATTTGGAAGTCGGTGATGGTACTTGTGGGGGTGTTTGAAGAAGGCTGCTGGTGAGTGATTAGACTGGCAATAGGCCCAATCATAGTTTCAAATCGGGAAAATGTGAATGCCATTACACGTATTGACTTTTCTGGCAAAAATCAATGTAGTGAATCCATAACATTTGGGGACATTTTGTCGTCTGATATCACTAGTTGACTTAACCTAGATGAAGAACGATCGATGGTGAGATTTTGAGGTCATTTCTTAGGATCAAAGACTAAGACTCGTGGATTCTTTAGTGATTGCTGATAAATAATTGTACGCGAAAGTAGTTTTGGCATGTATCCATGTTCTTGATATGTAGCTAGATTTGAATTTTGCTTCCAAGTAAAATTTGGAAGTTTTGTGACTGCACGGTTCATCCCATTTTACTTCACATTTACACTACATATGTGACACCGTGTCACTGGTCCAACAAACAGTACAAAACTGAACTGAACCCAAGTCAAATTCGTTTCGAATTTGAAATCCTTTGTTCATATAAATGTCAAACCAATGCTATGAAGCAAGTAAATAATTTCAATAACAACTTGCCCAGCAAATAATTTCTGCAGCAATCACATCTGAAATGAGAATTTTGGAGAATCTTTCATGATTTTTGAAATTCTTGAAGTGTCTCTAAAAATTCACAGAATTTGATGCAAAACCTACTGTTCCTCGAATTTTAATTCAAATTCTATTGCTCAAACCTACCTGGACCCAAAATATAAGTTGGAGCTGGATATTTATCCTATGTTCCCAGAATTTCCCGTAATTTTTGGATGTCTGGAAGTTCCTCTTTTAATTCGGCAAATCTGACAGCATGAAGTTCAAGTTTCTTCAAATTTGGGTCAGATTTGATCCTTGTGAAGTAACTCCAAGTTTCGCAACTGTCCACTTTTCAAAAATCCTGAGCACTACAGATCAATTAGTGATTTTTAAAATTTGTTCCAGGATTTTTGAGCACTGTTTTGGTCTTTTAATAAATGCCTAAACTTTCAAAAGTATCCAACTTTGACCAGCTGCAGTTTGAAATCTATTCTAAATCCAGATGTGCATGTTATACCACTTAATTCTCCATTCTTTGATCTACCATCTGCCAAGTTTCAAGAATTTTGGTGCACATTTGCTAATTTATTTGGCGTGCACAAAAGGGAAGAAAATCGTTGACCAGAAATTCGGGAAAAAGGAAAAGATGCTGTGGGGCCCGCGTGTCTGCGTCGTCTCTCTCACTGGAGTGCGCCGAGCCTTTCTGCCGCGTGGCTGCCGACGCACGGCCGCGCCGCGCCGCCGGGTCCCGCCCCGACGGCCGCCTCTCCTCTAAGCCACGCCTCCCCGGTCTCTCCTCTATTTCCAACCGAACCCTAACCCTAGCTTGCAACCCGGCCGCCATTGTTGCCGGCAAGACCTACACGTCCCCGCGTCAAGGCCCCTCCCTGCCGAGCTGCTCTGCAAATCGCTGCGCCGGGAGGCCCTCGTCCTCGCCGTGGCCACCATTGTTCGTGCCCTGCTCTGAGGAGCGCGAATCGGGTCGTCTTCCCCAATCCCGACCACCGCGACGTCCTCCCACCTGCCGTCGATTGCTTCTGCTCCGGTGAGCCTCTACCCTTTTCCTCGCACTCGAAAGTGCCCAGAACCGAGACGCACCTCCCTGACCTATCCTTTCCGTCACCCCGCAGTCGATCACGCAGGAACTGAAGTTTTCCCCACCGCAAACGTCACCGCCGCAGCGACCCCGCCGTCGCCGACCACCTTGCCGGCCTCCCCGATGTCGACAAGCTCGACGCCAAGCTAGATCCCATCGAGGTGAAGCCTCTCACCCTTTTACCCCATTGTTTTGTGCCTCTGTTCTTGCGCGCGTCATCGCCGAAGTCGTCTAAGCCGAGGTGCTCGCCGCTGGCCACTTTCTTGTGGACGCCGTCGGCCCCAAAGAGCGCAAATGGACTAGAAACTCGACGTGCTCCCCACCCATATTTTTTTTGTCATCGCCGAATTCGTCTGAGCCGAGGTGCTCGCCGCTGGCCACTTTCTTGTGGACGCCGTCGGCCCCAAAGAGCGCAAATGGACGAGAAACTTGACGTGCTCCCGGCCCTTTTTTTTTTGGCATTTTTCTTTGTCGTTTGACCGTCTTCCGGCGGGCCGCCGTCGCTTCGGCGACCTCCGGCCGCCATGTCCCGGCTCCAGCCCGACCTGGTGCTGGCCACACCAGGATCCGGTGTGGCAAGGCCCTTGTGTCCCGCGTTGTGGCGCAGATCTGAGTGGCTGCTCTTTTTCCAAATTTTCCGAACTTAGTTAAATTCTCAGAAAATCCCAGAAACTTGTAAAATACGTTTAAAATCGAAACTACATCATAAAAATACCAATCCAATTTTGTTGGACTCCTTGTTACCAGTTCTATCCAAAACAATTGTCGAACTGAACAAAATCGTTTATCTGTTTTCTGTATAAATGCATAAGTGATAAACCTTGTTTAAATCATAATCAATTATATCTAAGTCCTTAAATCACAAATTCTTGCATGCTTGTAAAGCATCTAATTACACACTTACTGAGCATTTTTCCACTATCAGATATTATCAAATTATTTTCTTATGATTTATTTAATCTGTTGTCTTGTTTAAATTGTTAAAAATAATCTGTATTACAATAAATCGTCAAAATTCACTATAAATTGCTTCTCGTGGTACTTGACTCCACAACAATGCCACTGGACATAAACTAAATTTCAACAATTCATTAATTTAAGTGATCAACTTTAATTTAATTGCATCATATTATTGCATCTAACATGCATTATTTTCTTGTTATGACGTATAGTGACCGAGGAGAATCCAGAGCCCCTGGACTTTCAGCTGCCGGAGCAGACACAGGAGGAGCAGCAGATTGACACCCCCACTGACTTTTCTAGTGCCGTTCCTAAGCCAGGCAAGCCTCGGTACATATTGTCTTATGTTTCCGTTTTTCTTTTATCACTATGTATAGAGTCTAGTTTGTTTGTGCATTAGGTTTATAGGAGTTGATTGGAACCTTAGAACTGCATTAAGTTTACGTTCCTGATTATCCTTGATTACCCTGTTAGTAGTCTGTTGGTCGTTTGTCGATCGTTAGCGCTGCTAGGCTTAGTTGCTAGTGATCGGTAGAAGTCGAGTGGTAGGTCCCACTCGCATGATAGGATCATGGCACCCTGGCTTGTACTAGCAGAATCATAGGTTGTTGGAGACCGGACGGGGATTGTTTGTATAGGATGGTTTGGGAAGGCTGGGCCTTCACGGTGGTAGCCCCGTCTGTGTCGATTAAGGACCGTTCGTTGTTGGCCCTGTTGAGCAAGTTTTGAATGTACTGATTCACATGCTGGTATTTATGGGCCCAGTAAACTGAGTAGCCTAGCAATTGTAGGGACGAAACGCGGCCTGCTGCTACGGAGGAATGAGGAGAGCCACCCACGGACGACGGCTGGGCTGGGTGTTTCGTTGGGCCCAAGACTTTCGCCGGGAGCAGCAGATCATTTCGGCCTTGCGGGGGCTTTGTGAAGGGTTGCCATATGTGGTCTGTTCGTGGGCGCATATGTCATGTGGTCAGGTTTCTCCTGCAGGATGTACATCGATGCCGCCGCTCTCGGATATGAGCACCCCGCTTGTTCACTGCGTCACATCGTAGTGTGATTATGGATTATGATAACGACTTGAAGTTGATATATTTATATCTTACATTTACTTACAGTATTACTTGTATGTTTTATCTGCCTATTATAGCTCTTAGCTGCACACATAATACTTGGTTAAAACTAAACTTGAGCTAAAACTTGAAAGTAAGGACTAAGTAATTAGTCCCGTGTTTCGCAAGTTTGAGTCAGCCTGCCCCTTGTAGCCTTTGCATACTAGGAGTCGGCTGTAGTTGGCCATATTAACAGGTAAGTCTTGCTGAGTATTAGTTGCTTGGGTTTGGCTCTTTATGTTTTTGTACAGGTTTGTCTTGCTTCCGCTGTCGCTTTGGTGAAGTTCCAGCAGAGATCGTCTCCAAGTCCACATCGTAGGGCTTCGATGTGCGGCTTGTATCGTCTAGTGTATTAGAGGTTTATTTATAGTCTGCCGCTGTGCTACTCATATGTTTTAAATCATCTGAGACTTGTAATGACTTAAATAGGTAAATTTGTGCTATTTATGTGATGTGCTATCTGTGTCCGTTCACTGGCACCTCCGACTGGATCCTGTGAAAAACGGTAACGCTACAACATATATATTATTCTTTAAGTTTCATAGCTTATTCAACCTATAAGCTGCCATTAATTCCCCATCGGCTTAATTAGCTTGTTGGCAGTAGTTTGGTCGGTGCATAGTAGCTAGCTCAGTGATATTGGAGCCATATGGTCGAAAAATTGGCCAATATTTGAGGGCTACTTTGCTTTAGCTTTTCAGAAATATACCTGTAGGAAAACTGCCAATTTTATGTTGCTTATTCTAATAAACCATTGGAAAACATGAAAAGTAAAAATGTTATACTTTTATGTGGGCAAAAAAAAAATTATACATGATGCCGGCCGAAGTGGTTGCTAAGGGAGGATTCGCAACGGAAAATGGTGATAAATTGCCACGTGACACATTTCTGATGGGTAGTCTTATGCGAAGCAATATCCTTTTGTTTTGATGGAAACCACATAAATTTATTTCATCTTACACACTAGACAACAATGAACATTGCACATCTGAGGCTGCCGTCTGAAAACAGTAAATTAATGGATGCCCAAGGTAAGGACGACGAGCTCGCCGGCATCCTTGAGCAACGCGATCTCCTTCGAGCTCCGTCGCGCTCAGGCGCTCAACACCAGAACAGGGACGTGGTTCTCTGCAGCACACAGACAACACAGAACCTTGGCCAGCACGTTCCCAGCGATGAGAAAGGCAGCGCCACGAGGCCGGGCTGGCTGCCAACGTGCGCCTCGATGTCCTCAGCGTCTCAGACGGCGGCGGAAAATTAAAGGTCCTGCTCAAAGTGCCGCCATCAGACGGTGTACGGACGCTACGGCGCCCGTGCCATAACTGGCTCCACGCTGTGCGCGTTATGACAGCTGACCACGACCAACGCCAGGTCAACTCAAACGGTCGAACCGTCGAAACCACAACGAACGACTTCCATCGCCAGCGGACGTCGGAGCACCGGCCGTGAAGTTTCGAACCACGACTTCATCGACCTTACCATGCCGTGGCCACGAGTAAAAATTGAAGGTCGCTGTCTATGAGCATGCTCGCAAAACCAATGCATGCTCGAATCGCCCCGGCCGGTGGCAAGGCCGGCCTTGCACTGTCCGACAAATTAAAGACATCCGACAGCGGACAGAGATGCCGGAGTGCAACCAACCTCTGCCGCAGCGTATGGCTCCGTCAGCGCATGTATATATATTAGTGCCTACTCAATCCTTCATTTCACTTTTGTTGTCTGAACATGTGTGGAATGAAAGTGTTTCGTTTCACTTTTGTTCACTTTCTTGGCTTAAGACTCTGGACGTTTAATTTACACGTCTAAAATGTCTGCATTTCAGTTCACCAATGTATGACGGATTCATTAGTGAGCAAAACACCCTTGAACCTTGCTCCATTATTGCCATAGAAAAGTCGCCGCATGACTAGATCAAGAGAATAGATCATATGAAGAAAGTAAGCTAAGCTTTAAGTTTGCATTTGATATTTTCCACCCACTGCAGCGATAAAGAACTACACAGTACAAAAGTTCACATGTATTATTTTCTATATTTTGTGACATATTGAATAAAAGGAAATAAGAAAAAAAAATCTATGATCGCACAGGGTACATATCTATATGGATGCCACCGATACAGATCTGATTGCATGGGGTATATATGAATGTGGATGTCATCCCTTTATAAGAATGAGATATTGCAGGGCTCCATGACCTCTATTAATGATACTTGAATTATATACAAGATGATATATATACTTTTTTTTTGCGAAGGAAGATGATATATATACGTATACTTTCTTTCCCAAGGATGTGCCTCGGGCAAGATTACTTGATCTCTATTGGTGGGTATCAGAGGTATTGGGAATTGGTTGGTCACCAAGCTTGAGGGGTTCTATCTTTTTTTTTCTCGAACACGCAGGAGAACTGCGTGTCATTATATTAAGAAGAAGAAATTATCCCGTACAATGCCATGCTCTGGCCGAGGTTAGTTTTTCAATTACATTCGCGCCTTTTGCTAATTTCTCTACCTATGGACCAACATACTCGGCTTACATGAGCTGTTTTAACTTCTTCGCCCCAGCCAGCATCCACAGGCTGGCTTCCTCCCTAATCACTTGCAGCAGCGCCTGCATATGTGGCCGCATCCCGTCGAAGACGCAGCGGTTACGGTGTTTCCAAATCTCCCACGCCACAAGGATGATTAGAGAGTTGAAGCCCTTCCTCTTTTCTGGGCACACTCGCCTACTTGATCGGCGCCACCATTCCCTGAAGCTTGTTTCATTGGACGACGGGGACAATGTGCCAAGGCCTAACCTTTGTAGAACATGAAACCATGTCTCCCTTGAAAAAACACAAGTTGTCAGGACATGTTGTATGTCCTCATCGGCCTGGTCGCACAGAGGACAACGGTCCGGATGTTGGAGACCACGGCGAGCCAAGCGATCAGCAGTCCAACACCGGTTCCAGATAACTAGCCAGATGAAGAGCTTGGTCTTGAGTGGCGCCCATGTCTTCCATAGCCTCTTGTGTGGCTCAAATCTTATACCTCCCATGAAGTATCGTTCATAGGCGGATTTAGTTGAGAACTCGCCAGAGGCTTCCGGCATCCAAACGTGCTGATCTGGTCGTTCCGAGTCCAAAGTAACCTCGCAAATGACATCCCAGAGCAGCAAGAACTGCCATATGGCCAGCACAGGGAGCCCTCCGACAAGGTCCTTCGTCCACGAGTTGCTGTCCAGGGCGTCACTCACTTTTCTCGCTCGCCAGCCTCTTCTTCGGACGAATGGCATTAGAGCCGGTGCAAGATCAGCGATGGTCTTACCATGAATCCAACGGTCTGTCCAGAAGAGAGTGTTGCGCCCATCTCCCACCATCGTCATCACCGATATCGCGAACATGGCTCTGACATTGGTCGGGACCTGGATGTTGAACATAGCCCATGGTTTCTCCGGGTCTGTTTTTTGTAGCCACAACCATCTCATACGTAGGGCCCATCCCAAGGTTTCTAGATTATGTATACCAAGGCCTCCGAGCTGCAGTGGCCGAATCACTCGCTCCCAAGCAACCGGGCAATGTCCACCTCTTAGTTCTTTCCTCCCTCGCCACAGGAACGCCCTCCGAATTTTGTCAATTGCCTTGATCACCCAACGTGGCACATCCAGTGCAATAAGCACATATATAGGCACTGCCGTCAGGACATGCTTAACTAGAATAAGCCTCCCAGATGTATCCATCAACGCCGCTTTCCATCCCGGCAACATGTCGGCGATTTTGTCGATGATGGGCTGCAGGTCGGCCTTGGTGAGCTTTCGGATGGAGAGTGGTAAACCCAGATACTTGCATGGAAATTGGGCGATCTCGCACTCCATATTGGCCTGCACCTGCTGTACATGCTCATCACCACATCGAATCGGTATGACAGATGACTTGACCATGTTCGTGCGCAGCCCAGACGCGTTTCCAAACTTGTGGAGCAGATTCTTGGTGAATTCCAATTCACCACCGGACGGGGAGACAAAGAGGACCACGTCATCCGCGTAAATCGACATCCGGTGGCCCATCGGTCTTGATGTCAAGGGTGTGAGAATTCCCAATGACTCTGCCCTTGACACTAGGCTGCTCAGAACGTCCATGACAATAATGAAGAGCATTGGGGACAGCGGGTCGCCCTGCCGTAGTCCCCGTCTGTGCACGATCATCTCCCCTGGCTGACCATTTAGTAGCACTCTAGTGGATGATGAGGACAGCAAATTGCATAGCAAGTTTCTCCATCTACGGCCGAAGCCAAGGTGGGCTAGCACCTCTAGCAGAAAAGCCCATGATACCGAATCAAAAGCTTTCGTGATGTCAAGTTTGAGGAGTAGGCGAGGCTTTCCTTGGCGATGGAGGAATTTGGCCATGTGCTGCACCAGGAGGAAATTATCATGAATGCATCTTCCTCGAATAAAAGCACTCTGATTTGGCGCCACCAAGGAACTCAATTTTGGAGCCAAGCGGTTCGCAAGTATCTTAGTGATCAACTTTGCAAAGCTGTGGATTAAACTGATGGGACGGTAGTCTCCAACCTTGATGGCGTCTTCTTTTTTGGGATAAGAACCATATATGCTGAGTTCAAGAGATGAAGCCTCCTGCCATCTCCGCCGTGCACCGCGCCGATCGCCGCCAAAACATCCAGCTTTATAATGCTCCAGCATGACTTATAGAACCGCCCCGTAAATCCGTCCGGGCCAGGCGCCTTATCCAAAGGCAAATTTTTTATTACCTCCCAAACTTCCGACTCCAAAATAGGTGTGTCCAGTTCAGAAAGCTCTTGGGCTGGCTGGTAGAATGCATCAAGATTGAGCGTTTCAGTCCTCAACTCTTGCGTGCCAAGCAGGCTGTTGTAGTACTCCCAGACTGCTTCTTCCTTCTCTTCCTGTGATGTGAGGATCCTCTCCCCAACTGAGGGGTTCTATCTTACAAGTGCCGTTGCTCAATGGAATTTTGAAGCTGAACTTCGTTCAGCTTTTCCTTGAGCAGATTGTGTTGGCTGTGCAATTCACTCGCAAAGTTGTTAATTCACCTGTTTGGCAAAACCTTAGAGCCCCAGTTTCGAAACCAGTAACTGTAGGAGAACTGCCTATATGTACTATATTTATGCTAATAAAGAATTTGGAAAACTTGAGAAGGAAAAATGTTATGCAGGTAAAACTTGAGAAGAAAAACCCGAGTGAGGACTTCGCAACTTTAATAATTTCGTTGTGAACTATAGACCTAATTCCTTCCTTCCAGCACTCACATTAGACAATTGAGCAATTTTCAAATGAATCGACTGGTGTAGCATCTCCATCTATTATGCCAATATTTTGTGTGTCACTACTCACTCTGAACATATATGTCTGTCAGACGATGTTCATCAAGATCAGGGAGACTATATTTTGTTTCCTTTCAGATTGTGGAGGCTAACTATGCCAGCAGGAGTACCGCCAATATATGTTACTTTTTCTAATAAATCAATAGAAACATAGTTTGAAAAAAAGCATTGGAAACTAGCTTGAAAGGTAATATTATAATTTTATAGGGAAAAATAAATTTATACATGATGTCGGTCGAAGCCATGGCTGACTGCGACTTTATAACCGAAAATGGTGACCAATTGCCTCCTACGATTGCAGAAACGCTAGCCAGTTCTTTTGAGACGCACATAAAACATAGATGCCACAACCAACTTAAGGAAAGATCATCTTGCCACTTGGCAGATGGAAGGTATGAGTTAGCTTCAGTTTGGGCGAGATGATATCGAGCCTTTATGCACATTGACCTTACGCTAGCAAAACTCAATGAACAATTATCTCATCTTTCACCTTTGACAACATGAAGATGCTGCTAGACGTGTAATCAAATCAGTTTCGTCCCAATGAGATGTATCTCAAGCTGGTTCCTCAGCCGGGAGAAAGTTGAAAATAGGCTGCAGCTCACTGGATGCATGCGTCCGTCCGATCAACGCCGCTAGCCTGCCTGCGTCCCTAGGTCGAGTGCTGCTGAATCTTTCGTTTCAGTTTCCAAGTCCATCGAGGAGGCCTCGACCGATCGAAGGTACCGGCCGTCTCGCCCGCATGCGTCGGACGAGCAGCAAGGCCGGTACGAGGTCGCCGGCTTCGTCGATGCCCGTGCTCGCCGTCGAGCTCCGCCGCGCCACGCTCTGCACTCCCGAACCGCCTGGCCTCTCGATCGACCAAAGCTGCCGGCCATCTCATCTCCCCTGCCTGAGTACGGACGAACGGCGAGACCAGGTTCACCCGTTACAGAAGAAAGAGACGATGAGCTCGCCGGCGTGTTCGACGCCCGTGCTCGCCGTCGATCACCGCCGCGCCACACTCCGCTCTCGCGGTACGCCCGGCAGCTCCCGTGGATTCTGACTCGTTTGATTACGACCGGCGACAAGTCAACACGTCCGATCCAAGCCGCACGAGTCGGATCCAACCGCTGGGAGGACCCAGGGGTGGTTGCTATTTCGAATAGCGACCACCCCCGGTCATGGCGAGGACGCCGCGTCCGCTGCAAGACATGGATCGCCGGCGCGCCGCCGAGTTCCGAACCACTTTTTCTGCCTGCCGCTGCGCCATGGTCATAGAATCAAGCTTGGAACCTGTCGCCGGCGGCCGCGATCTTGAATTGCTCCGGTGTCACTGTCATACAGACAGTCGAGACGGAGGTCGTCAGGCTCGAAGAAATCAGGCTGCCGATCGAGGCGGCTCGAGCTCCCTCCGTCAATGCCTAACGCCTGCCGATTTAGGCCCTTGCTCGTCGCGAGGTGCCACGGCTGCAGCACGGTAGCATCGGGAGTTTACTGGCTGCGTTCCAGGCGCTGATTTGCTTGATCACTGCCACCGGCCACTAATAAATTAATGTTGTGTTTTGCTGGGCTAAACTAACGGAATGGAGATCTATCTAGGAGTAGGCCTAACGGAAATCACCATGTTCTTAAGATCGTGCACGCAACGGTTATCCCCCCAAACAGCCAAGCAACAGGCACCAGCTGTAAGGCACACTTAAAGTTGTGTCCTGACATTCTTAGTTATCACCAGCTACAGGACTGACTCATCATTCAACAATGAAACCTAGCCTTCTAGCCAGGTTCATTGCTGGTGAAAGTCACCACCAGTTGACAGAAGACAACATGAAAAGCTCATAACGAAGATTGTGATGAGGTTTTTAGTTTGCATTTGATGTTTTCCACCCACCATTGCGGTACAAATTGCACAGTGCAAAAAGACCACATGTATTTGTTTTCTCTATTTAGCAACACGTTCCTGTGGAATGAGCTAAGCCATGTGCTCATTTAACGATAGAAATAAGAGTGTTGTCAAATGTTTATTCCCGAAGTATGGATTGCTTGCTACGAAAGTGTGAATTGCTTGCTAGATTATTCAGCCTCCATTCGATGGGTGTGAGAGGTATCAGGACATTTTGTCGTCTGATATCACTAGTTGCCGTAGCACAGAACAACAACAGTGCTACTTAATCTTTTGAATAGGCTGAGAATATTTGTGGCTGCATTGCGATGCCCAAACCACATACTAATCTTGTGTCGGCATAGCTGAAGATCGCCGACACTCTGCGCGTCCAGCATGGCCGCAAAAGCCGAGAAAGGTCTCCAACCCTCATAATCTGCGTCATAATTAAGACTCGTTGATTCTTTAGCCCGTGATGTCAAAAGTGTATATTTTTTTAGATAATGGGATGATTATATTAAACCCAGCTTTGGCTCTCAAAAGAGAGTACAGCAAAATATAATCACCGAGAATAACAGTCCTCATCAGTCGTGCAAGAATTGCCGCACTGTGCTCCAATGGTGGAAAGAGTAGAAAGAAGCCTCACAGCAACAACAAGGTTCCTAAATTATGGTGGTCGAGTACAATACATCAAATCTGTCATGACTGCCATTCCAACATACTTCATGTGCATCATCAAACTTCCAAGAGGCTCCATTGAGGAGATATACAGAGCCATGAAGGATTGCTTATGGAGGGGAAATGATATCAACAGAAAGGGTGGTAACCTGGCTGCTTGGCCCATGGTCACAAAGCCAAAGGAGAAGGGAGGCCTCGGCATCAAGAACCTGAGAATTCAGAACAATGCATTATTGCTCAAGCACTTGCACAACTTTTACTGTAAGAAGGATGTGCCCTGGGTTAAGCTCATCTGGAGTAGATACTATCAAAACAGGGTGCCCCATGCAGCTAGAGAAATGGGCTCATTTTGGTGGAAAGATGTGCTAAGTACCGTCGCAACCGTCGCACTTTTCTTTCTCACTATATTATATAAAGATGGAAATTGGTCTTTAAAGGTTGTGTTTCCCAACCAAGCGTCTTCCCAGAATCTAACTTGAGTTCCATTACCCAAATTGAACTTTCCCATTCTCAAGAAGTCGCTTTTCACCTTCATGAGGCCAGACCAAAAATGAGAATCTCCAGGAATATGTTCAACTTGTGTAATAGTTTTGTGTCTCAAATATTTCTTTCTAAGAATTTGTTGCCAGATTCCATCCTCATTGATCAATTTATATAGCCATTTGCTAAGGAGACACTTATTCTGTAAATCAAGATCCATGATTCCTAAACCCCCTTGATCCTTTGGCGTACAAAGAATTCCCCATTTAGTTAGTCTATATTTCTTTTTATGACCATCACTTTGCCAGAAGAATCTAGATCTGTAATAGTCTAACTTCTGGAGTATCCCACGAGGGATTTCAAAGAAAGATAGCATAAAAATAGAAAGACTACTAAGGACAGAGTTTATTAGAACCAGTCGACCTCCTACAGAAAGCATTTTCCCTTTCCATCCGCTTAATCTCATAGCATGGCAGCAACTTATAGCTACAATTGTTGATGTCCAATTAACGGATCAGGAAGATACCTTTAGGTGGTCTTATCACCAAGATGGGAAATTCACGGTTCGCTCAATGTATAGAGCGTTGGCTGTCCCTGATGTTATACGCGTAACCATCATATTTGGAAGCTCAAATTGCCCTTGAAAATAAAAATTTTTATGTGGTACTTAGTTAAAGGTATAGATCTAACTAAAGATAATCTAGCGAAAAGACAATGGAAGGAAGTTTAAAATGTTGTTCCTGTAATCTTGATGAATCCATACAACACCTTTTCTTTGATTGTCATATAGCTAGGCTTATTTGGAGAGTTGTACAAGTTTCTTTCAATATTCCCCCACCTGAAAATATGGAACATATGTTCGATGGCTGGTTATCTGGGTTGGAAAAGAAACTTTGTAACAAAATTTTGGTTGGAGTTAGTGCTTTCTGTTGGGCAATTTGGCTGAGTAGAAATGATATGATTTTTAACAACATGCAAGCTGTTACTTCTATGCAGGTTATCTTCAGAGGAACGTACTGGATTCGTTTCTGGACACTCTTGCAAAAGGAGGAGGACCGGCCCCAAATAATGTGGGGATGCCGTGTGCTTGAAACAGCTGTCATGGAGGTTTTCGCCAACAATGGATGGCGTTTTAGTAATAGACTCGCTTTCTAGTCTGTTTGGAACAATGATGTGTTTACTCTTATTTTGGTTTGTGCATGAGCCTTCGTGGGCTTGTGGTGCTGTAATAATGAACTATGTGAAAAGCTACATGCATTGGTCGATGCAGAGGCTGGAATATTGAAATATATTCCCATTTCTAAAAAAAAGATGTGCTAAGGTTGTTCGAAATCTACAAGGAGATAGCTTCATGTTAGGTGGGAGTAGGGGATACAGTTCTCTTCTGGACTGACAACTGGAATGGACAAAGAAGAGAAATCACTTACCCCAGCTCTTTCAATTTGCTCAAAATCCAAAACTCTCAGTAAAGGAGGTCATGGAGACAGAGGATTTTTCTACTCTTTTCCAGCTGCCATTAAACAACCTTGCATATCAGGAACTTTTGGCACTACAGAATGAATTTCAAACTTTTGAATATAATCCAGAGGCTAAGCATATATGGAAGTTCCAATGGGGCTCATCTTGCTACTCCTCACAGAAATACTACAAATACACTTTTCACAATCATGACTGCCCCAGGCCCTTGAAATGGATATGGAAAACAAAGTGCACGCCGAAAATCAAGGTTTTTGCTTGGTTACTTGGAGTGGACAGGCTCAACACAAGAAATATGTTGAGAAGAAGGAATTTTCGTGTAGAGCCAAATCACAACTGTGTTTTGTGCAGAAGAAATGCTGAGGAGACACGCTATCACCTCTTCTTTGGTTGTCCTTTCAGTAGCAATTGCTGGAGTAAGTTGAGGATTCAATGGCCTCCCTCCCTATCTCTCTTTGACATGATCATGGTGACTAGGAGTAATTTTCAGGGGCCCATATTCATGGAGGTAGTACTCATTGCTGCTTGGGCCATTTGGAAAGTTCGAAATGCCAAAATCTTTGATGGGGTGAATCCATCTTTTGGAGCTTGGTGGCATCTTTTCAGGGAGGATATTACTCTGCATTCCATCAGGTTTTCTCAACAAGACCGGCAGGATATCTTAGATTGGCTTAACACTTAGTAATCTTGCTGTTGCTACCTTGGACTTCAGTCTGTTGTCTGCTCTTCCTCTTCTTCTAGTTTTGTTTGTCTGTTTAGCTTAGCTTAGCTTTCCTTCTTCTAGGTAAGTTTCTCTTAAGACAGACTTGTTTCGGGGTTGTTTTTATTAATGAAAATTGGGTTGTGGGGATCTCCCCCACAGTTTCTTTTCAAAAAGAATTGCCGCACTGATGAAATAAAAAACACTCAAAAAACAAAACGATCCTCACTACAGCTTTATTGTTTGAGACTCCCGACGAACTTGGCCCAAAAGATCCTCTGAGCAATGTGAGGGGAATCTCCAAGGCGACGCCTCCAACGAGGATGTGTTGTTGACAACACCAACGCCCATCCGACTTCTCGAATTTAGGTTCTCACCCGAAGATTCATCAATCTGCTGATCCACATGGGCGGTAACTCCGCTATTGTGCCACCAATGTTCATGTCTGCCACCGCCTCCATGACCTACTCTCCCCAAGAGTAATCAGGGAAATCAATCACCAAGGGCGACTCGAGCAGCACTGTGCGCGCGACAATCTCGAAGAATGAATGCCAATCACCGTAGAAGCGGCATAATCGTGACCCAATCACCCAAAAGTATAGGAGGGGAAATGGTCACTAGCACCACCTGTCGATGTCTGCCGCGCCGATGAGTACTGGAACATCTTTCCCTCAGAGTATAGGAGGAGAATTGACTGCTAGCGCCATCAACACTGATGTCTGTTGCCGCCACAAAATTAACGTTTGCTGACGCCAATATGACTCAAAAGTGTATATGAAAGCAGTTTTGGTATGTATTCATGTTCTGAATCTGAAATACTTTGTAGGATATCAATATATAATTGAACTTGAATTTTACATTGAATTAAAATTTGGCAGTTCAATATTTGTACAACATATATTGTTCTTTAAGTTTGATAGATTATTTTTCCACCTACAATCTTACGGGTTCACGAAACATTATTATCACCAGCTGTATACAATGTATATTTTACATTACCGATGGCCACTTCAAATGTGACGCACATAAAACATATGCCACAACCAAATACCAGACGGAAGGTAGGACTTGGTTTCAGAGGAAGATGATTTCGGCCTTTATGCTGAATTCAAAGACTTTATCCCAGCGTTGAGAAAATTACCAGCGCGACGAGACCAGGACACCGGGCGCCAGCCGTCAAGCGCCTCGACGGAGAATGACTCTGGAGGTCTCTCTGGAGCAGGCGGCGGCGGACAAGGACCTGCTCAAAGCGCCGCCATGAGACGATCGACGCCTAGTCAACTGACACGACCCAAGCCTAACGAATCAAATCGAACAACTGTCGGAAATATTGGACGTTGTCCATCAATATTTCCCTGTGTGCGTTACGGTCTCTATTTCAAATGGCGACCACCCCTGGTCCACGCAAGGACGGAGCATCGCCAGGGCTCACCATAGTGCCGCGAAGTTTAAGTGACTGCGCCAGCCTTTTTGCACTCTACGTCGCGGGTGCTCGTCGCTGTCTACTCGCATGCTTGCAAGGCGGGTATGCTTGAATCGTCCTGGTGGCCAGGATGCCTTTGATGAACGGTCAGAAAAGAGTCAATCCAGAGACATCGCCGACCTCCGCAGCCGTGCATCATGCCTCCTCCAGTTTACTGCCGTCCCACGTACGCCTGCTGGAATACAGTTCCATGAGGTGCGCGGTGGCCGGACACGGTGTGGGATGCCACGGCCGCGTGATGTGTTCAAGCTCTGTTTTCTCCTCTGCTCTTCATGTATGCCTGAAAAAAAGTGACCTCACCCAGATGATGCATACCACATGCATTGGCACCTTGATATGTTCCTTTTTACCAACATTTTGCTGGAACATATTAATTAGCAACACAAGTCCACAGTCAACAAGCCTGTGAGTCGTGAATCGGTCATGGAAAATTTGTTACAGGATCCACGAAAAATGACAAGAGAATTTTCAGTTTGCATTCGATGTTTTCCACCAACCATAGCAATACGTGCTGCACAGTAAAAGAGGTAACATGTACGAAGTACTCTATTTTGTGGCATGTGCTAGGCAGAGTAGTTGGAGCTATGTGCTTTAGTTGCTTACTGAACAAAAGAAAAGGAAAATAACTGAAGAACACTGATCGCATCATGTGTATATAAACTGGGATGTGACCAGCATTTGAGAAACATGAGAGCATAATAGAATTCTAAAAGTTCTATATATATGATAGGACCTTAGAAGAAGTCAAGATGATATACACCTGCTTTCATTTGATGGATAATTCGATCTCCATTGGTAAGAGTGAGAGGTATTGGGAATAGGTTGTTCATGCCTTGTGAGGGGTGACACTACAGTAGTTCACCTGAGTGCAACGTCAACAGTATCCAAAGCAAATTTCAACGGTTAGGATCAGATTTCCATCCTATATGCCCCCAACTAATATAAAAAATGTGGACCAAATTGTCATGTGCATGCTGAAGTGGCACTCGGGTGTCTTGAGTGCTAGCTTTGCCACCGAGCATTGTTGGGATGTTCTTTTACATGTCCCTTGCAGGGTGATATTTTGAAGCCTTCTTGACGAGAATTTATTCAACCACCGGGGGCTGGCTCCACAATTGTTAGTGTTAGATCTGATAACTACATGCATCCCGACATTTACATCGTCTTCCGCCTTTGACAACAATGAACATGTGTGCTAATCGAGCATGAGAAATAGGTCATCTTCAAGGCAGTGAGCTAGCAAAACGAAAAAAAAAAAACTGAAAATCATTTCACGGAACATTAGTGCACAAAATGACCCAAGGAACTAAGAAAAACATTAGCTCAACTAGTTCTTCAGGTCCTTATCATTCACAACTCGACCAGTAACCAACCAGGTTCGCCCCAAAGACTGTAAATGAGCTGCGGCATATTGGAAGGAAAGCTCGAACTGAACCTGCAAAGAAGAGAGCAGTTTGCGTCACTGCCATCTTCATTCTTCTCTAACCCGTCCGTCGCTCTCAACCTGCACTGCGATTTACGTACCGGCGCCGACGAGGGCGTCAAGTGGCAAGGTAGGACAAGTCGACCGAGGAGGCCTCGACCGACCGAAGGTACCGACCGTCTCCACCGCATGCGTACGGACGAGCAGAAATGTCAGTACGAGTCGTGCCAGAAGAAAAGAGACGACGAGGTCGCCGGCGTCGTCGATGCCCTTGCTCGCCGTCGAGCTCCGCCGCACCATGCTCTGCACTCCCGAACCGCCCGGCAGCTCTCCATCGACCAAAGCTGCCGGCCATCTCCCCTGCCTGCGTACGGCAGTTACAGAATAAAGAGACGACGAGCTCGCCGGCGTGTTCGACGCCCGTGCTCGCCGTCGATCACCGCCGCGCCCACACTCCGCTCTCGCGGCAGCTCCCGTGGATTCTGACTCGTTTGATTACGACCGGCGACAAGTCAACACGTCCGATCCAAGCCGCACGAGTCGGATCCAACCGCTCGGAGGACCCAGGGTGGTCGCTATTTTCGAATAGCGACCACCCCCGGTCATGGCGAGGACGCCGCGTCCGCTGCAAGACATGGATCGCCGGCGCGCCGCCGAGTTCCGAACCACTTTTTCGGCCTATCGCTGCGCCATGGTCATGGATTCAATCTTGGTGTCATGTCGCCGGCGACCGGGATCCTGAATCGCTCCGGTGTCACGGTCAGATACAGACAGCCGAGACCTACGTCGTCAGGCAGCCAAGGCGCCGTCCCCACCGCTGGCCGACGCACACGCATATGGAGCTCCCCTCGTCAGTGCGTAACGCCTGCCGATCTAGGCCGTTGCTCGTCGCGAGGTGCTATGGCTGCAGGCAGCACGGTAGCGTCGCGAGGTGCTATGGCCGCTCATGGCGCTGCTCTGCTTGCTACCCTGTTCTGTTCTTCCTCCCAGCAGGGCCGTCTCTAAATATTTGAGGCCCCGGTGCGAAATCTAAGATGAGGCTCTAAAATTTGAAAATTCACATAGCCAAAGTATATCTTTTTTTTTTCGAGAGAAAAGTATACTATAGTTAACTATATAACTTCAATATATGCTATTTTTGACATGTAATAGTAGGGATCGAGGTTGAGCAATTTTTATCATGTAATATCGTGTAATGTAATTTGTCCTCGTTTGTTTGTCTTCCTAACGCGGCACGATGTAATACTCGTTGTAACTCTGACGCCTCTTCATTGCATGTTTGCTTTCAACTAGGCTGTTAATTAAGCATCTTCTCTATTTTCTCAATAAATATGTGTATTATGCAAAGTTTTCACTATTTTTCTCTATCTTTTATCTTTATTTGCTAAAAGTACAAACGTCTAGGACTGCCTAGGACCGCTTAGGACCGTTTAAGTGTTGCTTAGGCACGCTTAGGCGTTAGGTGGTGCTCAACCGCTCGCTTAGTTCCTCCGCTTTTTGAAACACTGCTTTCAAGCGCTACTGTCGCCAATCAATTTGAGTCTTTCTTGTGTATAGTAGAACGCAAATAGGATTTCATCAATACTAGTTTAGAAAAGCTATTTCCGCCGATGCAACATCAAGATTAAAAATAAACTCTATGCTTAGGTCTTAGACGGTCAACAATAAGATATAGCTAGCATTAGCAAGATTAAAGAAAGAATAGAACATGAGAGCCTGCCGATGCTGGATTAAAAAAAACAGAGAGGAAAGAGCATGGCAAGTTGCTTTAGGGCCTCACGCATGAGCCGTGAGGTGAGCAAGCCCAGGCCTATGAGCCGTGACACGCTGCTACGCTGTTGGGAACGATAGGAACCGGCTTTGTGGCCTTCACTGAACAAACTACCATGCTGCTGCTCCGTTTTCTTAGATTTTTGGCTGTGCTGGGCCCTTTTTCTAGCAGGCCTACATCAATGTGAATTGTGAATTGGGGGCCCTAAATTTTTGGAGGCCCTGGCCCATCGCCCATGTTGTCCCTGCGAAGGGACGGGCCTGCTCCCGAGGCCCTCTCCGCTCACGGAATCCCCTGCCTGCAACGACCGATCGACCACCACGTGAAACCCGACCTCACGCTGATGTTACGCACAACACACCAGGAGATGCTCTGCAACCGAGCAGCCACTGACGAGAAATATGAGTTTCTTCTGACATTCAACCTGTTTACCGCGAACCCCTGAGACTGAGACCAGCTGCTGAAGTTTTGAAACATTTTCATTTGGATCATTTTCTTTCCTGAATTGTAGTAGCACTTTTTTCTAGCTGCAGAGCGTTATTGAACTGAATCCTTCATTTTATTTGTTGTCGCCTGAACATGTGAAATCAAACATTTTCGTTTCAGTCTTCTTGTCTGAACTTTACACTTACTCATGTGCTCTAAATATTATTTTGGCTGTGCAGACCTCCAATCTATCTTTTGAATTAGTAGAGCACGGACAGGGGAGGTGATGCTTAAGCTTCCTTTTTCATTGTAGGAAAGAGTTTTTTAGTCTGTCTTCTAGCCTTCTAGCCAGCTTCATTGCTCGGTGAACGTAACTAGTGAAAAAAGACAACATCAGGAGCTCATAAAGAAGATTGTGATTGGGTTTTTAGTTTGCATTTCATGTTTTCCACCTACCATTTTGGTAGATACTGAACAGTAGATAAGGTTGCATGTTTTTTTTCTCTGTTTAGCAGCATGTTCCTGTGGAACGAGCTAAGCCATGCACTCATTCAACGAAAGAAATAGAAAGTTGATAAATGCTGATTCCATCAGGTATTTATGAATAGAGCCCTTTGACAAATATGGGAGCATTTTGGTTTTGGAGCTCCTTGGAGCACTGTATATATGATATACGAAATAAAATACCTACTCCCGAAGTATGGATTGCTTGCTAGTTTATTCAGCCTCCATTCGATGGGTGTGAGAGGTATCAGGACATTTTGTCGTCTCATATCACTAGTTGGTGTGGCACAAGGCAACAACAGCGCTACTCACATCTTTGATTAGGCTGAACAATTCTGGCTGCATGCGATGCCCAAACCTAATTCTAATCTTTTGCCGGTATCTGATCTCCTGGTTCTGTTAATAGTGTGCCGAAGATCGCCGACACTCTGCGTCTCCAGCATGGCGATGGAAGCAGAGAAAGGGCACAAAATGCTCATATCTTTAGCTTATGCTGTCAAAGTTGTATATGAAAGCAGTTTGGTATGTATGTATCATGTTCTCAATCTGAAACTAGTATGGCTGCCCGCGC
This sequence comes from Eragrostis nindensis, assembly GCA_012490785.1. Taxonomy (NCBI): domain Eukaryota; kingdom Viridiplantae; phylum Streptophyta; class Magnoliopsida; order Poales; family Poaceae; genus Eragrostis; species Eragrostis nindensis. The sequence goes on along the minus strand of JAAXCT010000487.1, from coordinate 51,162 downwards.
ATTTACGCGGCTAGACTTACTATATTATTTAAAATATTTTATGTTATTGTAGAAGTTTAACATAGTTTATTGTTATTACTTATTGTATACTCTATATTTATAATGGTTGGAAATAGATTGGAGAATTTCTCGCCGTCCCTCAATTTGAGTGTGAGATGAGTCATCATTTATCTATCAATGTATTTGATTTTATTTTAGAAGCGAGGTTGGTTCAAACATGGTATGCTAAACAACTAACATATCTCATGGTAAGAAAATACAATGTGTCATGCTACAAATAAATCTTTAGAAGAAATTTGTCATGCTAAAAATAATATAATGTGCTACTCTAGCTAAACATATCATGGTGTATTTTTATAACGGTGTATTTAGAAATCAGGATGAAGTGTTTATTGAATATTTCTATTATTCCAAAATTTAGCTATTTGCTCATCATGAAATGGTTGGTAAATAAAAAATAAGAATTAGGGATATTTTTATTTTTTTATAATCCAAGTTTAGTTTTTTGACTTGTAATGGTATGGAGGGTAATTTAGAAATATGTGTGAAGGGTATTTCTGGTTATTTTTTTATTAGTCCGAATTTAGCAATTTTTGACTCATAATGGCATGATGGGTAATTTTTAAATAGGTGTGAGGGGTATTTTTGCTATTTTTTATTATTTCGAATTTAATTATTTTTTAAATATTTTTAGAGGGTTTTCTGACTAATTGTTTCATAATAGCAGTGGTGGGTAATTTTCTCTTCTTATTTTCTCGGATTAACGTGGGAATTTCTAGTATTTTAGAGCGAACGTGGTGGCTCCTTTTCGTCGTCAAATATATATATATAATAGATACTATGAAAGATACTGATATATAGTTGAACTTAAATTTTGCATCCAATTAAATTAGGCATGTAATATTTGTACAACGTATTGTTTCTTGAAGTTTCATAGATTACTTTTCCACCAACAATCTTACGGGCTCATTGATTAAGTGAATTGTCCATCTTTCTCATCAACTTATCATGTTGGGAGTACTTGATCGGTGCACAAGCTCAATACGATATGAGAGTGAGGAATTTGCAATGGAAAATGGTGATAAATCGTCAACGGACACATTACCGATGGCCACTTTCTATGCCACGCATAAAAAACGTACTCCCTCCAGTGTCAAAAAACTTGTCGTTTAGGACAGTGACACGGTCTTCAAAACACAACTTTGACTAATACTTTTTGCTATAAAATATTTATAAAATATAGCTAAAGTGTATTTTTATGCAATCATATTTCAATACGAATCTACTCGTATCATTTTCACATTTCTAAACTTAATGCATAAAAAAGATATTTCAAGTCAAAATTTAAAAAGTTTGACTTAGGACAAACTCAAAACGACAAGTTCTTTGACACTAGAGGGAGTATGCCACAACCAGATACCAAGCGGAAGATATAAATTGGCTTTCAGACGAAGATGATGTGGCCATATGCTAATTAAGTTCTTTTTTTTGCGAGTGGCTATATGCTAGCTAAATTCAACGACTTTATCTCATCTTTCACCGTACAGCAATGAACATGCATGCTGCTGAACGTGTAATCATCAATCAGTTTCATTTTCCTCCGAACTGAGGCACATCGTCAGAAGCCGGTTCCTCTGCCGGCTGAAAACTGTACTAAGGTAGCGTTTGGATCGGTGACTAAAAACCAAAGTGACTAATAAATGGATGCCCAAGACTCGTGACGGGAGCGCGGCAAGACTGCAGCACATAATCAACTGGCAACCATGGCCACCAGCACGTTCGTTCCCTGCACTGAAAAAGCGTGCGCGACGAGGACTGTACGCTGACTGCCGACGCGCGCCTCGACGTCCTCGGCGTCTGAGGCGGCGGCGGACAAGGTCCTCTGCTCAAAGCGCCGACACGACATGAGACGGTGGACGGAAGTCGAAGCAAACGCAGGGACACGTCGCCAGGGCTCGCCGGAAACACGGCGAAACTTCGCGGCCCTTGCAAAGTGATTGTCTCCTCTAAACTCATTTAGTAAACTTTAGTCACTTTTTAGTCATAGTAACCAAACAGGGGTGACTAAAATTTAGTCACCCCTTTTTAGTCACTTTGCTTTAGTTATCCGGATCCAAACGCAACCTAAGTCGTGTTGCGGCTCTGCAGCGGGAGGCCACTGGCCGGCGTTCATAGCTCTGTTTTCTCCTCTGCTCTGAACATGTGGAATGAAAGTGTTTCATTACACAGTCTTCTTGTCTGAACTTGTGCTCTGACGATGACGGCAGGACGAGTACGTAAGACAAGTCCATCATTGACAAGTCTGCGAAGTCGTGAATCGATCACGGAAAATGCCGTGGAATATTTTATTTTGGCTGCAGACCACCTGGACTTGCTACTAATCCACAGTCAGTGTAGTCCTTCCCTAGGACATGAATGACAACTGTATTCGGTTTCAGTATATCACTGTGTCAGAGGTCATGGTTCTTCTGAATGAATGTTTCAGTTCACTTTCTTGCCTTAAGACTCTGGACGCCTACACATCTAAAACGACTGCATTTTCAGTTTCAGCAGGTTCTAGGCCTTGTTGCCGTGCTAAACTAACTCTTAATGAAGCTGTCATGTTCTTGTATTGTGCTTGCAATATTATGTCCTAAACGGCCAAGCCAGCCACAGGAACTAGCTGCAAGGCACACTTCAAGATGTCCTGACATGCTCCGTGATCATCATTATTGAGCAACGAACTCTTCAACCTAGCTCCCGTATTGCCCCAGGAAAGTCGCCAAACGACTCGACCAAGAGAATAAATCCAAGGAAGAAAGTATTCCAAATTTCCTGTTTCTGGTATGGGTTTTATGTTTGCATTTGATGTTCTCCGCCTACCGCAGCGACAAGAATGCACAGTGCATGAGTTCACACATACTATTTTCTGTAGTTAATGACATATTGAACAAAGAAAACAAAAAGATTTGAAAAGCTCTTATCACACACCGGGTATATAGGAATGGGGATGTCACCAATGTGTAGTCCAATCTCAACACTAGAGACACATGAAAGCATCAAGAGCTCAATATATATGATACTAGAATTACAAAATGATGTAGATACACCTACTTTTCCAAAACACGTGCCACTTGCTAGATTATTCGATCTCCTAGTTAGTGGGTTTGAGAGGTACTGGGAATTGGTTGGTCGCCAGAATGTAGAGTGCGGTCATTCAAGTGACAGTTGCTCAATGGAATATTGAAGCCAAGTTTCCTGTAGCTGTTGCCTGGCCAGTCTGCGTTGGCTCTTCAATTCACCTGCAAAGTTATTTCTCCACCAATCTTGTGCACCTAGCTCGATGACGAGAGGAACTTGGCTCCTTTTGCTGAGCATTGCCGCGACGAAGCCAGAAGAGGAATAACGGCAAGTGGCGCCGGCTGGTTATTTTGAAGCCAGATGTATTTGAAACTTTAAAATGCCCGTCTTAATTATGCCAAATTTGAAAGGAACCAACTGGAATAGTATCTCCGTGTTATTTATGCAAATATTTTTTCCGTATACGTCAATCTTCTTCTTCTTTTTTTTTTTGAGGGTCGGTACATACCACTCTGAAGTCTAAACTGTATGGATGTCGGATGCCTATCAAGGTTAGCGAGGCTAAAATCTGGGAGCTTCTCTTTACCTGTACAGTCTTACAGAAGAACGTTGTGACCAGCACACACGTTTCAACCAGCCAAAGCTGCCGGCCATCTCCACGCGTTCCAGAAGAAAGGGACGACGATGAGCTCGCCAGCGTCCTCGACAGTACCAATGTTGCCAACCAGACGGAAGGCATGAGTTGGCTTCAGACGAAGATGATGTTGTGCTTTATACTTAACTAGTATGGCTGCCCGCGCATTTGCGCGGCTAGACTTACTATAGTATTTAAAATATTTTTATATTGTAGAAGTTTAACATAGTTTATGTTATTATCTATTTTATACTCTATATTTATAAAATGGTAGAAAATAGATTAGAGAATTTCTCACCGTCCCTCAATTTGAGTGTGATATGAGTCATCATTTATCTAACTGTGTATTTAATTTTATTTTAGAAGTGAGGTTAGTTCAAACGTGGCATGCTAAACAACTAACATATCTCATGGTAGGAAAAAAGATTGTGTCAGGCTACAAATAAATCTTTCGAATGAAATGTGTCATGCTAAAAATAAGATAATGTGCCATTCTAGCTCGAATATCATGGTGTATTTTTAGAACGGTGTATTTAGAAATCAGGATTAAATTTATCTATTTGCTCATAATTGTATGGTTGGTAAATAAAAAATAAGAATTAGGGATAATTCGCTGTTTTTTATAATCCAAATTTAGTTTGATTTGACTTGTAATGGCATGGCAGGTAATTTAGAAATAGGTGTGAAGGGTATTTTTGGTTATTTTTTATTATTTCGAATTTAGCTCTTTTTTGACTCATAATTGCATGGTGGGTAATTTTTAAATAGGTGTGAGGGGTATTTTTGGCTATTTATTATTATTTTGAATTTAGCTATTTTATAAATATTTTTAAGGGTTTTCTAACTAATTGTTTCATAATAGCAGTGGTGGGTATTTTTCTCTTCTTATTTTTTCAGATTAACGTGAGAATTTCTAGCATTTTAGAGCGAACGTGGTGGCTCCTTTTCGCCGTCAAATATATATATATATATATATATAATAGATTTATCTAATGTTTCACACTAGGCAACAATGAACAAGCCGTTGAACATGTAATCATCAATCAATTTCGTTCGTCCGAACTGAGAGACATGATCTGAAGATGGTTCCTCAGCCGTCTGCAAACTGTAAATGGATGCCCAAGATCGAAAGGGACGGCGAGGTCGCCGGCGCCACGATACAAGTTCTTAGCACGACCCACTGACGTGCTTCTGCCAGACTGTCAGGAGCAACGGCAAGGCTGCTGGCATCCTCGAGCAATGCGGCCACCGTCGAGCTCCGTCGCTGCCTTGCCGTGCCGCGGGGGCTCGTCGCTGTCTATCCGCGTCCTCGCGAACCCGGCCATGCTCGAATCGCCCCGGTGGCCAGGTGGGCCTTGCACTGTCCAACGAAGACATCCGACAGCGGACAGAGATGGCGGCGTGAAGCCAACCTCCGCCGCAGCGCATGGCTCCGTCAGTTTGACGCCGTCATACCCCTACCTCTCGCAACCCCTTGCTTGCCAGGTGGTGCTATGGCTGCAACGCGGTCCCGTGGCGTGGGGAGCGGCGCCGCAGCGGGAGGCCATACACTGGCCACGCAATGCGTCAAATGCTCTGCCTTCTCCACTGCTCTGCTTGCAGCGGCCAATCGACCATGACTGAAAAAGTGCTCTCATCCCACATCAACTAGCAACTTGAAATATATCCATGTTTATCATTTTTTTGCTGAATTATATAAGCACCTACTGAATCCTTCATTTCACTTTTGTTGTCTGCACATGTGGAATGGAAGTGTTTAGTTTCAGTTTCTGGTCTGAATGAATATGTCAGTTCACTTTCTTGGCTTAAGTATGTTCTGGGGCTGTTGCCGTGCTAAACCAACTCTTTACACTACAAGAATTCTAATCTTTTCCAACCGTTTTCAAAGAAGTTTCGTCCCAACTGAGATGTATCTCAAGCTGATTTCTCAGCCGGGAGAAAATTGTAAATAGGCTGCAGCTCACTGGATGCATGCGTGTCACTGGATGCATGCGTGCATCCGATCAAGTCCGCTAGCTAGCCTGCTCGTTTCAGTTTCCATGTCTAAACAAGTCAAATGAAAGTCCTTATGGTTGAGTCTGTGTTTCAACGTGACATACTAGTTTCTATGACAATGACGGCAGGACGAACTGCGCAAGTCCATGTACAAGCGCGCGTGCGAACCTTTCACCTTGTTCTGAACTTGGTGCCTATCCCAGCATGTCTCATCACTCCCTTCGACAAGGAAGGCATATAATATTTTCAGTATTTGATATTTCTCACCCACTGTTGCGATACGTACTGCACCAGAGGTCACTTGTACAACTTTCTCCATTTAATGAGAGTGTACGTGGCACTAGTTAATGCCATATGCTTAGTTGCTTAGAGCAAGTATTATGATGGGCGAAGAGCCGGCGACGTCTTACGTGGAAGAGGGATAAAGCAGGAGAGAGAGTGTAGCGAGCGTTTCGCGAGACGGCAGCAAAAAGCCAGCGAAGAGCGTACTGCCGCATTGCTAATCAATTGCATTGGCTGCATGTCGTTTCTCAGCTCTGCCCCACTCTTTGCTGTTGTCGCACCGTAATTAATGCTGCCCACGCTGGACTCTATTTCGCCGGCAGCTACCGAAACCATAAGCCATGCTCTTACTCAACGAAAGGGAAAGAAAATAACTGATGAGTGTTGTTCGCATCATGTATATATGAATGTGTGGATATCACTGATGTGCAGTCCAGTGCCACTTACTTGAGAAACCTGAGAGCATTAATTATGGTGCTCCGACAGCTCTATATATATGACACTTGAATTACAAGACGATACATATCAGCTGCTTTTTCAAGCATGTGCCACTTGCTAGATCATTCGAGATATTCACTAGTGGGTTTGAGAGGTACTGGGAATCGGTTGTGCACAGAGGGTCTTAGAACATGGCCTACAAGTGCACAGGTTTCATGGAATTTCGAAGCCGAAGTTCCTCTAATTGTTGCTTGACCAATCTTCCCTGGCGCTCCATTTCGCGGTCGGACTTCCATTTGCTTTCGTCCCTCTGACCCTCTGCGTTTCTGACATGGCAAAAGCAGCTGAGAAAAGTGGCCCATGGTCTGGGTATTGTTACTGCCTTGCTAGTCGTGGTGAGGGTTCTATCCTATGTGATGATCCTGGGTGGCCGTTTTTTTTTTTTTTGGCGATGGAGATCCTGGGTGGCCTTATGACAGTGTGCATGCGACACAACTCATACAAGGTCGTATAGGTGCTGTGACTCTGGGGCTAGCTTCTTGCTTGTCTTCTATGGATTAAGGGCTGTGTCTTGAAGCATGACTAATTGACTGTGACCGATGAGGTAGTAGAACTCACGAGCCAGCTGATCGAACGACTTCGCCGGCCTGTCGCTGCGCGTAGAGCTTGCTGAGCCGCGGGCGTCGTATTGCCGCTGCCCCTTACGATGCTCGCGAGCGCCCTCCTCTTGCAACTCGCTCCCGTTGTCCTCGATCCGCATGGACGCTGCGTGACTGCCGTCGGTCGTGCACCCGATCAGGACGTCCTTGCGTGCCATGCCAGAGCTACCCCCGGCGGCTGGCCTTCGCACCAGCGGACGTTGTGCCGGGCGGCTAGCTGCCGACGAGCGCCTCGGCATCCTCGGTGGCGCGCGCGGACGTTGTGTCGCGGCTGGTTCTCGTGCTCCGGCGAGGCGATGCTCGAATCGCCCAGTGGCTGGGCTGGCCTTGCATTGCATGGGCCGATGATCGACAAAGACATTCAAGTGTTAGAACCGAGCCGCCGCCATTCTACACTGCCGGCTGCACGGTCCGACAAAGCAAGGCGCCGCCGACCTACCCCTGTCCCTCACGTCCTTCTGCTCGTCGGGAGGTACAGTTAATACCCGCAAGGCAGTCCCATGGGGTGCGCCACTGGCCACACGATGAGTTTCATGCTCTGTTTTCTCCTCTCCTGGCAACAAACATGACTGAAATATTATACCGGACTAATGTTGATGCTGCGCACCGCATACATTAACATTAGCACATTGAAGTATTTTCATTTTGCATGAGCAGTGTTTTGCTGGAATATATTTATCAGCTTCTTCTTGCTGCAAACTGCCAGCCGAGCACTACCGAATCGTTCATTTCAGTTTTCTTGTCTGACCATGTGAAACAGAAGCGTTTCATGTCAGTCCTCATGTTTGACTTTACATACTTGCTCTGCCAACGATGGCAGGAAGAGTCAGCACAAGTGCCATCGTCAACTAGCTTCGAGCCCGTCATTTGGTACTAAACTTGCTACCAATCCCCAATTTGTATGCACTGTTTTCAGCATTTTCACGTTGTCCACCCACCATAGTGAGAATAACATGTACTGTGTTCATGACTTGTTATTTTTCCACCCACTATAGCGATATACGTGCTGCACACTACAAGAGGTCACACTATATATTGACAACATGTGTGTGGCACTAGCTAAAGCCATGGGCTTAGTTGCTTACAGAATATAAAAAAGGAAGGTACAAAATTGATGAACCCCATTCACGTCAAGTATATATGTATGGGGATGTCGTTGATATGCAGTCCAATCTCAACACTAGAAAAACAAGAGAGCATTATGGTGCTCCAAGAGCTCTCTATACTTGAATTACAAGATGATACAATACACTTGCATTTCCATGCATGTGCCACTTGCTTGGTCATTCTAGATGTTCGCTAGTGGGTTTGAGAGGTACTGGGAATCGATTGTTTACAGAGCCCTTATCTGCCACCAGGGCGAGAGGATTGCACAACCATGTCCAGTGCTAAGAGAGAAAGCACGGCGACATCAGTGCGCCGGCCAACTGTTCATGAGCGCCTCGCTTGACGTTGTCTGGAGCTCTCTGAGGAGTGGCCCCGAACAACGACCAGCTCAAAGTGCCGCCATGAGAGACGCTGGGCCGGAGGAACGGCGCCACTCCAAGATTTGGGCTGTGCGTAGCCCTGCACATCATGAGTATATAGTTGACTGCGCCCCACGACTGGTCAACTTGCCCAATCTGAGCCAAACAAGTCTAATCAAATGGCTACCAGGGGTCCAGGGCCTAGTGTGCTTAATTCAAATGTGTTAGCACCTTTTTGCTGAGACACCTGCTGATGAAGCGTTAGTGAATTCTTCATCTATTATATATATATTTGACGACGAAAAGGAGCCACCACGTTTGCTCTAAAATACTAAAAATTCACACGTTAATCCAAGAAAATAAAAGAAAAAATTACCCACCACTGCCATTATGAAACAATTAGTCACAAAACCCCTTAAAAATATTTATAAAATAGATAAATTCGAAATAATAAAAAATAGCCAAAAATACCCCTCACATCTGTTTCTAAATTACCAACCATGACAGTATGAGTCAAAATTAGCATAATTCCGAAATAAAAAACCCAAAATACTCTTCATACCTATTTTAAAATTGCCCTCCATGACATTATAAGTAAAAAAAATTAAATCAAAAAATATTCTTCACACCTATTTCTAAATTGCCTTCCATGCCATTATAAGTAAAAAAACTAAATTTAGATTTAAGAATAGAGAAAATATCTGTAATTCTTTTTTTAAAAAATTTAACCACCATACCATTATGAGCCTAAAATAGCTAAATTTTGGAATAATAAATATATCCAATATACACTTAATTCCTATTTCTAAATACATCATTATAAAATACACCGTCATATGTCTAGCTAGCATGGCACATTTTCTTATTTTAGCATGACACATTTTTTCAAAAGATTTATTTGTATCAGGACACATTCTTTTTTCCTACCATGGTATATGTTAGTTGTTTAGGATGGCATGTTTGAACTGACCTCAGCTTCTAAAACAAAATCAAATACATTGTTAGATAAGACACAATCCAAGGTAAATAATGACTCATCTCACACTTAAATTGAGGGACTGTGAGAAATTCTCCAATTTATTTCTTCTATTTCATAAATATAGATTATAAAATAAATCATAATAATAAACTATTTAAAATTCTACAATAGTATAAAAATAAGTAGTATACTAAATCTAGCCGCGTAGATGCACGGGCAGCCATACTAGTTTCAGTATTGTTGTGTGAACTCTGAACATATGAGTATGACACCCGAGGCCACCTCCACTGCACGCCAAAGCGACACTAAGTTCCGAACGACTTGTCCAGCCGGCCCTGCCGCGCAGCACGAATCGTATATCTTCTTGTCACCTGCTCCCGATGTCCTCAGCAACAACGTCTCCTATCGACCTGCCACTGCATCGCCTATCTGCCGCGCGGCCGCCGCATGGTGCCACCAGTAGCGTCCGTCCACGTGCTTCAACACGGCCTTTGATATGCGAGAGCATCAAAACAAAGGGGCAGACGCGACGACGAGGCGCTAGTTCGACACGCTGGTCGCTCGTGACAACGATGCATCCGTCTGCAAGTAATGGTTCATTGACCTGACGCTGCAGTTTCTGCGGCCCGTCAAGCTTGCAGAGCTGCTGGCCGGACACCGTGCTGGAGCCGTGGTCGCCTGACGCGTTTCATTCTCTGCTTTCTCCCAGAGGCTCCACGGCTCATGACCCCGATCCTCTGCTTTCAATGACTGTCCATATTCTCGAGTCGAGAAACGGAGCTTGCCCGTCCAAAGCCAGTTGGCAGCGGGCAAAAGGTGTTACTTTGATCCTCAAAGTCTTTCAAAAACTTTGATCCTCAAACACATGCGTATGAACACACCTAGCTTCATGCATATCCTGTCATCCGTTGCAAACAAAGCTAATCACGACGATGGTTGGAAAATAAAACAAAGATGGAAGAAAACAAAAAAAATGGAAGAAGGGCTTGCAAGGGAAGATGTTGAGTTGGCGCTGCATGCACCATGGGCGCTTGTCCATGTTGTCTCTTCTCTCTCCATTTCAGTTTCATGTCATCATGCCACCAATGGAACAGTGGACTCTCATCCCTCTCCCTCTATCTAAACAGGTGGGATCCATGTATGCTGATCAGACCATGATGCCTTTTTTTTGTGAGAACGAGGAGCCTGTGCAACGCGTTTGCTTCCACGAAAAACCAGCCTTCTGTTTCACCTCCTCACACACACCATGCACCATCCTCTATCACTTTCCCCTCTCCCTATCACGATTATATAGATTATAAAATTCAGGCCACGATTGACAACATCTCTCTATCTTTATCTCTCTCTCTAGATTGACATAGCGTAGCATAGCAGCGAAGTAGCAGAGCAGCGACGAAATCAGAGAGTCCGCCATGCAGCACTCTAGGTAAGCTCTAGAAAGAGAGAACAACGCACCTGGCATAATTTAGTCAGTTGCGCACTCAACTATTTGATCAGTTGCGCACTCAGGTCCTTGTCACTTGAATTACAAAAACAAGAGTTTTACTTTCCAAAATAATGACCATTAGTAGTTCGATGCGACGGTGTAGATCTGATCTCAGAAATTCACTACTAATAGTCATTATTTTATTAAATTGAGGGTAATATTAGAAAAATAAGAGTGGCAGACTTGTAATATTAGTAGCTTTATTTTCATAAATAAAATCAAATTAGCAATATTATTATTCCATGCTGTTTGTTAATCTAAACAATGTGCTCATTTTTGTTAGTACGGTATGGTTAGGATTCTTCTCTCGGCCTAAATGTAAATTTTTTATTCGATAGTGCGATTACAAAATTACCCTTAAACTCTCTAAATTAATAGTCATTATTTTGAACAGTAAAACTGCTAAAATATAATGCATCTGTGCCAGAGCTTTGCGTTGACATTCAATTCTTGCTCTCGGGCATAAGCCAACTTCACGCGTCCTGTTTGTTCTTGGACTTTTTTTTTCCTTACTAGCTAGCAATTTGCCCACCGGTAGCAATATATTTACACCAAGAACTGAATGGATTGAATATGTGCACTGCATTGCATATAATATTTATTAACACACTGAGTCAGTGGGAACGATCAGTAAGAACGCCTGCAATTACTGATGCACTCCGTTGGTTTCATGTATATATGAATGGGCATATGACCACTGCTCTGTCCAATCTCAGCACTTGAGAAACATTAGAGCATTATGGTGCTCCATGAGCTCTCTATATATGATGCTTGAGTTACAGTATGATACACATCACCGTATTTTCCAAGCTTGTGCTACTTGCTAGATTCGTTCAAAATGTTTACTAGCTAGTGGGTATGAGAGGTACTGGGAATTGGTTGCTCACGAAATGCCACCGTTGCTGTGTTACAAGTGCCCTCGCTCAATGGAATTTTACAAGCGAACTTCCTCTAGCCATTGCTTGACCAGTCTGCGTGGGCTCTCCAATTCCCCTGCGTAGTTGTTGCTTCACTGGTCAGCGGCAATGAGCTCCATTACGAGAGCAACGACGTGGGTCTCAAATTCTAGGAGATGCAGCGATGATGTAAGAACAAGGATGATGACTGGTTACGGAGGCTGACCACTGGGCTTGTCGTAGGAGGACAAAGGGAACTCAAAGAGTTGGACGGAGGTGTGTGGACAGAACGTGGGGTTGGACTTGTATGCCACAAATTGCAGTGGAAGCGGTGGTATCGAGCGAATTGAGCATGGTGATTGCTTTGTTTTCTGATCCCAAAAATTTTGCTTGAATCCAACAGTCTTGTTGGTCACAGGGTAGCGTCGTCCACCGCCAGTGCATCCAAGGGAACGAACAACCAGCCGAGAGCGCGAGCCTGTGACAATGCCAGGCCAGCGGACAAGGACCGGCCCAAAGCGCCTCCCTGAGACGGCGCACAGACGCCATATATTCCGCAACATTGCCATCGCCCGGCTGCACCCCCTGTACGTACAGGCTCACTAACGTACTGAGCTCAAGTGCTCACATTCATCTGGTGAACTGAGACTGAGCAGTGGAGGCTGCCGTAAGTTCGTAAACGGAACCGGTTGATACGCATCTCCGACGAGCTGAGGTGGCAAGCGCCGGCGACATTCTTCTCGCCCTAGTGCGGCACCGACCTAGGCCGCACGAGTAGGGTCGAACGACGGCCAGGAACTAGGGGGCAATTGAAACTTCGAATAGCGACCACCCCCACTTCCTCACTCCACGGCACGCTATGGTTCACCAGAGCGTCGTAGAGCTCCGGTCGACTTCATAGGTGAGGAACCATGTTGAGATGTGCCATGGTTCATGATGTGATGAGTAATTGACAACGAACGAGTTTGAGTTGAACTTGAGGTTCGGGTTTGAATTGCGGGATTTTGAGGTTTGCATGAGCATGTATATTGATTATGTTTATGGCTAACCGGAGTTGGTGAAGGTGATGGGAAGTATGGAGGAGATGGAGAAATGTGTTTGCTTGTCTAATGATGTGTAGGTCAATGGAGTCAACTTGATGGTCAACGGCGAGAGGATCGGGAGGAACAAGCGGGAGGCTTGGGTCCGGTCGATCGAGAGGCCGGGTGAGGTCAAGGGTGATCCACACCGTACACGTGGCGGACAAGAAGCACGGAGGGTTTCGCGGTTTGGCCTCAAAACCGTGAAGGTGATGAAGACGGCGGGTTGACCAAGTCAAGAGGCGAACGAGAGGCCGAGTCAAGTGAAGGGTCCCGACGGGCTGGGACGAGAAGACTTGACGGCAAGGTTCGCGGGACGAGGTGACACGCGTCGACATCGAGGTGGTTTCCCGGTTTATGCCTCAAAACCAGCGGGCGGACGGTTTCCCGGTTTGGGCCTCAAAACAGGCGACGGCGCATGGTGGTGTACGTGGCACCATCGCGAAGGTTGCGTCGAGGCGAAGCGAAGTCGTGAAGGGCCCGATGGCGTTCGGGCGAAGGAAAAAGAGTTGGACGATTTTGCCCCTAGTGGTAGGTGGGAGTATGTAATACCTTAGGGGTATGTTGGGAAAGAGAAAATGCCCATATAGGGAGGTGGAGTTGGCTGGCCACCTTGAGCCTCTAGGGACTAAGTCATTTGCATCTAGGGATAGGACTAGCTAAGAGAGAGCTAGAGAGAGAGATGAGAGGAGAGGGAACAAGGTGAGAGCTTGTATCTTCAACTTTCAACAAGAGAGGGAGGAAGAGGGCGGCGCCCTAGCTTTGTACCTATGGATTTCGTGATTGAATCAATGGAATGAAGTTTGTTTGAATCAATCTCGTGCTCTTGTTCTTCCTCCCCATCTAATTCCTGAATTTGTCTTTTTCCTCATTTTCGGAGCTATTTTCGGGTGATTTTTTGATCTCCTTTTTGGTTGCGATTTGGGATGGTTTTCTTGGATGAATTCGGTGCTAGGATGTGTGGGAACATGCCTTGAGTGATCTCGTTCAAGATCTCCCCACGAGCACCTCGAATTTGTGGATTTCGTCCAAGTTTGACCAAATCCTTGTTCTTGCACGTGATCTGAAATTCGAGGGGATTTGGTTGGGTTTTTGGTATGGATCCACTTGGATGAGGTTCCCAATCCTGTCACGCACCTAGGGTTCAAATTTGGTGATTTTTGGAGGTCGTTTGAGTGGGTTTTGGATTTTGGAGCAACCGGTCGCGCGTTTTTGTTCTTGCTGTTCATCGCCTACCGGACTATCCGACCGAGTGCCGGAGTATCCGGACCTGGTACCCGACCGGAGTATCCGACACATTACTGGAGTATCCGGACCTGATACTCACCGGACTATCCGACAGCTTACCGGAGTATCCGGTCCTGGTATCCGATCGGAGTACTCGACCGGAGTATCCGACAAATTGCCGGACTATCCGATAGGGGGTTTCTGTACCCGGTACGGTATCCGACCGGAGTATTCGACAGTCTACCGGAGTATCCGGCACCGGAGTATCCGACTTGATACCGGACTGTCCGATAGGGGGTTTCTGGACTTGAACTTTCAGATCGTCTCATGGAGTTCGATTTCGCTTGATTTGCTTCCGCAGGAGTTCCTACACCATCCTTGATCACTCATAGGGTCAACATAACACTCCTCATGTGTGTGTGTGATCTTGGTGATCAATCTTGAGGCGGGTCGGGACATAGGCCGAATTTTTTGCAAGAATTTTTATTGGCTCCCATTCACCCCCCCTCTGGTCGCCTTCTCGGTCCTTCAATTGGTATCAGAGCCGGTTTGATCACGTGTTGAGCTTAACCGGCTTTGTGATCCGAAGGCGACATGGAGAAAGGTGCGATCAAGCTCTTGGTCTTCGATGGGGAAGATTTTCCCTATTGGAAGTCTCGCACTCAAGCTTATCTCATGAGTCAAGGCATTGAGATATGGACCATTGTGCAAACCGACTACGAGATTCCGGAGAACATGGAGACGGCGCAGCAAGGTGCGATCGCTCAATTCGATAACAATTCTAAATCTGTTAACATCTTGCTTTCCGCCATCGGTAGAAAGGAGTACGATCGCATTGCTCACCTTAAGACTGCTCATGCCATATGGGAGACGCTTTGCTCCTATCATGAAGACACTAACCAAGTTAAGACCATGCGTAGAGATTCGTACAACAGGCAGTACCAGACCTTTGCACAGCTGCCTGGCGAGTCGCTAGATGCTACGTTTGCTAGATTCGAGTCCATAGTGTGTCATCTCAAAGCTTGTGGTAATCTTGTTTACACTGACAATGAGCGTGCTAAGCAACTGCTTTACTCACTAGATGAGAACACTTGGGGTGTGAAGATCTCCGCACTGGAGGAATCCCCCGACTTTGGCACACTCACCTGCGAGCAGCTCTATGGCAAGCTCAAGTCTCACGAGCTCTCGAGGAAGTCACGTCCGAACCGCAATGCATCCACTAGTATGGCCTTGATGACTGACTCTCATGGTAATGCATCTTATGGGACTAACCCCTCTCACAAATCTATTTTGGAGTTGTTGGCGGTCGTTAAACCATGATTTGACCGCCACCCTACCGGTAAATAAATGCATAACACCAAGATTTTGTGCATAGTCGATAGGAATAATGCTACTCCACAGGTTTTGGTGGATATTTGGATGCAGGAGTGAATAATAGAGGAAAGTGGGCCCAGCCAGGGAATTTCCCTGGCCGGCCGGCCCCACCCTAGGCCGGCCGGCCTCACCTGGTGGCCGCAGGCTCCAGACTTCCTCCAGTGGGCTGGAAACTGGCACACAACACATAATTCAAGCCCAGCCCAGCAGAATTGCACCGTCATTCTAGAAGGTGGGCTATTTGGGCCTTAACTTGGCCCTCACTTCAATTCTGCCGACCCCAGCGAGGAGCCGACCTTCTGACCGCCATCAGGAAGTAATCTGGAGCGTCAGTGCAGAAGACGGTGGCCAACCGACAGAAGGGACGGCCGGCCGGCCACCCCCCTAGGCCGGCCGGCCGACTTCGGCGCCACCGCCTCTCCAGCTTCGGCCAGGGTGCTCCCACCGCCTTCACAAGCTATAAATTGGACCCCTCGGCCTCCGAAGCAATTCGCACCATCACACTTCATCCAAGTGTTCATTAGTTTAGTAGTAGCTTTGGGAGTTAGAGTAGAGTAGAGTAGAGTGAGAGCTCTCTCGGGCTTCCGGAGTCTTCTCGGAGTTCGGTATAGTTCTTTGTATCCTTACTCTTTAGAGATATTATTTTTATTTAATATATAATTAGTTTATTTTTTATTTATTTCTTTTAGTAGTTCTATTCTATTTAGTTTATTTATTCGTTAAGTAAGTGCTCGTAGAAGTGTTGTTGTGGGATTCGTGATTGTTGGAATAGCGAGTACGAGAGAGTGCTTTCGTCGGAGATGACGTCGTGTGAAATCTGTGCTTGTTCATTCTTAGATAGGACTGCTCCGTTGATCAAGAGTAGTTCCTCCAGGCGGGTTGTAAGCATGGCGCTTAGAACTTGGCCTATGCACATTTGGCACCCAGCCCCACGGAGGATGGTAGCCGCGAGTGTATGTGACAGCTGCACCGGTCTCTGTAATCCACCACGTCCGGGTTGGACTCAGCAGGATCTTAATTATAGCATACGGTTCCCTATGTTTGAACTAGCATCATCGGTTAACCTAGCACGTGTGTGCCCCGAAACGACATGACTTGTATGTGTATGAACTTAGCTAGAATAGATAATCTTTGTAGACTTGACTACTAGGAAAAGTAAATAATAGATAAACATACAGGTAGCCTTAACTCTATCTCGTTGCTCTCCCAAATGTATACTACAGTTTTCTTTGTTTTATCTTGGATTTGAGGATGTGTGTGCCACCCATATCTATCATGCTTATCTTACCCCGTCTCAAGTATAGTTTGATACATTATTCTTTCTCCAAATTATCCAATGCATTGCTACTATTCAGCTCCTTTTGCTCTGCTTCCCTGCGGAAATATAAATACGATAACCCTGGAATACTCCAAGGTGAAATGCTACAATGGTGATCCGTGCGCTTGCGGAATTAATGAATTTAATTTTATCGCATAAGAACCGCCAACAGGAGTTTGCTCTTTCTTCTTTGGTTGCAGCTTCAGATGAACAGGTGGAGTCCCTTCCGGAGGAGGATCTTGCCTTGCTGATCAGGAAGTTCAAGCGCTCCTTCAACAACAGAAGAGATAGGAGAGGTGGTGATCCCCGTGGCTGCTACGAGTGCGGCGATCCTCATCACTTCATCGCCGACTGCCCCAAGCGGAAGAAGAAGTTCGACTACGCCAACCGCCAAGAAGAAGAACCCAAGAAGAAGAACAACTTCTCCAAGAAGGGCAAGAACACCAAGAAGAAGATGGCGAAGGTGTTCGCAAGGGCACTTGTGGCTTCCCTCAGCGACGTCGACTACTCTACGGGCGACGACATCTCAAGCGCTGAGGAGGAGACGGAGAAGCCGGAGAAGCCAAAGGATAAGAAGAAGACTACCGACTTCACCGGGCTCTGCTTCATGGCAAAAGATGGTCCCTACTCCGATTCCGACTCCGAGACAAGCAAGGTATCACAAACTCGTAAGGAGCTCATCTTTCGAAATGAATACTTGCGTAATGCCTTGTTTGAGCAAGATAAGAAGTTAGTTGAGGCTGTGCGCAAGAATCGTAAGCTAAAGTCCGAGCTTGAAAGTACCAATATTGATCTTGCTTTTCTCAAGTCTTGTGTTGATGAGGATAGGGTGGTAGAGTGTGAGTCTTGTGATGTTGTCATGAAGGATCTGATCTCTTTGAAAGATGTGCATGCTCAAGTTGCCGGTCAACTTGAGAGTGCTTTGAAAGAGCTAGAGGAGCTCAAGGCTCGAACTCTACTCTTGGGTGCTTGTAAGACTTGCCCTAAGCTCACACATGACTTGGATAGTCAATTGTCCAAAGTCAAAGAGCTAGAGGCAAAATTGCTATGTGGTCCTCGTGGAACACCACCACCGTGTGTTGTGTGTGCCTCTTTGAAGAGTGATCTTGTCACCACCAAAAACGAGAACCTAAAGCTATCCCAAGAAGTCGAATACCTCACCACTCGCCTCACAAGAACCAAAGAGAGTGAGAAGAGAATTGAGAGTGACTTACTGAGGGTTAAGGAAGGTTCAACTCAAGGATACAACTTGGGTTTGGGTTATGAGAGGTGTGAGAAGGAGAGTGAAAATGTGGGTAAGTTTGTACCAAGCTCCAACCTCCAAGATGAGAGTGAGAAACTTAAACCCACCGACACCTACTATCCATCAAACCCAAAGCCATCCTTTAACCCAAGAGAGGTAAGTTTGGAATGGCTCCTTCTTCTCTGGTGATGTAGTTCTGATCAATGGGTACTCGATCACGATGAAATTTACCTGTCTTGCTAATGGGAAGGTTTTTCACTTAACCAACATCTATGGGCCGGCTTCCCAAGTAGACAAAGCGAACTTCATTAACTGGCTTTATAATTTTGACACATCTATCTTGGAGGATTGGCTTCTTATGGGAGATTTCAATTTGATCAGATCACAGGAAAATAGAAGCACGCCTGGTGGTAACACTAATGACATGCTTCTCTTTAATGACATGATTATGCATTTGGATTTGGTGGACATTCATTTTCAAGGCAGAGAATTCTCATGGTCAAATATGCAGCAGAACCCCTTATTGGAGAAATTGGATTGGGTTTTCACTTCATCCTCTTGGACGCTTTCTTTTCCTGATACCTCTGTTACCTCACTGGCCAGGCCGACTTCTGATCATACGCCATATGTTGTCATCGTGGGCACTAATATCCCAACGGCGTCCATTTTCAGATTTGAGAATTACTGGGTTGACTTTCCAGATTTCCTGTCAGTGGTAGAGTTACACTGGACGACCACTCCTTTTTACAGTAATGCAGCTATTTGGTAGCAAAATCTATCGCGAGGTTCTCATAGCCGGAGCATGGACTATTTGGTGCCATAGGAATGGCATTATCTTTGATGGCCAAACGTTGAGCTTGAATCGCTGGAAGAAATCCTTCATAGAAGAATTTAAATTGGTTGCTCTGAGAGCCAAACCAAGCTTTAAAATCCTTCTTGACATTGGTTCTCTTCCATTAGGGTCTTCCTTTGGGCCTATGGCCTTTGTAACCTGCAAATACTCTTTTTTATAAATAGAAAAAAAAATGAGTAGGGGGCTCCCCTGCTGTTCGGTTTCAAAAAAAAAAAAAACCCAAGAGAGGTCAAGAAGCAAAAGCAACAATCCAAACCACCTACACAACCAAAACCAAAACCCAGGAATGTGTTTACTTGCATGTTTTGTGGTAGGGATGGTCATTTGGATGAGTTTTGCTTTAGAAGGAAGAGAACTGAAAGGAGGCAAGCTGAGTTGGCTAGGAATGCAGTCTATCATTCCTATGTTGACTATCCGCCTCACACTCCTTCTCGTACTTACAATGGACTTGGTCATCGCTCATATGACTCTGGTTCACGAAACAGAGGACTTGAGTCACGACGCTTTGATGGCCCACGTTTTCCCTTTCGTGGTATCCATCCCCAGCGTGGATATGGTCATTCCTCATATGACTTGTATCCCCGTGACATGAGGAGTGAGTTTGGACGCTTTGACGGTCCACGTCGTCCCTATCATGGTACTCGTCCCGTGCGTTCCAATGATCAAGTGCATAGAACTGTTTTTACTTCTGCAGGTCGTGTGGTTAGGTACTGGATTCCTAAAGCTTATCTCTCTAACCCTAGCACTGAGCCCTCGATCTTTTCTTCACGTTCTATGTAGGTAGCTGATGGAGGCCTGGAGGACAAGTGGTTGATGGACTCCGGTTGTTCGCGCCATATGGCCGGTGATACTAGATGGTTCTCCAGCCTCACCCCCGTGAAGCAAATTGACTATGTGACATTCGGGGACAACAAGAAAGGTAGAGTAAAAGCAATTGGCGCTGTCAAGGTAAATGACTCCTTCACTCTCAAGGAAGTAGCCCTAGTAGAGCATCTAAAGTATAATCTGCTTTCTGTTTCTCAATTGTTGGATGATGGCAATGAAGTGATCTTTAAGAGGAATGCATCTCGTGTTGTTGATTCGACTGGTGCTTTGATTTGCAATATTTCTAGAATTGACAGAGTTTTTCGTGCTGATTTTGTTTCTTCTTCTGGTTCTCACAAGTGTTTGTTCGCTCAACCTTCTTCTGAGCTTTGGACATGGCATAGGAGACTGGGTCACATGAGCTTTGACTTGTTGTGTCGCTTAAGTGGCCTAGGATTGATCCGAGGATTGCCTAAGCTCAAATTTGAGAAAAACCTTGTTTGTGCACCTTGTCGTCATGGCAAAATGGTTGCCGCTTCTCATCCACCAATCAATTTGGTGATGACTGAGCAGCCTGGGCAATTGCTTCACATGGACACTGTTGGTCCTGCTCGGGTTCGTTCAGCTGGTGGGAAGTAGTATGTTCTTGTGGTCGTTGAAGATTTTTCTCGCTACTCTTGGGTCTTCGTTCTTGAGAGCAAGGATGAAGTGTTTCATCACTTTCGGAGCTTGGCTTTGAGGTTGTTCAAGGAACTCCCTGGTGCACTACGAGCTATCCGCAGTGATAATGGCACCGAGTTCAAGAACTCCTCGTTCAGTGCTTTCTGTCTTGAGAATGGTCTTGAGCACCAATTCTCTGCACCTTGTGTTCCTCAGCAAAATGGCATAGTTGAAAGAAAGAACAGAACCCTTGTTGAGATGGCTCGGACGATGCTTCATGAGCATAGGACTCCGAGGCGGTTCTGGGCTGAAGCCATTAGACCGCTGTTGACACCAAATTTTTGGCCTAGGGCCTATTGACGGTGAGTGGCAGGGTGTGCGCTGGATTGAAAAGATTGTGCACGAAGGTGGTAGCCCACAGGCGGTCGTGAAGACGGAGAAAAAATCGTGAAGACGTGCGTATGTGGGTTTGTGTCTCCTTGTTTGATTTTCCTTTTCTAGATTAAGAAAGAATTGACCGAATTGTGGTCAAGTAGTAGTTGTGTTTAAGTCCAAGTCGGACTCTTGCCTCGGGTGTATAAATATAAACCCAGGTGCTTGTAAAAAACAACCAATCAATACAATCAACTTTTCGGCGCATCGCCACAATTTCTCGACGTGTTCTTCGTCGGTACCTGCGCCCATCGGGGCTCCGGCTCGACTGGATCTCGTCAGGTAAGGGCATCGATCTGATTATGTCGACTTGTCCATAATTAAGATTGGTGTGGCTGCTAGTTATCCGGTAATGTCGATCAATCTAGGGTTTACATTATGCATCGTCTACATGGAATTGTTTAAGACCTGGTCCAATTCTTTGTCATGGTTAGTTGACTTGTCCTCGCCGCGACCTTGTTGCCGATTGCTGATGTCGATTTCCTGTTTGATCTAGTTACTCGAGTCACGGTTAAGGTATTTTGTCGAATAGATCTGCTCTTGGCGATTGGGCAGGCAGTTTGACTTGTCCTGTCTGCTTCGCTTAGTTGACGTGTCCTCGGCGAAACAATTGCTAAGGGTTAGATCTAGTTTACTGAGTATCTGGGACTGGTAGTTGCCGATTATACTTGTATCTGTCGATCGTGTAGAGCAGTTTGACTTGTCCTGTTCTACTTCACTTAGTTGACGTGTCCTCGGTGAAGCGATTGTCAGTTTATGGGTATAATTAGTGGTTACTGGTTTAATCGTTCCTTCGGGGTGTTTAGCCGATTGTTTACCACGTTCAGATCTATGCTTGCATGCCTTTAATTGCTTATTGTTCCTGTTCAAGTATAGGCCTGAACCCCCTTTTTGTTGATTGTCGATCCACCTTACTATGTTGCTTGCCGATAGATTTTGCCGATTGCATGTTTTGCCGATTGCTGATTCTGATGCATGCCTTGCTTTATTTATCGAGCGAATATTTACTGTTGCGACATGTCGATTCGTTTCTAGCCGACAGCCGAGTGCTTGTTTTTATTATCTTTTATTCACTAACATCGGCTACGGTTACGCATCGGCCTGTCCGGGGCCGATAGTCCGGGAATTTTACACGCTTTTTCTTGTCTTTGTCGATTTGCAGGGAAAATCGACTGGCACGCTCCGGAATTCACCGCGTTCCAAGTTTTGGTCCTGAACAGAGTTAAGCAAATCTCTCAGGCCACGTGTGCGAGCGGTAGAACACACATTTTACCGTCAACACTCTTTTTGGCATGCCCAGTGGGACAGATCAAGTTCTTAGAAGCAGATGGCGTTCGTTCAAGCTGTTGCTGATGATGGTACTTTGCTCGTCGATGCAAAGGGCCACAAGATCATGATTCCTGCACCGTTTATTCGAGATGATAAAGATTCTTCTGAAGTCACTGGCAACAATGAGCTCAATGCTTGGGAGAAGATGTCTTTGGATCAGAAAAGGCATATCAGAGTTATCTGTACGATTGCCAAGTGAAGTACTTTGAGACTATCAAGATGACACGTGGCAAGATTACATCAGTATTGGCATCACCAGTGGTGATGAGAGCAGAAGAATTGGCTACAATCAAAGCTGCGAAGATGCCAGATCAAGCTCTATTGGATGAAGTTGTGAATACTGCGGTTCACAAGGCTTTCATTAACCAGTCAGGGGTGCTTGTTAACACTCTGTACAACATGCTTAAGGCATTTGCTGATGGGACTTTGCAGTTTGATTCTGGGTTCATGGGGCTATCATTTACTCTACCACCTACTACGCCAGCACGTCCTGTACCCTCTGGTGGTCAACCCACAGCTCAAGAAGAGACAAGTGCTGCTGGTCAGCAAAGGCAACCATATGGTATGCCACCAGAGTTGTGGTCTACAAGTGCTCAAGCTTTGGCTGCAGGGACTGCTCGGGTATCGGCGTCAAGTCTTATTGATGCGCCGTTGTCCACGCAGAAAGAAGCAGGTGGTACAACTCCTGAGCCAAGGATTAGTCAAACCCCTCAGACAAGGTATCATTTGGCTCCCAATGTCAATCCTGCACTGTTCAATCAGGAAATACCGCAAGGCTATCACAGAGTGGCAGATTACAGTGAGCACTACAACAAGGAGCAACCTGCTCAGGTTCAGTCACAACCGCAGCCATCGTCTCAGATGGCTGGGGGGCAAGTGCAGAATTCATCAGAAGACATAGTTGCCAGGTTGGCTGAAGTCATGAAGGAGCAGTTTGATCTCAAGCCCAAGGAGCAGAGCTTTATGTATCGACGTCCATATCCAGAGTGGATGGAACAAGTTGCCTTACCACACCGATACAAATTGCCAGAGTTTGGCAAATTTTCTGGACAAGATAATGTCTCTACAGTGGAGCACATCAGCCGATATTTGGCACAGTTGGGAGAGGCATCGGCACAAGATGCATTGAAGGTCCGATTGTTTCCTCTGTCGTTATCTGGATCGGCATTCTCATGGTTCACCTCCCTCCCTGCGGGATCCGTGCGGAATTGGGCCGATTTGGAAAAGAAATTCCACTCTTATTTCTTCACTGGCATGGCAGAGCTGAGCATATCAGATTTGACGGCTGTTCGTCAGAAGGCTGGAGAGTCAGTTGCCGATTTTGTCCAAAGATTCAGAGTCATCCGTGGCAGGTGCTATAACCTGAATTTGACGGATCGGCAAATGGCTGAAATTGCTTACCAAGGTTTGCTGCCTCAGATTAGAGACAAGTTTGCACCTCAAGAAGTCGATGGCTTGGCACAACTCTTTCAGAAGGCGTCGATTCATGAAGGGCGTGTCCAGAATACACGTGGCAGACAGTTTCAGGCGGCTTATGCTGATTATTCTTCTGATTCTGATGATGATGCTGAAGTTGCTCTTGCTGAATGGACTAGGAATAAGAAGACTGTTCTTTGTCCGTGGGTCAAGCAGAAGGCAGAAGAAAAGAAGTATGACTTCGACATCAACAAAGCCGACAAGATATTCGATCTGCTGCTACAAGAGAAGCTTATTCAACTCCCACCTAATCACACGTTGCCTCCGGCTGAGGAGTTGAAGAAGATCAAGTGGTGCAAGTGGCATAATACTCCCTCTCATCACACCAGTGAGTGCAAGGTGTTCAGGCAACAGATCCAATCGGCGATTGAGAGTGATCGTATTGAATTCTCTGGTCAGAAGCCGATGAAGATTGATGGGCATCCTTTTCCAGTCAACATGATCGGTGGATCTGCTGCTTTGATCGGCAAATACTCAAGGAAGAGAGAGAGGGAAGACAGGAAGACCAGCGATGATGACTTCGATCCACACTGGAACTGTCCGTTCTTCCAGTACTGTTGGGAACAGGGTATGAAGCTGCCACCAATTGAAGGCTGCCCAGGTTGTAGCAGAAGATCTGGTGATTTGTACAGAGAAGTTGGTTCTTCAAGCCGAGGTCCTATGAGGAGACCAGCATCAAGGGTTTCTGTGCATGAAAGACTTGGTCCTATCAATCAAGTTGAAGATTATGATAAAGATGATCAGGGTGAGTTCACAAAAGAAGGTCAATGGTGTCCGAGTGGTATTTTTACCAAGACACAGAAGAGAAGAGTACAGAGGACACGTTGCCGGGAACTGAACAAGGATGTGAACCAGAAGGATGATCATGACAAGGGGCCCAAGTCTAAGAAGGTATGGAGACCAAAAGTCAAATCTCAGGTACACGAAGTTGAAGCTCCTGTCAATATGGTATTTATGCTGCCACGAGAATTTAGCTCTTTGGACATTAATGAGTCGGAAGAAGAAGCTTCTGCCGAGTTGTTATTGGGTCCACAGCAGGCAGTGTTCGAGAAGCCGTCTGGTGTTGATCATCTCCATCTGAGGGCTCTGTACCTTAATGGTTTCGTCAATGGCAAGCCGATGAGCAAGATGATGGTCGATGGTGGTGCTGCTGTTAATGTTTTGCCGATGGCAACGTACAAGAAGATCGGCAAACTGCCTGAAGAGTTGACCAAGACCAACATGACGTTGAGGGACTATGGAGGTAGAAGCTCTGAAGTCAAAGGAGTCACCAATGTCGAGGTCACTATCGGAAGCAAGACCTTGCCGACGACGTTCTTCGTAATTGAAGGCAAAGGTTCGTACGCCGTACTGCTGGGTAGGGATTGGATTCATGCTAATTGCTGTATCCCGTCCACAATGCATCAACTCCTTATCCAGTGGATCGGCGACGAGGTGGAAACTATTCAGGCTGACAGATCGGTGAGTGTGGCTACTGCAGACTTTTTGCCGATGATGGTGGAAAACTTGCCGTGCATATCAGGAACTTACTGGGAAGGTGAAGCATTGGATGTTACCGATGAAGGTGTTTGCATCACTGAAGGATCGGCAACTCCTCGGTTGTTATAGCAATTACCGGACCTGGACATCGATCAGCCGACAGAAGCTGAGAAGAAAGAAGCAATCGACAATCAGCTGATCGATGAAAGGGAGGAAGGAAAGCTTGGTCATGGTTTCGTATCGGCCGACGAATTAGAAGAAGTTGATATTGGAGATGGTGATAAGCCTCGGCCGACGTTTATTAGTAAGAGATCTGTAAAGAGTTTAGAGAAAAGTTGATAGCATTATTGAAGGAATATAAAGATTGTTTTGCTTGGGATTATTCCGAGATGCCTGGTCTCAGTCGAGATATTGTTGAACACCGATTGCCTATTAAGCCTGGGTATCGGCCGTTTAAACAACATAATCGGAAGATTGATCCAAAGATTTATGATGCTGTCAAGGAAGAAATTACAAAGTTATATGATGCTAAGTTCATCCGACCCTGCCGATATGCGGAATGGGTGTCCAGTATCGTCCCGGTGATCAAGAAGAATGGGAAGATGCAGGTGTGCATTGATTTTAGAGATTTGAACAAGGCTACACCCAAAGATGAATACCCGATGCCGATAGCAGATGTATTGATCGATGCTGCTGCTGGACACAAGATTTTGAGCTTCATGGATGGAAATGCAGGATACAATCAGATTTTTATGGCTGTAGAAGATATTATAAAAACTGCATTCAGGTGTCCAGGGGCTTTAGGATTGTTTGAATGGGTTGTGATGACCTTTGGGTTGAAAAATGCTGGCGCCACGTATCAAAGAGCGATGAATTTCATCTATCATGATCTGATTGGCCGGTTGGTGGAAATTTATATTGATGATGTGATGGTAAAGTCTAAGACGGTTGAAGATCATGTTGCCGATTTGCGGCAGGTGCTGGAGAGGACCAGAAAGTATGGCTTAAAGATGAATCCACATAAGTGTGCTTTCGGTGTTTCGGCAGGACAATTTCTGGGCTTTATTGTTCATGAAAGATGAATTGAAATTGGTCCCAAGTGCATAGAGTCGATCAAGAAAATTCAACCTCCTACCAGTAAAAAAGAATTGCAGTCTCTGATTGGCAAAATCAATTTTGTGAGAAGATTTATTTCTAATCTTTCTGGGAAGATTGATGCTTTTACTCCGTTGTTGAAGTTAAAAGCAGATCAAGAGTTCCGGTGGGAAGCTCAACATCAGAAGGCGCTTGATGATGTCAAGAAATATTTAATCTCACCCCCTGTGTTGATGCCACCTAAGCCAGGTACTCCTTTCAAGTTATATTTGTCTGCCGATGACAAGTGTATTGGTTCGGCATTGACGCAAGTACAAGATGGCGATGAGAGGATCATCTTTTATCTCAGTCGGAGATTGGTGGATGCAGAAACAAGATATTCTGAGATTGAAAGGTTATGCTTATGCCTTTATTTCTCTTGCACTAAATTAAGACATTATTTGTTATCCGAAGAATGCACTATTGTTTGCCGATCCGATGTCGTCAAATATATATTGTCCGCTCCGATATTGAAGGGCAGGCTTGGGAAGTGGATGCTAGCAATTGCAGAATTTGATCTTAAATATGAATCTGCTAAAGCTGTGAAGGCCCAAGTGTTTGCCGATTTGATAGTTCAGCATGGGGGCATGATGAAAGTGTGGTGGAGCCAGTTCCATGGCGCTTATTGTTTGATGGATCAATCTGCAAACAAGGATGTGGTATTGGCATTGTTATTATCACTCCAAAAGGATCCAGGTTCGAGTTTTCCTTTTCAGTTAAAGCTCATACTAATAATCAAGTTGAATATGAAGCTGTGTTGAAAGGGCTGCAACTGTTGAAAGAGGCCAATGCCGATTTTGTTGAAGTTGTTGGGGATTCTTTGCTGATTGTGGGACAATTGAATGGTGAATATGAATGCAAAGATGAAGTGCTTCGGGTTATTATCAGAAGTGTCAAGATCTAATGAAGAACTTCAAGCATATCACATTCAGTCATATTCCTCGACAAATGAATTCTGAAGCTAATGACTTGGCTCAACATGCATCTGGGTATCGGCTTATTATAAGTTCTGTTGATAATGAAGCCGATGTCGATTTGCAAGACTGGAGGGTTGAGATAGTGAATTATTTGAAGGATCCGACCCAGAAAACGTCCAGAGAGCTACGGTACAAGGCAATAAATATGTGCTAGTTGATGATCAGCTTTATTATAGGACATTGGAAGGGATTCTGTTGAAGTGTCTAAATGCCGATGAAGCCAAGAAGATGCTGATGGAGGTTCATGATGGGATTTGTGGGACTCATCAATCGGCATTCAAGATGAAATGGTTGATCAGGAGAGGTGGATATTTTTGGCCTACCATGCTCGAGGATTGTTTTGAATATTATAAGGGCTGTCAAGATTGTCAGAAGTACGGATCGATTCAAAGAGCTCCAGCCTCAGCAATGAACCCTATTGTCAAGCCGTGGCCGTTCAGAGGATGGGGAATCGACATGATTGGTGAGATTAATCCTTCTTCCAGTAAGGGGCATAAATATATATTGGCAGCAACGGATTATTTCACCAAGTGGGTTGAAGCAGTGCCTTACAGAAGTGTGGCTTCGAGGGATGTGATTGCTTTTGTTAAAGAGCACATAATCTTCAGGTTTGGAATCCCTCAGACTATCACTACAGATCAAGGTTCTATTTTTATTTCTGAAGAGTTTAGAGATTTTGCTGATGATATGGGTATTAAATTATTAAATTCATCGCCATATTATGCCCAAGCAAATGGTCAAGCTGAAGCTTCGAACAAATCTTTGATCAAGTTGATTAAGCGCAAGATTAGTGATCAGCCAAGGAGGTGGCATACTTTGTTAGCCGATTCATTATGGGCATATCGGATGTCTCGTCATGGGTCAGTACAAGTAACACCATATCAGTTGGTGTATGGGCATGAAGCTGTTTTGCCATGGGAAGTTACTGCCGGGTCAAGAAGAGTTGATCTGCAAAATCAATTGACGGCAGAGCAGTACCATGATCTCATGATGGATGAATTAGAAGATGTCAATCAGCAGCGGTTGATTGCGTTGAAGAAAATTAAAGATAATAAGGCACGGGTGGCTCGGCATTATAATAAGAAGGTGGTGACTAAGCAATTTGATGAGGGAGATCTCGCTTGGAAAGTCAAGTTGCCGATTGGCGTGCGAGATAATCGTTTTGGCAAGTGGTCACCTAATTGGGAAGGTCCCTATATAATTAGCCGATGCGTGCCCGGTAATGCTTATTTTTTGAAAGAGCTGGATGGAAAAGAATTTGGCCGAGCGCTTAATGGAAAATATTTGAAGAAGTATTACCCCAGCATCTGGGTCGGTTCTTAAAAGTGTTCGGTTAAATTTCCAGTTGAGCCGACGTTGAGAGCGTCGTCTTCGAGATGGCCGATGTCGATGGTATCGCCCTTAGGGAAATATATGCAGGAAGGACAAAAGAAGGCAATGGAGTTCTTATAATATACAAGGGATTACATCATACATAAGAGTACAAAGTTCTTGCACCAAGAATACACACTGCGGCTGCTGTCAAGTGTCAACCAA
Source organism: Eragrostis nindensis (assembly GCA_012490785.1). Taxonomy (NCBI): domain Eukaryota; kingdom Viridiplantae; phylum Streptophyta; class Magnoliopsida; order Poales; family Poaceae; genus Eragrostis; species Eragrostis nindensis. The sequence goes on along the minus strand of JAAXCT010000487.1, from coordinate 22,346 downwards.
GTGCTGACACAGGATACGATGGGTCGTTGCTCCGGTGTACGAGGAGAGGAGCAAATGCATGGACCGCATCACGTCGAAGAAAATGTTATCCCTGAGAAGGAACCTTATCTGACGAAGAACATGAGTTCTCCCTCGGAGTCTGAAGAGGAGCCGCCGTCTTCAGGGATTAGCTCAAGAGGGATAGCGTCGGGATAAGAGGAATTGGAGAGAAGCAGAAAGAAGACAAGAGGCCAGAGCATAGGTGTGGAAAGAGGAGAGAAGCTCATGGTTGCTATCTTGCTGTTTAGGATGCATTGGTTAAGCTTTGTGAAAGGGATTTTTCTTGCTGGCCATTGTGTTGATGATTCTGGTGAAGGGAGCCAGTCCTTTTATAGGCCGAGATGCGGAAGAAGATAAGATCGCGGAATAGTGAAAGACCTATTGCAAATTAAAGCGATTGGTACGAATTGTCTGCCGGAGAGGTGCACGCCATGTGAAGACAAAGGTACAGTTCATTGAGTCAGATGTACAGTTTTCACGTGAAGCGTCGTCTAGAAGCTTGCAGACGTGATGAAACAATCCGGCGCATGGAGATCCCATACCCCGGCTTGGGGGGGCATGTGTTGACACCAAATTTTTTGCCTAGGCCTATTGACGGTGAGTGGCAGGGTGTGCGCTGGATTGAAAAGATTGTGCACGAAGGTGGTAGCCCACAGGCGGTCGTGAAGACGGAGAAAAAATCGTGAAGACGTGCGTATGTGGGTTTGTGTCTCCTTGTTTGATTTTCCTTTTCTAGATTAAGAAAGAATTGACCGAATTGTGGTCAAGTAGTAGTTGTGTTTAAATCCAAGTCGGACTCTTGCCTCGGGTGTATAAATATAAACCCAGGTGCTTGTAAAAAAACAACCAATCAATACAATCAACTTTTCGGCGCATCGCCACAATTTCTCGACGTGTTCTTCGTCGGTACCTGCGCCCATCGGGGCTCCGGCTCGACTGGATCTCGTCAGGTAAGGGCATCGATCTGATTATGTCGACTTGTCCATAATTAAGATTGGTGTGGCTGCTAGTTATCCGGTAATGTCGATCAATCTAGGGTTTACATTATGCATCGTCTACATGGAATTGTTTAAGACCTGGTCCAATTCTTTGTCATGGTTAGTTGACTTGTCCTCGCCGCGACCTTGTTGCCGATTGCTGATGTCGATTTCCTGTTTGATCTAGTTACTCGAGTCACGATTAAGGTATTCTGTCGATTAGATCTGCTCTTGGCGATTGGGTAGGCAGTTTGACTTGTCCTGTCTGCTTCGCTTAGTTGACGTGTCCTCGGCGAAACAATTGCTAAGGGTTAGATCTAGTTTACTGAGTATCTGGGACTGGTAGTTGCCGATTATACTTGTATATGTCGATCGTGTAGAGCAGTTTGACTTGTCCTGTTCTACTTCACTTAGTTGACGTGTCCTCGGTGAAGCGATTGTCAGTTTATGGGTATAATTAGTGGTTACTGGTTTAATCGTTCTTTCGGGGTGTTTAGCCGATTGTTTACCACGTTCAGATCTATGCTTGCATGCCTTTAATTGCTTATTGTTCCTGTTCTTGGCCTGAAGCCCCTTTTTGTTGATTGTCGATCCACCTTACTATGTTGCTTGCCGATAGATTTTGCCGATTGCATGTTTTGCCGATTGCCGATTCTGATGCATGCCTTGCTTTATTTATCGAGCGAATATTTACTGTTGCGACATGTCGATTCGTTTCTAGCCGATAGCCGAGTGCTTGTTTTTATTATCTTTTATTCACTAACATCGGCTGCGGTTACGCATCGGCCTGTCCGGGGCCGATAGTCCGGGAATTTTACACGCTTTTTCTTGTCTTTGTCGATTTGCAGGGAAAATCGACTGGCACGCTCCGGAATTCACCGCGTTCCAAGTTTTGGTCCTGAACAGAGTTAAGCAAATCTCTCAGGCCACGTGTGCGAGCGGTAGAACACACATTTTACCGTCAACAACCGCTTGCTATGTTTCTAATCGGGTTTTCTTGCGCTCAATTCTTAATGTGACTTCTTATGAGCTACGTTTTGGGAGGAAGCCAAGTGTTTCTCATTTGCGTGCTTTTGGTTGCAAGTGCTTTATTCTCAAGCGTGGCAATTTGGATAAGTTTGAGTCAAGATCTTCCGATGGCATTTTTCTGGGTTACACCCCACATGGTCATGCTTATAGGGTTTTGAACTTAGAAACTAACACCATCGTGGAGTCCTGCGATGTAACCTTTGATGAATCTATGCCTTGTACAAGTGGTGTTGTTGAGTGTGCAGGTGACAGGGAAATGGAAGAGAGCATCTTTGTAGACGGTGATCTACCGGCTCCAGGTGAAGATGAGGATGAACCACAACTTCCTACTACTTCGCCTGCTCCTGTGCCGGTCCCTGCTTCCACAGTTCAAGCAGAGGGTCCCGTAGCATCTACATCCTCTTCAGCGGCCGTCGATCCAGCTCCAGCCATTGTCGAGCAAGCCCCAGCTGTAGTTGAGGGGGAGGTACGCTCCGAGAGAGAGGCCCCTCGACACATCCAAAGTCGACATCCTCCCCACCAAATGATCGGTAATCTAAATGAAAGGACAATAAGGTTGAGGTCTGCTCATCTCGCATGTTTTACAAATTCTGCATTGTTGCCTCCTTTGAACCTCGAGATGTTGGACATGCTCTTTCTGATTCCGATTGGGTCAATGCTATGCATGAGGAGCTAGAAAACTTTGAGAGAAACAAAGTCTGGACCCTTGTTGAGCCTCCACCCAATATGAATGTGATAGGAACCAAGTGGGTGTTCAAGAACAAACAGGGTGAGGATGGTCTAGTTGTGAGAAACAAAGCTAGGCTTGTGGCTCAGGGGTTTAGCCAGGTTGAGGGCTTAGACTTTGGGGAAACCTTTGCTCCCGTGGCGCGTCTAGAAGCCATTAGGATCTTGCTAGCCTTTGCTGCGTCTAAGGGCTTCAAGCTTTACCAAATGGATGTCAAAAGCGCTTTCCTAAACGGCTACATAGAGGAAGAGGTTTATGTCAGGCAACCCCCAGGCTTTGAAAATCCCAAGTACCCAAACCGAGTGTACAAGATTCAGAAGGCTTTGTACGGGCTAAAGCAAGCACCTAAGGCATGATATGCTAGGCTGAAAACCTTCTTGCTAGAGCGCGGGTTTAAGATGGGGTGTGTGGACAAAACCTTGTTTACCCTCAAGCATGGCACTGACTTTCTTTTGGTTCAGATATACGTGGATGATATCATCTTTGGTGGTTCATCTCATGCTCTTGTGTCTAAGTTTCAGGCAATGATGGAGAATGAGTTCATGATGTCCATGATGGGCGAGCTGACTTACTTCATTGGTCTACAAACCAAGCAATGCAAGCAGGGTACCTTCATTCATCAAGCCAAGTACACGAAGGACTTGATGAAGAAGTTCGACATGTCGGATGCCAAGCCTATGTCGACCCCGATGGCCACTTCCACCGTGCTCGATCCGGATCTTGATGGTGAAGCGGTGGACCAGCGGGAGTACCGAAGCATGATCGGCTCGCTCTTGTACCTCACGGCGACAAGGCCCGACATACACTTCGTGGTGTGTCTTTGTGCTCGCTTCCAATCTTCACCAAGGGAGTCTCATCATCAAACGGTGAAGCGTATTTTCAGGTATCTCAAGTACACCCTTGAATTAGGCATTTGGTACTCTGCATCATCAACTCTTTCCCTTTGTGGTTATTCGGATGCGGATTTTGCTGGGTGTCGAGTTGATCGGAAGAGCACTTCGGGTACTTGCCATTTTCTTGGATCTTCTCTTGTTTGTTGGTCTTCTCGCAAGCAATCTGGCGTAGCCCAATCCACAACCGAAGCTGAGTATGTTGCTGCTGCTAGTTGCTTATCCCAAATCCTATGGATGACTTTCACCTTAAGGGACTATGGGTTAACCTACAAGAGTGTTCCACTTATGTGCGATAACACTAGTGCCATATGCTTATCCAAAGACCCTATCCTACAAGGGAGAGTCAAACACATAGAGGTAAGATACCACTTCTTGAGAGATCATGTTGCCAAGGGGGACATCGAGCTTACATACATTGATACCCACAACCAATTAGCCGATATCCTCACCAAGCCCCTAGACGCCGAGCGCTTTGCAATTCTTCGGGGGGAACTTGGTGTTTGCTATCCTTATGGCATTGTTTGAGGGGGAGTTGGCTTCTTTGTAAATATGTATCTTACTTTTCTCGCATTTGCATTGCATTGTAAGATAAGCATCATGTATAATATGCATCTTTAGAAGAAGCTTCAACCTTTATGTCTCCTTGTATTTATTGTTGCTATGATTGAATTTGAGCTAAGTTGTGTGATTGCTAGTAGCAAGCTTTTAAACTTAGGCTCTTTTAGATAGTATGGCATAGTTTCATTTGAGCAAGCTAGCTAAACTTTGAGACGAAAATTGGCTTTTGTGAGGCTTATAATCTATGCATGCCTATGTTTGTTCTCCATGTGTATGCTTGTTTTTATCCTTGTCAAGACTTGTTTTAAGGCTAGTATTAGAAAATGTCTTGATTTCGGCAACTTATTGTTTGGGGGATGGACTTTGGCAAATGCTTAGCTCATGATGGGACTTTGGGGGACAAATGTCCTTTTGCCAAAAGGCATACTCATTTACTTCTTGTGCTTAATTTCTAAAATCAATTTGATCTTTTGTGCAAAATGCTAAAAATCCAATACGGTGCTTTGAAGCCTCGGGGTGTTTGCCGTAACCAGTCGTGCGACCCTCCGCTTGGATAAGAGGTTACTTGAGGATGAAAAATAAAAGACAAGCAAAAGCTTGCAATCTTCACTTGATCAAATTGAGTCTTTGTTGCATATGTGAGCGTTTGTCAAAGCACATCTTTCCGAATGTTTGTTGCTTGAGTTGAGATTGACACTTGCTAGTTTTCATGGATTCACTTAATGCTTGTTTTGCCTTGGATAGGGATGATCATACATGTGGTGACCATGCTTTTCATGATATAGCAAATTTGAATCTATCTTGCTCAATTTAATCTTCATGCTTAGCTTGTCTAACTCTTTGCTTTTGTGCTATGCTCTCTATTATGGCCTTCGTGCAATTGTGAGCTCATGCTTTTACACTTCAAGGTTCTAAGCTTGTTTATAGCAATGATAAATGCTTGTTGACAAAGCTTGGTAGGATTCACACCTCATGCATTGCATTTTTAGCTCTCTTGTATCTTGATGAGTTCATTGCCAAAGGGGGAGAAATATCGATAAGTTTGCATCTCAGATAGATATCAAGGGAGAAAATACCTTTGAAATGCTTTTGGGGGAGTTTTGGGCGAACATGCATTATTTCTTGTTTTCAGGACAGAAACATCCCACCGGACTATCCGGTCACCAACCGGACTATCCGGCCCCCGGAGTATCCGGCGTTGTACCGGACTGTCCGGGCATTTCGCATTGCATGAGAAGTTGCACCACTTCAGGGGGAGTTTTTCTGTAAACCCTCTTGTTCTGACTTTTTCCTGAGTCTTTGTGGATCTTTGCGACTTTGTGCCGCTTGCTTTGCCAACTCTTGGTTTTTGTGATCCTTTGCTACTTGATGGTCATTTGCTTTCTTTTTTTCTTGATTTTGGACCATTGAGTTAGCTTTATTGATTTCGCATTTCAAACTATAGATTCTTGAGATGGGTGTTGTTGTCAATGTACTCATCAAGGGGGAGATTAAGGAACCAGGTTGAGATGTGCCATGGTTCATGATGTGATGAGTAATTGACAACGAACGAGTTTGAGTTGAACTTGAGGTTCGGGTTTGAATTGCGGGATTTTGAGGTTTGCATGAGCATGTATATTGATTGTTAGAATAATCAGACGCGGAAGCGATTCTCCAAGAACACAAACGCCAAATCACAAGATCACAGAAAAGAGAACGACACAAGCACGATGTTTTTTAACGAGGTTCAGCGATGTGCCTACATCCTCGGGGCATGACTACGGGCGCTCCTCCCCATCATAACCGTAGTAACACCAGCATCCAGGAGTACATGACTTGGCTGCCTCTAGGGCACGCCGCCTTAGCCACCGTCACCCCTTGCCTACTACATCTGTTGTCGTTTCGGTTGCAGCGGTGGTGCCCTCATATTTATGGGCTCGGGAATATAAGTCCAACAGAAACTCTATCCCTAACACCTAATACAACTCAAGTCCTAATTACAACCGACTTTCGTACACATATTCGACACAAATATAACATTGATTATGTTTATGGCTAACCGGAGTTGGTGAAGGTGATGGGAAGTATGGAGGAGATGGAGAAATGTGTTTGCTTGTCTAATGATGTGTAGGTCAATGGAGTCAACTTGATGGTCAACGGCGAGAGGATCGGGAGGAACAAGCGGGAGGCTTGGGTCCGGGCGATCGAGAGGCCGGGTGAGGTCAAGGGTGATCCACACCGTTGTTGGCGGTCGTTAAACCATGATTTGACCGCCAACCTACCGGTAAATAAATGCATAACACCAAGATTTTGTGCATAGTAGTTAGGAATAACACTACTCCACAAGTTTTGGTGAATATTTGGATGCAGGAGTGAATAATGGAGAAAAGAGGGCCCAGCCAGGGAAAATCCCTGGCCGGCCGGCCCCACCCTAGGCCGGCCGGCCCCACCTGGTGGCCACAGGCCTCAGGCTCTCTCCAGTGGGCTGCAAATTAATCCTCAACACGTGATTGAAGGCCAGCCCAACATAATTCCACCGTCATTCTAGAAGGTGGGCCATTTGGGCCTTAACTTGGCCCTTACTTCAATCCTGCCGACCCCACGGACAAAACCGACCTTCAGACCGCCTTCAGGAGTGCATCTGAAGCGTTGAGGCAGAAGGCGGTGGCCAACCGCCACAGTGGACGGCCGGCCGGCCACCCCCCTAGGCCGGCCGGCCGGCTTTGGCGGCGCCGCCTCTCCAAAGTCGGCAGAGGAGCTTCAACCGCCTTGGAGACCTATAAAATGGACCCCTCGGCCTCCGAAGCAACGTGCACCATCACACTTCATCCAAGTGTTCATTAGTTTAGTTGAGTAGTAGCTTTGGGAGTTAGAGTAGAGTAGAGTAGAGTGAGAGCTCTCTCGGGCTTCCGGAGTCTTCTCGGAGTTCGGTATAGTTCTTTGTATCTTACTCTTGAGATATTATTTTATTTAATATAATATTTAGTTTTATCTTTATTTATTTCTTTTAGTAGTTCGTTTCTATTTAGTTTTATTATTCTGCCGAGTAAGTGCTCGTAGAAGTCTTGTTGTGGGATTCGTGATTGTTGGAATAGCGAGTACGAGAGAGTGCCGTCGTCGGAGATGACGTCGTGTGAAATCTGTGCTTGTTCATTCTTAGATAGGACTGCTCCGTTGATCAAGAGTAGCTCCTCTAGGCGGGTTGTAAGCGTGGCGCTTAGATCTTTGCCTATGCACGTTTGGCACCCAACCCCACGGAGGATGGTAGCCGCGAGTGTATGTGACAGCTGCACCGGTCTCTGTAATCCACCACGTCCGGGTTGGACTCAGCAGGGTCTTAATTATAGCGGATGGATCCCCAGGGTGAACTAGCAGCATCGGTTGCCCTGGCACTTCCGTGCCCCGAAACGACATGACTTGTATGTGTATGAGCTTAGCTAGAGTAATAACCTTTGTAGAATGGATTACTAGGAAGAGTAAATAATAGATAAACATACAGGTAGCCTTAACTCTATCTCGTTGCTCTCCCAAATGTATACTACGTTTTTATTTCATTACCTTGGATTTGAGGATGTGTGTGCCACCCATAATTATCATGCCTATCTTACCCCGTCTCAAGTATAGTTGATACATTATTTCTTTCTCCAAATTATCCAATGCATAGCTATTATTCAGCTTTCTTTTGCTCTACTTCCCTGCGGAAATATAAATACGATAACCCTGGAATACTCCAAGTGAAATGCTACAATGGTGATCCGTGCGCTTGCGGAATTAATGAATTTAATTTTATCGCATAAGAACCGCCAACAACCGTACACGTGGCGGACAAGAAGCACGGAGGGTTTGGCCTCAAAACCGTGGAGGTGATGAAGACGACGGGTTGACCAAGTCAAGAGGCGAACGAGAGGCCGAGTCAAGTGAAGAGTCCCGACGGGCTAGGACGAGAAGACTTGACGGCAAGGTTCGCGGGACGAGGTGACACACGTCGACATCGAGGTGGTTTTCCGGTTTATGCCTCAAAACCGGCGGGCGAACGGTTTCCCGGTTTGGGCCTCAAAACCGGCGGCGGCGCATGGTGGTGTACGTGGCACCATCGCGAAGGTTGCTGTTGGCGGTCGTTAAACCATGATTTGACCGCCAACCTACCGGTAAATAAATGCATAACACCAAGATTTTGTGCATAGTAGTTAGAAATAACACTACTCCATAAGTTTTGGTGAATATTTGGATGCAGGAGTGAATAATGGAGAAAAGAGGGCCCAGCCAGGGAAAATCCCTGGCCGGCCGGCCCCACCCTAGGCCGGCCGGCCCCACCTGGTGGCCACAGGCCTCAGGCTCTCTCCAGTGGGCTGCAAATTAATCCTCAACACGTGATTGAAGGCCAGCCCAACATATAATTCCACCGTCATTCTAGAAGGTGGGCCATTGGGCCTTAACTTGGCCTTACTTCAATCCTGCGACCCACGGCCAAACGACCTTCAGACCGCCTTAGGGAGTGCATCTGGAGCGTTGAGGCAGAAGCGGTGGCCAACCGCCACAGGGACGGCCGGCCGGCCACCCCCCTAGGCCGGCCGGCCGGCTTTGGCGGCCGCCGCCTCTCCAAAGTCGGCAGAGGAGCTTCAACGCCTTGGAGACCTAAATAAAATGGACCCCTCGGCCTCCGAAGCAAGTGCACATCACACTTCATCCAAGTGCATTAGTTTAGTTGAGTAGTAGCTTGGGAGTTAGAGTAGAGTAGAGTAGAGTGAGAGCTCTCTCGGGCTTCCGGAGTTTCTCGGAGTTCGGTATAGTTCTTTGTATCTTACTCTTGAGATATTATTTTATTTAATATAATATTAGTTTTATCTTTATTTATTTCTTTTAGTAGTTCTTTTCTATTTAGTTTATTTATTCTGCCGAGTAAGTGCTCGTAGAAGTCTTGTTGTGGGATTCGTGATTGTTGGAATAGCGAGTACGAGAGAGTGCCGTCGTCGGGGATGACGTCGTGTGAAATCTGTGCTTGTTCATTCTTAGATAGGACTGCTCCGTTGATCAAGAGTAGCTCCCTAGGCGGGTTGTAAGCGTGGCGCTTAGATCTTTGCCTATGCACGTTTGGCACCCAACCCCACGGAGGATGGTAGCCGCGAGTGTATGTGACAGCTGCACCGGTCTCTGTAATCCACCACGTCCGGGTTGGACTCAGCAGGGTCTTAATTATAGCGGATGGATCCCCAGGGGACTAGCAGCATCGGTTGCCCTGGCACTTCCGTGCCCCGAAACGACATGACTTGTATGTGTATGAGCTTAGCTAGAGTAAATAACCTTTGTAGAATGGATTACTAGGAAGAGTAAATAATAGATAAACATACAGGTAGCCTTAACTCTATCTCGTTGCTCTCCCAATGTATACTACGTTTTTATTTCATTACCTTGGATTTGAGGATGGTGCCACCCATAATTATCATGCCTATCTTACCCCCGTCTCAAGTATAGTTGATACATTATTTCTTTCTCCAAATTATCCAATGCATAGCTATTATTCAGCTTTCTTTTGCTCTACTTCCCTGCGGAAATATAATACGATAACCCTGGAATACTCCAAGGTGAAATGCTACAATGGTGATCCGTGCGCTTGCGGAATTAATGATTTAATTTTATCGCATAAGAACCGCCAACAAGCATTTCTGGCGCCGTTGCCGGGGAAGTAGCAGCTAGAAACTGAATAAATGCATTGAAGTTTGTGAGAAGAATAATTATCACTTACTTTTGCGGGCTTACCCTTGTCCTGTCTTTCTTTGTTGTGGAAATTTGAAACAGGACTGTGCATGACTGGTTTCGACCTACCAGAAAACTTCACTCAGATCCAGAGCAGTTCTTGAGGAAAGTTCGAGCAAGAATCACCAAACAGATCCACAAGAACGCTCTGGCTCTCGAATCATCTCCTCCATCGGTTGTCAGGGCCTCCTCAACGAACAACACCATGGCCACCCCGTTGTTGAGAAGACGATCAATGACTTCTCCGCGCCAACTACGGAGAACATTCGTGTGGGTCCCAACCCGCGCCTCACCAACAAGGACTACGAGCTCAAGCCAGCCTTGATCAACATGATCTTGGCTAGTCCTTCTGTGGGAAGCCGTCGGAGGATGCAAACGCTCACCTCCAAAGGTTCCTGATGACGTGCAACACTTTCGTCATAAGGATGCACCTCAGGACGCCATCCGACTACAGCTTTTCCATTCTCTCTGTTGGGGAAGGCTCTTCAGTGGTTCTACGCGAACCAAGAGTCCCTCGACACGTGGACGGCATGCTCCAATGCCTTCCTCGCCAAGTTCTTCCCGCCGGGCAAGACGACTGCCCTGCGAAACAAGATATCGGGCTTCCAACAGCTCGCAGATGAGTCGACCGCAGAAGCCTGGGACAGGATGCAGGAGTACGTTCTCTCATGCCCACACCATGGCATGGAGGAATGGCTCCTCATACAGAGTTTCTACCACGGTTTGAGGCCGTCCGCTCGAGAGCACCTCGACGCCGCAGCAGGCGGCTCCTTCTTCTCCCTTAGCGTGAAGAACGCTAAGAAGTTGATAGAGAAGGTGGCGGCCAACCAGACTCATGGTGAACGCCAAGCGGCGAGCACCAAGACCCGTGGAGTGCACCAAGTGGAGACAATGGACATGCTCGCCATCAAGCTCGATCAGCTACTCCGCAAGGTGGAATCTCCACAGGACCTGCAGGTTGCGGATTCCCGCATGACTTGCGAGGAATGCGGCAACGTTGGGCATATGGGCATCAATTGCCCAAATGTGAGAGAGGAATGCAATTTCCTCAATAATGGCAATGGGTTCCGCTCCCAGAACAACTACGGCTGGAATTCCAGGCCCGACCTCTCCTTCAATAAAAATCAGGGAGGTAACCATGGTAGTCTTTCCCGTTATGAGCCCTCTATCAAGGATCTAGTTCTCGGCCAGGTCAAGATCAATGACAGTATTAGTAAGAAATTTCTTACTACGGACAAAGCCTTGGAGAGCATAGATGCCAAGTTAGAGTCGTTCAGCACTGCTCTGCAGAATCAGCTAAGCCATAACAAGATGCTAGAAACACAAATAGCGCAAATAGCTTCAGCTGTGCAGTCTCCTCGTGCGGGTAAACTTCCTGGGCAACCGGAAGTTAATCCCAAGGAGAGTGTGAATGCAATAACCAAAGGTGTGAAGAAAGCGACTTGGATGCCGCACTCCCCAGGATGTGATCAGAAAAGATCCCGGATGGCCAACCATTCCGTGCTTGGTCAACGACCGTTGTTTCGCTCGGGCACTATGTGACTTAGGGGCGAGCGTAAGCATCATGCCGAAGGCGATGTACGATGGGTTAAACCATCCCTTATCTCCAACGGCCATGAAGCTTCAGCTTGCGGATGGGTCACTACGCCTGCCCTTGGGGATTGTCGAAGAAGTTCCCGTACAGATCAGAAACCTCTTCGTCCCCGTCGACTTTGTTGTGCTTGACATGGAGGTAGATGTCAAGACCCTCTCATCCTTGGGAGGCCGTTCTTGAGCACCACCAACGCCAACATTGACGTGGGGGCAGGAGAGATCCACTTGGACTTCAACGGCAGGGAAGAGACGTTCAGCTTCAAGCCTAAGGTTGAGCAATGCAAGCAAGTACGAGTCATATATGGAAAGAACCCAAGGAGAGTGGAGAAGATTGAAATTACTCCACCCATGCCACAGCCAGACAAGCTCATCGCACATATGAGAGACTATTGGAAAGAGAGAATGCAAGAAGGCTAGCAAAATATTGGAGGACTCCAAGGAGGATGCCTCAGCCGCCAAACACACCTCAAGCCCCTCTTGCTCCTCCACCGCAAGAAGGAGTGGGCGAATCACAATCGCCTAAGAAGAGGAGAGCGAGGCGCTCAGAAAGAAGAAGGCAGCTACGGCATCGACGAGGAGGAGGAGTACAACAAAGGCGCCTAATGAAGAAAAGGTCGCCGCCACCAACACAAAGAAGACACAACCAAGGTGTGGAGGAAGAAAGAAGGAACCTCTACCTCGCTAGATTCTCCAGCGAGCGAGGTCCAAACAAGTTGAAAAGACATGGAGAACGTCTAGCTCAAAGACGTAAAAATGAGAGCCCTCCGATTGGGGAGGCCATCCCAATCGTTATCTAGCTAGGCCTAGCGCTCGTTTTTCTTTCCATAAATCATAAAAACAAAAAAAAAAAAATATATATAGAAAATTTAAAATAACAAAAATAATAGGATTCCCGGCGATGCTCGTTAGGAGCCAGCCGTTTGTATCATCCTCACTCTTTTTTGCAGATCAAGAAGGAGGAGGAGAGCCAATCAAGCTTAAGTCTTACAAAGACTCAAGCTTGGGGAGGGCACCCCAGGTAAGAAGGAGTTCATACAAGCTCGAGTCTTGCAAAGACTCAAGCTTGGGGAGGACCCCCAGGTAAGTATTCCTAACTTTCTCAATAAATAAATAAACTCCCTGTTTCGAATAAATGCTAGAATCTTGGTGTTATGCTGCACTTAAAGGAAATGATGATCGAGTTACAAATTAGCTTCCCATGTGTCGCATAGATGCAACCTCTCCTCCTGACATACGTGTTATTTTTATTTGAGCATGATCACACCATGAGTCTTGCTTATTTCCGTGGGTTGCATTTGTTACACCAAGTCTGAGCATTGTGGATTGTGATATGGCATGATTAGGACTTGTTGCAATTTCTTAGTATGGTTTCATTCAGAGATGTTTTTTAGAATTGCTGCAAGTACCTAAAACCCTTCTGTTTTGGCACACTTCTCTTAGTGTGAGGATTTATTAACCTACCAGAGCCATATCATAATATTCGAAACAGCCCCACTCATAGCCATTTGTTTATGCATTGAGTTTCGTTAAGGTTTGATGTACTCTTGAAAACTAAGCACTCCTAATTTTGGTCATAATTCCTTCGCGTGTGTTTTCGAAAATTTCTCTCCACCAAATAAAAAAGGGGAATGTTTGGATAAATCAACCAAACATTTTTCAGAGTTTGCAAAACTTTTGGTCCATCAAAAATGCTCAAGAATATTTAAAAATGTTTCATTGAACCATTCAAAATTTATGGCCCCTTGCACCATGGAATAGTATAAAAAATAAAAAAAAAAAAAAAAAAAAAAAAACTCTATGGTTGCATGACAAAAGCATGGCATATGGTTCCTATCATAAACATCTTGAGCAAATAAAGGACCAATGTTTTCAAAACCCCTTCCATAAGTGTGAGTTCATTTTCTCCCCCTTCATCACATCATTTCCTATGACCAAAATAAATGGAGTTGCTATGTTGATTGAGACTCATTCTTTAGCTTTACAATATATGCATGACATTTGTGCATTCCTTACCAAGCTCCACAAACAAAGCCTCATTTGGTAGAAGGTAGGATGAGTGAAGCTTGTAGGAATAGAACTCACATTGTAGGTAAGAGAAGTGCCTACCAAAACAAAGGAGAATTTTTGCACCTTACCTTGCAGCACATAAAAACTCTGGATACATACCTGCTAGAATTGTGTACTTGTCCGAAAATGCCGTTCTAGTCTCCAATGCTGCATGACAAGGTGTGACATATAAGCCCCACGATTTTTGCAACACTCATGAATATTTTGTGCTCTCGTAAACTTACCACTGTTTAGGGAGTATGTTGTTGCATCTTTATTACCCATGGGGCGCTTCTTTGTAACTCCTGATCCGCCGGTACCCTGAGTTGAGTTTGCTCGGGACGAGCAAAGTTTAAGCTTGGGGAGGTTGTTGGCGGTCGTTAAACCATGATTTGACCGCCAACCTACCGGTAAATAAATGCATAACACCAAGATTTTGTGCATAGTAGTTAGAAATAACACTACTCCACAAGTTTTGGTGAATATTTGGATGCAGGAGTGAATAATGGAGAAAAGAGGGCCCAGCCAGGGAAAATCCCTGGCCGGCCGGCCCCACCCTAGGCCGGCCGGCCCCACATGGTGGCCACAGGCCTCAGGCTCTCTCCAGTGGGCTGCAAATTAATCCTCAACACGTGATTGAAGGCCAGCCCAACATAATTCCACCGTCATTCTAGAAGGTGGGCCATTTGGGCTTAACTTGGCCCTTACTTCAATCCTGCCGACCCCACGGACAAACCGACCTTCAGACCGCCTTCAGGAGTGCATCTGGAGCGTTGAGGCAGAAGGCGGTGGCCAACCGCCACAGGGAACGGCCGGCCGGCCACCCCCTAGGCCGGCCGGCCGGCTATGGCGGCGCCGCCTCTCAAAAGTCGGCAGAGGAGCTTCAACCGCCTTGGAGACCTATAAATGGACCCCTCGGCCTCCGAAGCAACGTGCACCATCACACTTCATCCAAGTGTTCATTAGTTTAGTTGAGTAGTAGCTTTGGGAGTTAGAGTAGAGTAGAGTAGAGTGAGAGCTCTCTCGGGCTTCCGGAGTCTTCTCGGAGTTCGGTATAGTTCTTTGTATCTTACTCTTGAGATATTATTTTATTTAATATAATATTTAGTTTTATCTTTATTTATTTCTTTTAGTAGTTCTTTTCTATTTAGTTTATTTATTCTGCCGAGTAAGTGCTCGTAGAAGTCTTGTTGTGGGATTCGTGATTGTTGAATAGCGAGTCGAGTACGAGAGAGTGCCGTCGTCGGGGATGACGTCGTGTGAAATCTGTGCTTGTTCATTCTTAGATAGGACTGCTCCGTTGATCAAGAGTAGCTCCTCTAGGCGGGTTGTAAGCGTGGCGCTTAGATCTTTGCCTATGCACGTTTGGCACCCAACCCCACGGAGGATGGTAGCCGCGAGTGTTGTGACAGCTGCACCGGTCTCTGTAATCCACCACGTCCGGGTTGGACTCAGCAGGGTCTTAATTATAGCGGATGGATCCCCAGGGTGAACTAGCAGCATCGGTTGCCCTGGCACTTCCGTGCCCCGAAACGACATGACTTGTATGTGTATGAGCTTAGCTAGAGTAAATAACCTTTGTAGAATGGATTACTAGGAAGAGTAAATAATAGATAAACATACAGGTAGCCTTAACTCTATCTCGTTGCTCTCCCAAATGTATACTACGTTTTTATTTCATTACCTTGGATTTGAGGATGGTGTGCCACCCATAATTATCATGCCTATCTTACCCCCGTCTCAAGTATAGTTGATACATTATTTTTTCTCCAAATTATCCAATGCATAGCTATTATTCAGCTTCTTTTGCTCTACTCCCTGCGGAAATATAAATACGATAACCCTGGAATACTCCAAGGTGAAATGCTACAATGGTGATCCGTGCGCTTGCGGAATTAATGAATTTAATTTTATCGCATAAGAACCGCCAACACAGTTGCGTCGAGAGCGAAGCGAAGTCGTGAAGGGCCCGATGGCGTTCTGGCGAAGGAAAAAGAGTTGACGATTTTGCCCCTAGTGGTAGGGGTGGGAGTATGTAATACCTTAGGGGTATATTGGGAAAGAGAAAATGCCCATATAGGGAGGTGGAGTTGGCTGGCCACCTTGAGCCTCTAGGGACTAAGTCATTTGCATTTAGGGATAGGACTAGCTAAGGGAGAGCTAGAGAGAGAGATGAGAGCAGAGGGAACAAGGTGAGAGCTTGTATCTTCAACTTTCAACAAGAGAGGGAGGAAGAGGGCGGCGCCCTAGCTTTGTACCTATGGATTTCGTAATTGAATCAATGGAATGAAGTTTGTTTGAATCAATCTCGTGCTCTTGTTCTTCCTCCCCATCTAATTCCCGAATTTGTCTTTTTCCTCATTTTCGGAGCTATTTTCGGGTGATTTTCGATCTCCTATTTGGTTGCGATTTGAGATGGTTTTCTTGGATGAATTCGGTGCTAGGATGTGTGGGAACATGCCTTGAGTGATCTCGTTCAAGATCTTCCCACGAGCACCTCGAATTTGTGGATTTCGTCCAAGTTTGACCAAATCCTTGTTCTTGCACGTGATCTGAAATTCGAGGGGATTTGGTTGGGTTTTTGGTATGGATCCACTTGGATGAGGTTCCCAATCCTGTCACGCACCTAGGGTTCAAGTTTGGTGATTTTTGAAGGTCGTTTGAGTGGTTTTGGATTTTGGAGCAACCGGTCGCGCGCGTTTTGTTCTTGCTGTTCATCGCCTACCGGACTATCCGACCGAGTACCGGAGTATCCGGACCTGGTACCCGACCGGAGTATCCGACACATTACCGGAGTATCCGGTCCTGATACTCACCGGACTATCCGACAGCTTACCGGAGTATCCGGTCCTGGTATCCGATCCGAGTACTCGACCGGAGTATCCGAGTACCCGGTATGGTATCCGACCGGAGTATCCGACAGTCTACCGGAGTATCCGGCACCGGAGTATCCGACTTGATACCGGACTGTCCGATAGGGGGTTTCTGGACTTGAACTTTCAGATCGTCTCATGGAGTTCGATTTCGCTTGATTTGCTTCCGCAGGAGTTCCTACACCATCCTTGATCACTCATAGGGTCAGCACAACACTCCTCATGTGTGTGTGATCTTGGTGATCAATCTTGAGGCGGGTCGGGACATAGGCCGAATTCTTTGCAAGAATTTTTATTGGCTCCCATTCACCCCCCCTCTGGTCACCTTCTCGGTCCTTCAACAGGCTTGATGCTGCTCCTTTGCTGGCGTAGGGCTGTAAATAGGTGCCCGTAAGGGTAACCTCCGATCCTCTTTATTTCAACCAAATGAACTAGATTTTCAAAATAAGAGTTTATTTTGAAAATCTAGTTTATTTTTTTTGAACCTCTCATTCCTGAATATAAATGTAGTATCTGTTCGTGTTACAAAAGAAAACACACGTCAACGCACCCACACGAACACGCCTACACCTATACCCAGAAAAACAAACGCGTCCCTCAAGAGGTTGAAGCACGACTGTTACACGCGAGAGAGAGGTAGTACCAGAAAAACAAAATCCGAACAGATTACAGAAGACAGCTGACATTAAAGAAAGGGACCCAAAGAGCCCCCAGCTCCGACGCCGCAAGACGCACTTCCAAACAAGCCGAAGCCGCCGTCGCACCACGTGTCGCAGACTCCGTACCGTCGCGACAATCGCCGCCGACCGTCACAGCTCCAACGTGGCCGGCACGCCGCAGACAGCCGAAGCTTGAACACCAACAAATCTTCTGTAACCCTGGACGACCTCCCAAGATTATTATCCACGAGCCCACCAACGCCGCCGGGAAGGACGACGCCATCAGCACGGAGGAGGCTCGGGAAACTTATTCCAACGAAGCGCCGGCGCCGCCGCATCACCAAACGCTCAAGGACAGAAAACAGTCCACAGTCGGCGTCGCCATCGACGTCGCAAAGGAACAACAGAAACAAAAGCCAAGCGTCGCCGAAGACGTCACCATCATCGAACAACGCCAGCACAAAAAATCCCCGCTTCGCCGCTGCAGTAATAGCAGGCCAACAGGAAGACGAACGAGCGGCCACTCGCTCGCCGCCGTCTTCACCGGGAGCATCACCAGCAGCGACGCCAGCGAGGAGAACCACAGAGCGTCGCAGACAACTTCGACGCCGACGACGACGCCGCCGTCGCCCACGAAGCCCACAAAAGCCACACCGACGAGCAAGCGCCACAGCATCATCGCCGGCGAAACGGTACGCCAAACGCCGTCGTACCTGCAACGAGGCTCACGAAGCAGCAACAACGCCGCCTCCAGCTCCGTCTCCTGCCCGCCTGCATCACCCCATCCAGCTCCACGCACAGAGCCGACAGCAGCTCCACCCGCAAAGCCTTCACGCCGCCAGAGAAGAACAAATCCCAGCGGCGCGTCGATGAGGCTACCACAGGAAAGGCACACGACGACAGACGCCGGCAACAAAAGGTCACCAACGCCGACCACCGCCAACAACGACGACGGCGGCACGAGACCACAACAACCCTACCCTAAACCTACCTAAAAGAAGGGAAAAGGAGAGGGTATATACATATCCTCCGCCGATTCAAACCAACCACCTCCTCCTCCGACGCCGGCGAGGGCACCAGAGGCAAAGGCGGCGGCGAATCGACGGGGGAAAAGAGGAAATCGCCTCCCGGTCGCCTCTCTGTACTGTAGCAGCGAGAGAGTTCGAGAGAAGACGATGAGTACGTTTTAAAATCTAGTTTATTTGGTTGAACTAAAGAGGGTCGGAGGTGACCCTAAGGGTCACTAGTTTTCACCCCTATGCCGGCGCATGGACCTCCTAGTCATTGTCTTAGCAATATTCCAAAACCTATGTGACCCTCTCCTGCTCATCAATGTCGTGGCCACTGACGGCGACAAGCTCCACCAGGAACAGACTCACCGGGCCATGACATGCTCCGACCTACGAACAATCGCACTCTAACTCAAAGCTACCATATGCTCACACATTCTGGATGAACGCAACTCACACAGTGCACGTTCATGCCCGGAAGTCATCCTCTGCTTGCAACGACCAATCGACCATGACAGGAACCCGATCTCATGCCGATCCTGCGGACCACATACATGGCACTGTTGGCGGTCCTTATTGCATAATTTTTTACCGCCAAATATATCACATAAAGAGGGAACAATAATAAAAATGCTAAGAAAATTATTTTAAACTAACTAGTTCCACAAGTTGTTGTGTTCTAGTATGTTTTGCAGAAACATATCAAAACAGGGACAAATTGGCACTGGTTGGCAAGGATATAAAGATTTAGTTCTTGAGGATTTATTAAGGAATAATTTTCCAGGTGACAAAGGACCTCCACGTGCACTTGGCCTTGGACTGTAGCGAGAGCAAGCAAATATATTCGGCTGGACATTGTGCTGCTTTGCTGGCCGTGTCATAACCATGTTGGACTTTATTCTGCTGGTCACGTGGGCTTTCAATCAACCACACACGCACAAAGCAATTAACAATTGCTAATAGGCTGCGCTGCTAGTTTTAATTAAGCAGGCCATGCACCACCGCTAAGCAGCCTGCTAATTGGTAGCTGGGCTGTGCACGACTCCAGCTAAACCCAAGCTGTGCCGCTGCTACATGCGCACAAGCCCAAGCTGCAGCTGCTACTACATGCGCACACGGCCTGGAAGTCTTGGCGTGGCCCACTGCTGCACCGACCGAAGGAAGTAAGGCGGCAGGAATTTTCCACCAACGACGCACGCGCCAAGAAAGCTAGCACGTCACTGCAGGTGGGCCCTGCTGACTGGGGAAGGCGGCAGAACAAAACTTGGCGCAGGCGCCAAGCAAGGAGCAAGTCGGCAGCCAAGAATATTCCACTATTTTTAGGGACTTTCTCCACTCTCTCAAGGCAACTCTACACTATAAATAGAGGACTCCTCCATCACATCAAAGCACACAAGAAGAAGAAGAGAGTAGTTCCATTCCAAAGGTGAAGCGCTGCCTCCGTAGTGCTTAGAAAATAGGGAGAGAGTGAGAGTAGTTCGGAGAAGCGCCGGGCTTGTCGGCGTTCTTCTCCAGCTTGTACCTCGACGGAGTCCTGCCTTTTTAAGTAAGTCTCCGTGATTCTTTTATGGTATTTAAGTTTCCTTTTTGAGTAAGTTATTTCCTTTACTTGCTTACGGGATCATCGCTCTGTTTAGAGTACCTTAGTCTTTGTTGGATCCGAGATTAAGGTAGTAATCGATAGTGTAGACGTGGTGTCTGGACTAGAGGTTACCTTTGTTTGCCGCGTGCCCCACGGATAGTAGAGGTAGGTGGTAGGTGGTGACAGCCCTATCCGCCCTCGGTAGCCCTCCACGTTCGGGTACGTCGTAGAGCTGTAGACCGGAGTCGCCTGGCAGACCAGGGGTAAGCCGGTGCCCGAAGTAAGGAAGTAAAAGCGAAACTTATCTTACTCGATCTAGGGGCTTTATCCATTGGAATCCTCTCTACCCAAGCCTATCATATACTTCTTGTTGTCCTTGGACGAGCCTGTTAGAAGATAAACACACACGTTCCCTGTGGATTTTTCGATACCTTGGAATACTCCTAGGTGAAGTGCTACATCGGTATTCTCCGTGCGCTTGCGGATTTATCTGTGGTCGTAAGAAATACCAACAGCACCATGAAATATTTTCATTTTGAACAAATATTTTTGAAATATATAGGCAGATTCTTGTTGATGATCGAGCATTACTGAATTTTTTTTCACTTTTGTTTCTACATGTGAAATGAGAGCTCTTTTCCATTTTGTCTCCGTCCTCAAGAAAAAGAATATGGAGCTCGCAGAAGTTTATGATCAGGACTTTTCAGTTCAGTTTGATGTTTTTTCCCACCCACCATTGTGATAGTGACATATATGTGCATTGCACTAGTTAAAGCCCTGTCGTTCTGAACAAAAGCTAGGGAAAAAAGAACCTATGTGTTGAACCATAAGTGAATTACCCACCTTTCTCCATCAGTTTAGGCTTTTAGATGAACTGGTTGGTGCATGCAACTCAACATGGTATCGAGTCAGAGGTCTTGAGCTCAAATCCTGGTGACCGCATATTCCGCTGCGCTGCTCCTATTTCCACATCTGAGGCCTAAAGGAGCCTCCACGTGAGAGGAAGTGTTGAACCATAAGTGAATTGTCCATCTTTCCCTATCAGCTTAGGCTTTTGGGTGAATTGGTTGGTGCATGTAACTCAACACTATGAGTGCTGATCACATCTTGTTATATATGAATGGGGATGTCACAGCTACACAGTCCAATCTCAGCACTTGTGAGGCACATGCTCCAAGAGCTCTATATATATGATACTAGAATAAGAAGATGATACATACGTACATGCTTTCCCAAGCATTTGCCACTTGCTAGTCCATTCGATTTCCTTTTTCGGGTATGAGAGGTACTGGGAATAGATTATTCGGCGGACCCGGTGCCTATGGTATCACAAGTGCTGTTGCGTTAAACAAAGGAGTCCGTTATTTAGCCGGGCTCGCCATCGACCTCCGCCGCTGCGTGCCACGCTCCACCCGTCCACCCGGTCTGCGCCTCCGCCATGTCATGCAGGCGATAGAGAAGGCGAGGAG
Source organism: Eragrostis nindensis (assembly GCA_012490785.1). Lineage (NCBI taxonomy): Eukaryota > Viridiplantae > Streptophyta > Magnoliopsida > Poales > Poaceae > Eragrostis > Eragrostis nindensis. The sequence goes on along the minus strand of JAAXCT010000487.1, from coordinate 1,158 downwards.
CCGAAGTGCCTCCAAGTTCTGAACAACTCCGCCGGTGCCCTTTGGCCAGAGCATCAAGCTGTCCGTGCATGCCATGGGCAACATGGCACTGGTGGTCCTCGCAGTCGATCCACACGCTCGCGATCCCTGCTCTCACCACCACGGTGCTATTAATTTGCCAGTGCCATCGAATTGTAAACGTTCCCTTGCCTTGGTGCCGACCTCTTCCACTCGTAGTCGACCTTGCTTGTCTGGAGGTGTTAGGACTCTGTAATGTTTACACATCTAGTACTGACTTTTGATTGTACAACGAACCTATCTACAATCTAGCTCCATCGCCTGATGGAAGTCACCAGGATGGGAGCAGCCACCAGACAGCAACATGTTTGTGATTGGAGTTTTGAGTATGATGTTTTCCGACCAGCCATATAGTTATACATACTGCATAGTACAAAAGATCAAATGTACCATCTATTATATATATACTTGACGATGAAAAGGAGCCACCACGTTCGCTCTAAAATGCTAGAAATTCTCACGTTAATCCGAGAAAATAAGAAAAAAATTACCCACCACTGCCATTACGAAAAAATTAATCGCAAAACCCCCTAAAATATTTTTAAAAATAGCTAAATTCAGAATAATAAAAAATAGCCAAAAATACCCCTCGCACCTATTTCTAAATTACTCACCATGCCATTATGAGACAAAAAATAGCTAAATTCGAAATAATAAAAAGTAACAAAAAATACCCTTCACACCTATTTCTAAATTACCATCCATGCTATTATAAGTAAAAAAACTAAATTTAGATATAAAAATAGCTAAAAATATCCTTAATTCTTATATTTAACTTACTCACCATACCATTATGAGCCAAAAATAAAATAATAAAAATATCCAATATACACTTAATTCTGATTTCTAAATACATCGTGATATGTTTAGCTAGCCGTGATTAATTAGGCTCATTAGATTCGTCTCGAAAATTACACCCGTCTGTCAAAAAAGGTTGTTTGTTATTAAACTAATCAAAATATTTCTAAATGTGAAGATTCTTTTTAATGTGACAGGTATAAAATTTAGAGGGAAGGAAACAACCACACCCTAAATTCAGATTAAAAAATAGCTAAAAATATTTCTAATTTACTCACCATACCATTATGAGTCCAAAATACC